>SJXQ01004113.1:96915-112280 GCA_006408695.1 Aepyceros melampus | reverse complement strand
TTCCCCGGACCAGGGATCGAACCCGTGCCCGCTGCATTAGCAGCACAGAATGTTAACCACTGGACTGCCAGGGAAGTCCTGGACTCTGTTACTTTGTATTTATTTATTTTTGGCTGTGCTGGGTCTTGCTGCAGGGGCTTTTCTCTAGTTGTGGGCGGGTTTCTCACTGCGAGGCTTCTCTTGTTGCCGAGCACAGGCTCTAGGGCGCCTGGGCTTCAGTAGCTGCGGCTCCCGGGCCCTAGAACACAGGCTCAATAGTTGTGACGAACGGGCTCAGTGGCTCCAGGGCATGTGGGATCTTCTGGGATCGGGGACCAAACCCGTGTCTCTTGCACTGGTAAGCAGATTCTTCACCACTGAATCACAGGGAAGTCCACCAAGTTTTTTTTTAATTAATTAATTTGGCTGTGCGGGGGTCTTAGCTGTGGCATACAGAATCTAGTTCCCTGAAAGAAAGTGAAAGTGAAGTCGCTCAGTCGTGTCCGACTCTGCGGCCCCATGGACTGGGGTCTGTAGACTGTAACCAGGCTCCTCCGTCCATGGGATTTTCCAGGCAAGAACACTGGAGTGGGTTGCCATTTCCTTCTCCAGGAGATCTTCCATACCCAGGGATTGAACCCGGGTCTCCCACATTGTAGGCAGACGCTTTACCGTCTGAGCCACTCCTGACCAGGGATCAAATCCAGGCCCCTTGCATTGGCAGCACAGAGTCTTAGTTACTAGACAACCAGGGAAGTCTCTGTTTTTTATTTTATTGCACGCATGTTGGCTGAGAGCTTGCTCTACCCCAGGCTAGACAAGCCTGGGAGGGAGCTACAAAGACCCATCAGAGAATCCCAGCCTGCAGGGACCTTGATGTCTCAAAGGGAGATCAAATCTGTGTGTAACTGTCACAGCTACAGGCAGACAGTGGTGAGGCTCAGGGGAGAGTGGGACAAGAAGCATCCCAGAAGGTGCTGGGCACACAGGGACCTTCCTTCCTCTCATCCCCCCGCCTTTCCTCTACCCTCGGCCTCCCCTGCTCGTGCTGGGTACTGACAGTTTCCTGTGGTTTGTGCTGACCTTGGGCACACACTGAGGCCAGTTCATCAGACTTGACGGGCTGGAAACCTATCGACTTTGATGATGACAGCGGAGACCCCAGGGGGGCAAGCTCATCTCCTCATTAGCCAAATCCCCCCTGAGCTGCGCACACTGTATTTCACAGATCTCGAGGGGGCTCTCTGAGACGGTGCACGCCCATTAGCGCTAACAAGGGAGCTGGCACTTCCCATTCACTCTCTAAATCCACACTCTCAATTTAACAAATCATTAGCGCAGTAATGACTGCTTTTCCAGCTCGGGGATGCCAGTGCAGGCTGAGCACCCAGAGAGGAGCGGTTGGGCGCTGGAAAAAATGCAGCTTTTGTGTCAACAAGGACATTTACTAATCATCACAAACAAAACCCAGTCATGTTGAAGAGCAGACAATGACCAAGAGAAAAAGTCAACTGGAACATTCTAAACAGAGCAGGGCCACCTCGCCATTCTCCTTTTGTTGACTTTGGCCTCCTTTTCCACAGAATATCATTATTTTCTTGGATCAGCTTTGAAATTGAGTTATCCCCCCCACCTCTTTTTTTTGCCCTGAAGTGTAATTCACATCCTGATCTCTGCTCATCCGCACAGAATGTTCCCAGGGTGGCCTCATTTATTCCTCCCAAAGCCGGAGGGAAGCCAGGACAGACCTTGGTCCCAGGGAGAACTCTCGGAAGCTGAGGCCCTCCTCCCGAAGCGCATCCTTGGCTCCAGTTACTCAGGGGAAAAAACCTTCAATAAAGTGGATCACCTCAGGGGCCAGACCAAGCCCCACTGAGGATCTTATCAAAGAAATGGAGGCTGGTTTCTGTCATGCAGACCCCATCAGCCTTGCTCCTGGTCCTCATATTTCTGCCAGAAAAGGCCTGCATCTCCCTGACAACGAAGAGATCATTTACTCCTAGTCCATGACCCATCCACCCAGATGTCTCTAAAGACCAACACCGGGTCAGCCCTGTAGTCTCTTCTGCGTAGATTCAACATTTCCTACCTATTTTCCCTGTGCCGTTATCTTGCTAAAAGAACTCTCTCTCACAGACAATGCAGTGGTACACACAAGAACAATTTATCATTAAATCAGAAGTGTAATGGGGTCTGAATTAATAAAACAGCCCATTCATATCACTTGAATCCTGAAGCCACTGAGTCTGGGTCCATGGCCAGAACTCAAAGAATTCCCTTTGAGGGCACAAGTGGGAACTTGGATATTTCTGTTTGGAGCATGTAGAGAGAGTTGATAAGTGCTCTTGTTCAGCCAGAACTCGGGCTGGAATCTGATCAGTTTAGACCATAACCTGGGTTGCCTGGCTGTCACCCCACCAGCCTGTCCTTTTATCCTGGTTCTTGCACCTAAGGGTGACTGATGCCAAGCAAAGGTGTCACCTCACACAGTGAAGACAGGATCCCCGGATCGGCTCAAGGAGAGCAGGGAAGAGGGTTTCATTTCCCGTCACAGCACAGCAAAGTGGAATGAGCTCTGGAGTCGGACTCTAGAGATCTATCTGTCCCAATTTTGCCACTAATTCTTAGGAAAGCTGCTCATCCTCTCTGGGTCTCAGTTTCTTCACCTGTAAAATGGGTACAGTGGCCAGGAAGTCTAATCAGGTGACTTTTAGGTCCCTCTTGCTTTAGGTTTCTTAGCGGTCTTTCTATTGTATCTTGCAGGGATGCTATTGTACTTTGCACTATCAGAACAAGAACACACCTCCCTTTGTCTTAGAGTTGTCCTGATTGTTTATCTGCTCTTTAGGCTTACCAAGGGCAGAGTCTGTTTAGCCCAGCCCCTAGAGTGCCTGGCACATAGGAAGTTCAGAATAAACACCACAGATGAATGAATGAATGAGTAACAGGTGTGTGGTGGATGGTGGCTGAATAGATGAACGAATACTGCTACGACTGGCCTTTCTCACTCACCTGGCAATAGCGATTGCCCTGAACTCTTTGTACCCTTCCGAGATGGCCTTCTGGATGGCAGTTCGTTCAGCACAGCGCTCAGTGGGTAGCAGGCATTTTCTATGTTGCACCCTGAGAAGAGAGGAGAGCCCAGTTGTGTTACCAGCAAAACCACTTCCTGCTGCATGTGTTGAGTAAGGAGCTTGCCCCATTCCAGAGCTGGGAGGGACCTGCTACTCAGAACAAGGTAGGGGAAGGAGAGGACAATTTTACCAGAAGCACTGGGAGGCCTGTGACTCATTGGTGTGGTGGCTTTGCCCAAGGAATTCCCACTCTCATCACTTCCCCAGTGCTGGCATCTTGAAGCAGAACCTGGGAGCAGGAGCAGCCTCACAGGGCTGATGAACCCACCCTCATTTTCCCAGCAGAGGTCAGGACCAAGGGAGATGCTGAGGCTTAAGAAGGTAAGCAGAGCCCCCGCCTGGGTCTCAGAGACAGAAACCACAGTATGGGGCATGGTGGCAATGCTGATTCAAAGATCGGGCCTGGGTCAAATTTTTGATGTGGATACCAGCTGTCAAAGTTCAACCAGGGTTCTCTGTGAGTTGATTTGCAAAACAGAAGTGTCAAAAGCAACAAACTAAGAAACAAAAAGCTCCCAGGCTTTGCAAAGGGTGTCTGTGATTAGACAAGCCTTCAGTTCAGTTCAGTTCAGTCACTCAGTTGTGTCCGACCCTTTGTGACCCCATGAATTGCAGCACGCCAGGCCTCCCTGTCCATCACCATCTCCCAGAGTTCACTCAGACTCACGTCCATCGAGTCAGTGATGCCATCCAGCCATCTCATCCTCTGTCGTCCCTTTCTCCTCCTGCCCCCAATCCCTCCCAGCATCAGAGTCTTTTCCAGTGAGTCAACTCTTCGCATGAGGTGGCCAAAGGACTGGTGCTTCAGCTTTAGCATCATTCCTTCCAAAGAAATCCCAGGGCTGATCTCCTTTAGAATGGACTGGTTGGATCTCCTTGCAGTCCAAGGGACTCTCAAGAGTCTTCTCCAAAACCACAGTTCTTAAGGCCATCGATTTCCTCCAGTGAAACGTGGGCTGCCAAGGTGGCACAGTCGGAGTAAGGGAGTCCTCCCCGGTGGCCCTCTGTGGAGTGTCCCTGGGGACAAATGGGCAAGGGCTCTTCCCAGGAGACAAAGCACTGGCATAGCCAGAGTGGCTGAGCAGCAGACTCCCCCTTTGCAGGCAGGTGAGGTCATGAACCGATGGCCACAGGAGCTGGACTCTCCCCGGACCATCAGGGCGAAAGGCAGTATGTAACTCTTCACAGCTTGCCCTTCTCCCTGAGGCAGGATATTCATTGTTCCCCAGTATTCATTTTCTCCTTCTTCCTTTAAGTAATACAGGTGATTCCCATTCCAATATGGCTGACCCCATGGCCACTCAGAGACTACATTTCCCAGCCTCCCTTGCAGCATTTTGCCTAATAGGATGTGGCACAAAGTGAGGTGGGAAACTCCTGGATCACAGCTTTTGTAAAGAGACTGCCTCGTCCTCTCTTCTCTCCTGCAGAGACTGGGGTAGGGTGGGACAGCTTTGACCATGCGCTTTATGCTCATAAGGATGGAACCGCAACAAAACAGAAGGAATTTGGAGATCTGGTCAACTCCTGGAGCAGGGTTGAGTTGCCTGCTTGCCCCAGTGCGTGTGTGCCCAGTTGCTTCAGTCATGTCTGACTCTTTGCGACCCCACGGACTGTAGCCTGCCAGGCTCCTCTGTCCGTGGGGATTCTCCAGGCAAGAATACTGGAGTGGGTTGCCATGCCTTCTTCCAGGGGGACCGTCCGGACCTAGGGATTGAACTCATGTCTCCTGTCTCCTGCACTGGCCGGCAGGTTCTTTACTACTAGCGCCACCTGGGAAGCCCTAACTTGCCCTGGACCAGCTGCCTACTCTGAATCATTATGGGAGAGAAAAAGAATTCGAGTCTCTGCATTTTGGGATCTTTTGGTTATAGTAACTTAACCTATATCCAACTAAAACAGAAATTTGCAGTACAAATAAGATGTAGCTTTGACAAAAAGAACAAAACCAAAACTAAGTGGCCTTGGCTTAGCAGTTGGGAATGGGACTTCCCTTGAGCTCAGTTGGTAAAGAATCTGCCTGTAATGCAGAAGGTGCAGGTTTGATCCCTGGGTTGGGAAGATCTCCTGGAGAAGGAAATGGTGACCCACTCCAGTATTCTTCTCTGGAGCATCGCATGGACAGAGGAGCCTGCCAGGCTCCTCTGGGGTCATGAGAGTCAGACACAACTTAGCAACTAAACCAATGTGAAGGAAAACAAACATATGGCAAGAAGGAAAGCTGACGGCCCTTGATACTCCTGGCAGATTATTTTATAAAGCCCCAACCTGTAATAAACTGGAAGGTAAACTATATTACTGACTCAGAGGATTTTTCTACCTGGCAACGTGAGACAGCCCTGTGGCAAAGATCTGATTAAGGCTGTCATTTCCACCTAGCCATTGTTTTGGGTGCTTCAAGGTAGCCACTGTTCAAATGAGGCAGCAGGGTAGGGCTGGGCAGGGAAACCAGTTAGTAAAACAGGGGAGTTGGCAGGCTGAAGAACTATTGCACAGAAAGGATTCTTTGGATGTGACAGAATTGACTAGCCAATGAAGCCAAAGGTCTGGCCTATAAAAGCCTGCGATTGCTCAATCCCTAGAGAAATCCAGGGCCCCCCAGACCCTACCATCAGAAGTAAGCTGAGAGAGCTGTGTGCCCTCCAGGAGGGCATTCTCTTGGACACCCACTTTGGCTGTATGGCCAAGGATGATAAATGGTCAGGGAAGAAGCTCCCAGAGGGCAAAGCCAGCAGCCTCAGTGGACAAGGGAGTTACCCCCAGGACGGAAAAGGGAGGCAAGGTGTACTCCAGTGCACCAGCCTTCACGCTTCTTGCCCCACAGACTTGGCAACTGCATGGACTGGTGGGCTACAGGTGTTCCATTTGCCTAACGGGAGATTTGATGACGGTTAGGCTTTCCTACTCCACACTGTGTGGTGCCTGAGCGGTACGAAGTGAGAGGCAGATGACTGTTTTTTAGTTTTCAGGCCCCTGGATTATCAGGGCCACATCTCAACCTGAGAAGCGGGACTGTGCACACCAAGCGATCCTGCTGCTAGGGCTGGATGCAGCGGCTGGGTGAACTTTGGATTGTCACCCTCAGGAAGTTGTAAGTGGGTCCAATGTGTGACAAGAAAGAAGTATACAGATACTCACAGGCCACAGGGGGTTTTATGGCAAAGACTTAATTGTTCTCAGTGTTCACATTCCCAGTAGAACCTACTGAAGTTTAGGGATTTCTCTCTGGCAGTCCTGTGGTTAAGATTCGGCACTTCCAATGCAGGGGGGATGGGTTCGATCCCTCGCTGGGAAACTAAGATCCCACAGGCCAGGAGGTGCGGCCAAAAAAAAAAACCCACTGGCGTTTAGTTGGGCACATCTCGACCTGGCTAGAAACTGCTTTCCCAGCCTCCCTGGAAGCTTCGTAGAGTCCTACAGGTTTAGCCAATGGGATGTGAGTGCAAGTGTTGGATGAAACCTGACCCGCATTGGATCAATCAGAGCAGAGCAAGTGACCCACACTGGGCCAATCAGAGCTGAGCACCTGACCTACCCTGGGCCAATCAGAGCTAAGCACCTGACTACCCTGGGCCAATCACAGCTGAGCACCTGACCTACCCCTGGGTCAATCAGACTATCCCTCTGTGAGGGAATTTAAGTTGTTCTCTAACGTTGTGAGTTGGGCCTGGGTCCTGTTGGTGGCCGAGTTTCTGTTGTTTACAGAGGATACCAATAGGAGACAGTGACATGAGAATCAACTCAGATGAGAGATGGTGGCAAAAGAGTCTGGCCTTCTGCTATCAGTTGCCCCCAAAGTAGAGAAACACTCCAGCTCTGCCACCATTTAGTTATAGGAACCAACGTGCCCTCCTTTTGCCTAAAACAGTTTACATGCCTTTGTATCATTTGCAACCCCGCAGAAATCAATTAATACAGTTGGGATACAGGGCAGCGAGGAGTCAGGGAGTTGTAACTCTGAAAGGAGTGGTTGATATTTATGGACTGCCTGCTTTGGCAAAGCACGTGCTCATATTCACATGTGAGTTACTGCCGCCTGGAAGCGGGCGCCTGAATGCTCAGCCGCTCTGCTAGGTCAGTGAATAAATGACCGAGTCTTTCTTGCTCCCTACCTAGTCTCTCCCCAGCCAGGTTTCTGATGCCTGCTGGAAATGACTTCCTTTAAACATATCCTTGCCTGCTCGCACCTGCCTGTCCCTCCCACCTTTGTGACCTGTGACCTTGTTTAAGCACCAACTCACCTTAAAACACAGCCTCACTGAAATGCCACAAAGAAAAAGAACCACTCCTTGTGTCTGTCAGGCTGGACGAGAGTTGGCTCCCTTGTGTTTGACGTTTGCTGCTCCCAGAAGCAGAAGAATTGCTCCTTACTCCACTTCAGTCTAGCAACCTTCCCAGCCCTTGCCTTGTCCCTGACTCAAGAACACTCTTCCCATTAGACGTGATTCACATAAATCTTGGGTTTTGCTGAGGTGCTCTTAAAGCAAATTGTCAGACTGCCGGAGGTCCGGACTCTGAAGACAATTGCCTGTGTCTGCTTTTGAAGTTCAGAAAGACCTTTCATAGAGAACTCTTCCTTTGCTGTGTGTGAAAACGTCAACAATCCAGTTAAGGAGATGGAGAGAGTGTTTTAGAAGGGAGCGCACTCACATACCCTACTGTTCAAATACGACTTTGTAGAAAGAGTCCGTGGGTTCTGTTCTGCCTTGGGACCCTTTGCCCTCTGGCTCTCAGAATTTGGGAAAGGCACTGAACCTGTTTGAATGTCTCATTTTCAGTTTGTAAAACGAAAATGACAGCACCTTCCTCTCAGGCCTCTGGTGGGAATGACTTGAGTTCATGCAAGGAAAGCAATGAGCACACACTTTGGCACAGCGTAAATGTCCAGCAGCTGGAGCTGCTATTCCTAATCGCGTGAACGTCAAGGCTTTGGTGGTGGTGGGACTGAGTTTCTGCTGCTTCTTCTCAAGGTGCAACAGTTACCCTGTCTCTGCCCTTCAGGCCACTTTGAAATCCTTTCCATGATTACAAAAGTCCTTCGTCATCTGGTGCCAACCTGCCTACTCTTGGACTTCATCTCCTTTTGCTTGCCAGCTGTTTCCCAAGTATACGCCTGCTACAGGGCCTTTGCACTGGCTGTTCTAACTGCCTGGGACTCTCTTCCCCACTCTAAGCACATGGCTCACTCTACCTAGGTCTCTGCTTAAATGTCACCTCCTTAGAGAAACCTTCCCTGATTATCTAAAATGGCTTCCTCCTTCTACCACCTCCAACTCTCTCAATCCATTTCTCCTGCTTTAACACTTAACACTTTCCTGGAATGTCTCTATTGTCTAATATCCCCATTACTCTCCAAGTATAAATTCTTGAGGGCAGGGACTTGGTCTGTATAGTGCATTACAGTATGATCAGGGCCTGGAACAGTCACTGGGCCCAGAGCCTAGAACAGGATGCTCAGTTACTTACGATCAAAGGACTGGATTTTTGCACTTTGATGTTAAGTCTCTGAAAAGTTCAAGTGTAATTTCCCAGTCTTGCTTTAAAAAACAGAAAGGAGGAAGGGAGGAAGGAAATCCTCGGCCTTGAACTGTAATCCTGAAAGGCAAGAGAATTTTGAGCCCAAAGAACAACAACATCATCTATCCAGGCAAACCAACTCCATTCCTGGTGTTCGTCTCACTGACTCAAACATACAGGAGAGACGGCCTGGGATGGCGCCAAGTTAGGGATCTATACTTAGAAAAGGTTGTACCAAAAATAATACTATGAAGATAGCGCTATTTCTACTAATTGCTTTCTTTTCATCTTTTCTTTTATTTCTTTCCTTTGGGCTTCCCTGGTGGCTCAGCTGGTGAAGAATCCGCCTGCAATGAGGGGGACGTGGGTTCGATCCCTGGGTTGGGAAGATCCCCTGGAGAAAGGGAAAGGCTACCCACTCCAGTATTCTAGCCTGGAGAAAGCCATGGACTGTGTAGTCAGTCCATGGGGTTGCAAAGAGTCGGACATGACTGAGCGACTTTCACTTTCACTTTATCTGCCAGGCACTCCATGGAATTTTTAACAGTTCTGTAGGGCAAATGCTATTTAACCCCATTTTACAGAAGGTAAAAGCTGAGACTAGGGGCAGGAAGCCAACTCATGTCCTGGCCTGACAGACACAGAGAGTGTTCTTTTTCCTTGTGGCATTTCAGTGAGGCTGTGTTCTGAGGTGTTTTGGTACTTAAGGTACTTTGGTACTTAAGGTAGAACTGGGGTTGGATATCATCAAGATAACAGCAGGGAAAGGAATTCTCAAGGAGGTGACTGGGACCAGTCTCCCAGAGAAGTGAGCACTGTCCCCCCTGTCTGCATCCGCTCTGCCTTCTGAGGGATCTTCAGATTAGAGCAGGGATTTCCACATTCAAGCAAGTGAGCATCTCCTGGAGGGCTTCTTAAAAGATTTCTGAGGGACTTCCCTGGCGGTCTGGCGGCTAAGACTCTGTGCTCCCAATGCAGGGACCCGGGTTCAATCCCTGGTCAGGGAACTAGATCTCACATGTTGGGAGGAAGAGCAAAGATTCCACAAGCTGCAACTAAGACCCTGCACAGCCAAACAAATATACATTTTTTTAAATTAAAAAAAAAAACAAGATTTCTGGATTTTTTTAATGTGCAATATTCCATAACTAAAATTAAAGTAATTGAGTCAAATGTGTCTAGGCTTCCTTCTGTTTTAACAACTAATATGAATTAATATTATGAAATAATATTATGAATTAATAGACAACATAGTCAAAGCACTTAGAAGTCGCAAAGTAAATAATGCTGATTAATATAATCCATCCAGATTTAGTTTCCTACTGAAGGACAGTGTGATGTAAACAGCAAGTATGTAAATAGCTCATATAGTTCAGTTCAGTTCAGTCACTCAGTCCTGTCTGACTCTCCGTGACCCCATGGACGGCAACATACCAGGCTTCCCTGTCTACCACCAATTCCCAAAGCTTGCTCAAACCCATGTCCAGTGAGTTGGTGATGCCATCCAACCATCTCATCCTCTGTCATCCCCTTCTCCTCCTGCCTTCAATCTTCCCCAGCATCAGGGTCTTTTCCAAAGAGTCAGCTTTTGCATCAGGTGGCCAAAGTATTGGAGCTTCAGCGTCTGTGTCCTAATCATCTCTGATTCACCCCCTGATGCCCTACCAGGTTTCCTCTGGTTGTTCAAGGTCCCCTCCTCTCCAAGCCCAGCCTTCCTGCCATCTGCTCTCCCTTTCCTTCTAAGTAAGGAGACCCAGGGGTTCTGGTGAATGCCCTCCATCGGTCCCCTCTCCACAGCACAATTCTCTCTGCCCCCTTCTGCACATCCATGCTGCAGTGAGGGGCAGCAGAAGGAGCAAGGAATTTGGAAACAGATAAAACTGATCCTCAGTTATCCCATTTGTAAATGTGCATTTGGCCCTTGGTTAGGTCTGCTTGTTACCTCCACACTCCTTCTTGTAGTCACAGATCACCCTCTCTGCATCGAGGAGGACCGTGTGTATGAATCAGCTGGCCCCATCATACTGTCCCATTGTGACAACAGTGATTGGCCCAGGGATGTGCATGTGACTGGAGAGGGACCAATCAGAGCCCTTCCCTGGAATTTTTCCACCTTGAGCTAGTGGGAAAGAATTCTTCCCTCTCTGCTTTTAAGACTGGAAGAGTGTAAACTAGGGATGCCTGAGCTCATGTTCCCTGATGCCTGGAGAAAGCCCACCTTTAGATAAGAGAAAGGAACCAGCATCCAGGATAAAGAAGAGCATGGTGGCGTTTGAGTTCCTGGATCCAGCTGTCCCTGAGGCAGGATCTACTGTTGCCCATTATGGTTCTGGTTGGTTTCTAGCATTTGCAACTTGAAGTGCTCTAATGCATGGGACACGTGGCTGTGAAATTGCAAAAGGTCTTTCATAGAAGTGTTTGTGTGTGAGTGTGTGTGTGCTCAGTCACTCAGTCGGGTCTCACTCTTTGCGACCCCATGGACTATAGCCCACCAGGCTCCTCTGTCCATGGGATTTTCCAGGTAAGAGTACCGGAGTGGGGTGCCATTTCCTCCTCTAGGGATCTTCCCGACCCAGGGATAGAACCCACCTCTCGTGCATCTCTTGCACTGGAGGCAGATTCTTTACCCCTAAGCCACCTGGGAAGCCCCTTAGAAGTGCTTAGAGAAGGCTTAATCCATTGTAGTTATTAATATGACTGTTGGTCCCTGCCCACGATGTCTCCAGCACCATCCAGCTCTGTCTCATCCTTCCCCTGGTCTCCCTGGCTGGAAACCCTAGAATGATATCCTTTCCTTTTATTCTCATATGGCCCACCCGAGGTCCAGTCCATGTGCCCCATACAACCCTCCCAGATAATTCCTTCCTCTTCACCCTACTTACCAGTGACCTAGGCCAAACCACTCTCTTATACATTCAATGAACCTGATAGGCCAGGCAACATGCAGTCAGCGAGCAAGACATACATCACCCCCTTGACACTCTCTCCTCGAGGGCCCCCGTCCTCCTTGAGTACCTGTCAGACGCACTGTCCTCAAACCCCACTTTCATGTTACTTTTCTTGGCTCCCTACTTCCTACCTCACCAAATCTCAGTGTCTCCACTTGGCCTTCAAAAGTCCTCCACAATCTGCCTCTACACCATCATCATCATGCCATTAATGGTAGTGGTAGTAGAAGCAGTCACCAGTGGTGACAGTCCTATCGCGGGACAGAAACTGTGTGCTAAGCACTTTCACCCCTTTAAAGGCATTAGCTCATGGAAAGCTTCACACTCAGGGGTGAAATCTGACATCCTTCATGACTGAGGCGGCAGGGGCACCACCCATCAGGGAGGACCGCTGGGCCAGGAACACCAGCTCTGCTCACAGCCATCCTGAAAGGCGGGCCCTGTGATCCTCCGTTTACAGATGTGTAAGCTGAGACTCAGGAGGGTTAGCCTGGGGTCACACACAGCCAAGAAGCAGCAGTGCCAGGATGCAAACTCAGGAGACTCTAACTCCTCCAGGGCCTGTACCCCATCCCATAATGCCTCCACGAATGCCCACCACACGACCCTTTTCCTGGTGACATCAGGTCCTTCCCTGCCATTTAAACAGGTCACACCTCTGCTCACTTCATCTGTTCTCTCCTACATCATTGGCTGAGGCTCCCACTTGGAGCCATGGCCTGTACAAGAGGAGTGGAGACCTCCGTGGGGGCAGGGACCGTCATTTCTGCTCCCGGCGGCATCTCCAGCACCTGCTACATTACCTAGCACATAATTGGTGCTTGGCAAACGTGTTGAATGAATAGACAATGCAAGGATGAGGAGGGCCCCTCTCTGTACACCATCCAGAGGGGATATGGAGGTGCTGGGGGAATCAACAGCGGATTGCACGTTCAAGGCCCTGAGCCTGTGGGTTGCAGTGTTGTTTGAGGTAGCGGTTAATGTTTAATGCTCATCTGAGCCACTGGGCCAGGCCTGAATTTCCACATGATACTCAGAGATTTTTGTATCCCCCACAGGAAAGCAAACTTGGGAGTCAGGGAAACTCTAAGTTCCAATCTCAAAAGGCAAGGGATGAGATGAACATCAAGGACCGCCCAGAAGGGCCACCATAGAGGGGGAGGTGTGGGTCTCCAGCCAGGCTCCCAGCTGAACAGTGGTGGGGGCAAGGGGCTCACATTTGACCCAGGGGTGCTTGGGGTGGGTGTGGGCTACCAATGAGATTACACATGTGAGCCTCTGGTCCTTCAAATGGCTGCCACCAGGTGGAAGGGGGAGTCTGGGCGGCAGGACTGGGGATTTGCATCTATTGTCTGGACCAGTCCTCATCTGTGTGGGGCAGCGGTGGGAAAGCGGGGGGAGGGGCAATTGGCATTTCTGCTTACCCGCCACCTCCACGCCCTGTTCCCCACTGTCATTAAAGGGGATGTCCCTAAGCTTAGCAAAAACAAGTCTGAATTATTGTTCAAGTGAGTTTTTCTATGAAGCCAGCAAACCAAAGAAAAGTCGCTTAGGAACAGATTCGTGCCGGCTCGGATTCCTGTCTCTCTCGCCCCAGGCAGGCATTCTATACTGGCCATCCGAATCCCACCTGGCTCCTTTTCTGCAAAGCCCACGCTCGACTAAGGAGTCAGCCCTGGATTCCTCGATCTCACACCCAGGCAGCCCCTGGGTGGTGGGTGACGGGAAAAAAGCAGGGTTTGGGGCACCCTTAGCCCTGGTCACCGAAACCCATGAGACCTCGAGCAAACCATGTCACCTCTCTGGACCTCAGTTTCTTCACTACAAAAAATGGGCATAACTCCTAGGATGATGGGTGAGGGGTGGGGTGGTGAGGACTTGCTGATGTAGCCCTGAAGTCTTCGCGGGGTGCCAGATACAGAGGAGGGGCTCAGGAAGAGTTAACTCTCTCCCTCCCGGCTCCAGCGGGAGCTGCCGGAGGCTCTGCATTTGGGGCCTCCTCTTCCCCCTTCCTTCCCCATCTCGCCTCCGCTTCCCCGGCCCCCCAGGAATGGAAAGCCAAGGGGCTTGAGCAAGTATACTCATCCCGGCCGTCTGGAACAGCAGGCAGGGCCGGGGGGTGTGGCGGCCTTGCCCAGCGGAGAGGGGAGACGGGGCACCTCGGCCGCCCGTCCGCGTCCTCCTCTGACCTCCCGCCCAGGCTGCCGCGAAGGGGACCCCCAGGCGCCGCCCTTACCGGAGAAGATCCTGCCATCCCCGGTGAGGAGAGCGGCCCCCACGGGGAAGCGGCTGTAGGGGCAGTAGGCGGACTTCTTGGCCTCTTGGCAGGACAGCAGCAACCGCTGGACGTGCTGGGGCCCCAGGGCGAGGCTGGGACGCTCCTGGGCCATGTCGATCCCCCGGGGCCGGCGGAGAAGCGGAAAGCGAGCTCGCAGCCGGTGTGGGCTGGGCCCCACCGCGACGGCAGCTCCTCCCCGCGGGGTGTGTCCTTGCCGGGAGGCGGCCAGGTGCGCGCCCCTGGGGGTGCTGGGCGGGGCGGGCGAGGGAGAGGGCTGGGGACGGAGGGTGTGTGCGTGTGCTCGTCCCAGCGCGGATGCCCAGGCTCCACGGGTGCTTTATACGCTCCCTTGGGGACCACTCCCACTGCTGGCACGCACTGATGAGTCAGAGGGTCAGGGGATGGCTGCCACTGTGTAGGACGTGACTGTGGGCACTCTGGGTTCAGGGAAGGGCCCTGGAGTGGTCAGTTTGTGGTCTGGGAAATCCAAGCTCCAAGTGTTGACCCACCCTGTTTGTTGAATGACTCCTTCAATGAGGGGTGTGGTGAGACTGAAAAGGCAGGGCTGGGGCAGCCCCACTGGCTTCCCGAGTCAGGGAGTGTGAGGCGCAGCCATAAGGCCAAGTTGCTTCTTTACTTACACTCATCCTCCTTCCAATTCCTCTTTGTCTCAACCCAGAATGTAAAAAGATCTCAGCTGGAGAGAATCTCTGAGCTCATCTACTTAGGATGCCTCACTTTTTTTTGGTTGTTGTTGGCAAAATAGACATTGGGCTGCTGGTAAAAGAAGTGAGTTTGCATCCTGGCTCCACCACTTCCCATTTGTACAACCACTGGCAGTGATTTGACCTCTCTGAATCAGTTTCCTCATCTGTAGGGTGAGGATAGTGATCATCTCTTTCCTCCATTCTGGGATTATAGAAGAGCTCACACTTTGGAGTTGAGTGGAATTCTAGTTCTGCCATTAATTAGCGGTATGACCTTGAGAAGTTAACGGCACCTCTCTAAGTCTCGGTTTTCTCTTCTGTGTACTGGGTGCACTGACAGAATCTTGTAGAGTTGTAGTGAGGATTGAATGAGATAGAATGTGCTACAGTGAGCATGGCTGGAGGATCCCACGAGGTCATGATGTGAACACCCATACAAACTGGGTTTCTATCCTTAAGTGATTTGATCAGGATGACACAGGAGGGGCAGAATGCAGCTGGGGCATCCAGAGGCATCCACGTGTCCCCAGACCCCCAGCAGACATGAGTGAATCTTCGTCTTCTCTCAGCTTAGATGGGTGCTGTGGGGAAAAGGAAAAGGAGAGAGGAGGGGAGGGGGAAATGAGACAGCATCTTCACGCTCCACCTGCTGACATCTCTGGTTCTGTGGCCCAGCATCTCTGTGTCCTGGGCCTGGGGTGCTCAGCCTCATGAAAACACAGGACCCCCATGACCTCCAGCCACAGAGATTCCTCTTCCCCTCCCTCCCCTTCTTCTGATCCCCCTCCCCCCTTCCACACAT
>SJXQ01004113.1:61414-96688 GCA_006408695.1 Aepyceros melampus | reverse complement strand
CTATCCCTGTGCAGCCCAAGTGCCCCAAGGCCCTGCCCTCAAGGCTGGAGGGAAGAAAGCAAAGCTGTTCTGAGACCATGTGCGCCCACTTGATGCGGGAATAATTCTAAAGCTTTTGGTGGCCAAGTAGAATCCCAACTGGGAAAAAGAGTTATGTGCCCTGCTGGCCTGCCAGGCCTGTCAGAGACCTCAGTCCTATTCCCATCCCTCGCCCTGTCTTAATTCACCCCAGCTCAGCTTTTTGGCCCTACCCAGGCCAGGGGCTGGACTCCTAGGCTCCACAGTTCCAAGAGAACATGGATGACCTCCAGGCTACTCATGGCTCTTGGAACCTCCAAAGCTCATTACCTACCCACGGTCATAAACAGAGACAGTGACCATTGCATACCCAGCTGTGTGGAGCTTGAGAGTCAACAGTGGTTCTAGAATTCCTTATAGAAGGGGCTTGGGATGATCAACTAGATAGAAGGGGAGAGTAGGACTGGAAATTTGCTTAGAGTTAAGTTCTTCATCAACAATATATATTTTTGACTGTGCCACTTAGGTTGCAAGATCTTTGCTCCTCAACCAGAGATTGAACCCAGGGCCCTGGCAGTGAAAATGTTGAGTCCTAACCACTGTACTTGCAAGAAAAGCTATGAACAACCTAGACAGCATATTAAAAAGTAAAGATATTACTTTATCCATCTAGTCAAAGCTATGGTTTTTCTAGTAGTCATGTATGGATGTGAGAGTTGGACCGTAAAGAAAGCTGAGCACCAAAGAATTGATGCTTTTGAGCTGTGGCGTTGGAGAAGACTCTTGAGAGTCCCTTGGACTGCAAGGAGATCCAACTAGTTCATCCTAAAGGAGATCAGTCCTGGGTGTTCATTGGAAGGACTGATGTTGAAGCTGAAATTCCAATCCCTTGGCCACATGATGTGAAGAGCCGACTCATTTGAAAAGATCCTGATGGTGATGGTGGGAAAGATTGAGGGCAGGAGAGGGGGATGACAGAGGATGAGATGGTTGGATGGCATCACGACTCGATGGACAAGAGTTTTGAGTTAACTCCAGGAGTTGGTAATGGACAGGGAGGCCTGGCGTGCTGCAGTCCATGGGGTCGCAAAGAGTTGGAAACGACTGAGCGCCTGAACAACAAGGCCGGACCGGAGTAGGGTGAACTCCTAATCCGAAATGACTGGCTTCTTTTTTTCAGTTGTGTTTCTTTGTCTATTTTGGCTGCACTGAGCCTTTGTTGCTGCGAGCAGCTCTCTAGCTGTGGACCGCGGGGCTGCTCCTCTAGCTGTGCTGCGAGGGCTTCTCACTGTGCTGGCTTCTCTTGTCGCAGATCCCAGGCTCTAGAGCGCAGCCTTAGTAGTTGCGATGCAAGGGCTTAGTTGCTCTGCGGCAGGTGGAGTCTTCCTGGACCAGGAATCGAACCTGTGTCCCCTGCATTGACATGGGTGTATTCTTAAATCACTGGACCATGTTAGGGAAGTTCTAAAAGGACTGGTCTTCTTATAAGAAGCTGATCATGTGAAGATACAGAGACACATGGAGAATACTATGTATAGGTGGAGATAGAGATTGGAGTAATGCTCCTACAAGCCAGGGATTGCTGGGCATCACCAGAAGGTGGGAGAGAGGCATGGAACAGGTTCTTCCTCCTAGCCCTCAAAGGAACCCACACTGCTGACACCTTGAGTTTGGACTTCTAGTCTCCAGAAGTGTGAAGGGTTGCATCTCCCTTGTTCTAAGCCGCCCGGTTTCTGGTACTTTGTCATGGTGGCCCTGGAAACTAATAAGTAGGTATAGCAGATGCTGCCAGTGCTTCCCCTGTACGCTTAGCCACCCCAGAGGGCACCTCCAGCTTTAGTGAAGAGGTCCTGGCTGCCAAGCTGAAGCATACCCTGGGCTCAGCCTATACTCAACATCGTAAGAAGTGTTAGGGAATTAGCACCCTTAGAGGAATTAGGATATGAAGGATCCCTAAAATCAGTAAGAAAAAGATGAATGTTTCAGGATAGTAAGATAGTATGCAGAAGACTTGAACAATTTTACAAAGAAATGAGGGTAAAAAGAAATCTATGTTTCTAAGATTTCAGTTCAGTTCAGTTCAGTCACTCAGTCGTGTCCTACTCTTTGCGACCCCATGGACTGCAGCACACCAGGCTTCCCTGTCTATCATCAACTCCTGGAGCTTACTCAAACTCATGTCCATTGAGTTGGTGATGCCATCCAACCATCTCATCCTCTGTCGTCCCCTTCTCCTCCTGCCTTCAATCTTTCCCAGCATCAGGGTCTTTTCTAACGAGTCGGCTCTTCTCATCAGGTGGCCAAAATATTGCAGCTTCAGTCTCATCATTGTACAAATTAATTGGGGGCTTCCCTGTGGTCCAGAGGTTAAGGATCTGCCTGCCAGTGCAGGAGATGCAGGTTGATCCCTGGTCCGGGAAGATGCCACATGCAGCAGGGCAATGAAGCCAGCACACAGTAGCTACTGAGCCTGCATGCCTAGAGCCTGTGCTCCACAGCAAGAGAAGCCACTGCAATGGGAAGCCCCTGCTCACCGCGATTAGAGAAGGCCTGTGAGCAACAGCAAAGACCCAGCTCCTCCATCCGTGGAATTTTCCAGGCAAGAATACTGAAGTGGGTTGCCATTTCCTTCTCCAGGGGATCTTCCTGACGCAGGGATCATACCAGGGTCTCCTGCGTTGCGGGCAGACACTTCACCATTTGAGCTACCAGGGAAGCCCGACACAGCCAAAAGCCTTCTGATAGTCTTGTCTATGAAGCTAATTGAACAAAACTCCTTAATTTTTTAAAAAAGATTTATTTATTTAATTTTTTTAGCACAGCCAAAAATAATTAAGCAAACCTTTTTTAAGAAATTGAGGAGTTTTGTTCAATTGATTTCATAGACAAGGCTATCAGAAGGTTAAAAAACTGGGAAAGAAAAAAAAGAAAAAAGGTGGGAAAGAACTATCTTTTCCGTGACTGCTACTAAGTTGCTAAGTTGCTTCAGTTGTGTCGGACTCTGTGCAACCCCATAGAAGGCACTAGGCTTCCTGATCCCTGGGATCTCAGGCAAGAACACTGGAGTGGGTTGCCAGTTCCTTCTCCAAAGCATGAAAGTGAAAAGTGAAAGTGAAGTCACTCAGTCATGTCTGACTCGTAGCAATCTCATGGACTGCAGCCCACCAGGCTCCTCCGTCCATGGGATTTTCCGGGCAAGAGTACTGGAATGGGTTGTCATTGCCTTTCCGTGGCTAGGTGGTAACAAATGAATAACACAGTGACTGTGTGACAAAATCATGGCAAATTAACAAGAAAAAGGGGAAATTCTGTGGAAAGATGGACAAAGATTATGACCAGGCAGTTTACAGAAAGGGAAACGCACATGACTCTAACCTTCTTAGAGTTACAAAAATGAAATTGACATAACGAGATGTTACTTTACACCCATCAAAATGGCACAAAGAAAGAATAAAGTAGTAGAAGCAGAAGTATTGGTAAAGATAAGGTGAGACTGGACCTCTCTGGCACTGCTGCTGGAATTTCAAACTACTGATACTTCTGGAGAGCAATCTTGCTTGCTTGCTAAGTCACTTCAGTCGTGTCCGACTCTGTGCGACCCCATAGACGACAGCCCACCAGGCTCCCCCGTCCCTGGGGTTCTCCAGGCAAGAACACTGGAGTGGGTTGCCATTTCCTTCTCCAATACATGAAAGTGAAAGGTGAAAGTGAAGTCGCTCAGTCAGGTCCGACTTAGCGACCCCATGGACTGAAGCCTACCAGGCTCCTCCATCCATGGGAGTTTCCAGGCAAGAGTACTGGAGTGGGGTGCCATTGCCTTCTCCGGAGAGCAATCTAGCAGGACTTAATGAAATTATGTGTGAGTTTAACCTTGAGATTCATTGATTTCATCCCTAGGTAAACTGAAACACTCTCATATGTACCCGTAAAGGGATATGTATTAGGATATTTTCTGAAAAGTTATAAAGTGTTACTTTTCACTTTTAGATTTCACCAACTTTGCAGGATCTCATTGACCAAGTTAGATTCAGACACTCCTTATAAGGACCTCTTGGCTGCCTTTCACTCCAGATCACTTCAAGAAAATCACGTATTTTCTAGTAATTTTTGAAACAATTACAGGTTTCACTGTTAATGTATTTAGAAGATTTAGAACTTCAGAAATGATTTAATTTGCTTTTGTTTAAAATCATGAACTCTGTGAAGTACTGTGGATTAAGATATAATCCAGATATATATAACAATACTTAAAATCTTTCAGTGCTAAACATGTAGTTTATTTAATTGTATGCTAAGACTGTAAAAGTGGAATCAAAGTGTCAGGCCCTGTTTATAAAATTACAGCTTGCTAGAGGTTCCAGAACTTTGGAGAACAGGACTAGAAAAGTTTATAAAATAAGACAATCCAGTGGCGTGATTTCTAAAATTTATAGGATGTGGGGGATCATAGACCTGTTTGATCTTTTAATAAAGCCATGGTTTTCTCTTCAGAAAAGTCCTTGAAATACGAATGGAGGCCTTTTTTGAGCCCCCGTCCCAACTCCTGAAGGCCTTCTGATAATTCCTGGTTAATAAATTATTCTAATGGAACAAGTTAATGTATGATTTTAAAATGAAAGGGACTTGAGATGTATACTGTGGAGTAGTCCACACATGTAAGAAAATACCTAACATGGTAGATGGTGTTGCTTTTCAACTGTGCTCTGAAAGAATATAAAAAGTGTACCTTCCTTTCTCTATAATTTAAGAAGTTTGCAATAAAGGGTATAACACTGAGTACTGCTGGAACCCAAAGCAGAAAATCTTAAGCTAATCATATAGAATATGAAGGAACTCAGTATCTCTGATAGCTGTCTTCCCTGGTGGCTCAGAAGTTAAAGCGTCTGCCTGCAATAAGGGAGACCTGGGTTTGATCCCTCGGTCAGGAAGATCCCCTGGAGAAGGAAATGGCAACTCTCTCCAGCACTCTTGCCCGGAGAATCCCATGGACGGAGGAGCCTGGTGTGCTACAGTCCACAGGGTAGCAAAGAGCCGGACACGAGTGAGTGACTTCACTTCCACTTTCACTTTTAAGTCTTTCATTCGTCGGGAATAAAATTATTAGTTCTGTTGTGAGGTAGAGGTCCAGTCTAACTTTTTGCCATATGGATACCCAGTGATGCCAGTACCACTAATTGAATACTCCAGGTTCGATTTCTGGGTCGGGAAGATCCCCTGCAGAAGGGATGGGCTACCCACTCTGGTACTCTTGGGCTTCCCTGGTGGCTCAGATAGTAAAGAATCCGCCTGCAGTGTGGGAGACCTGGGTTTGATCCCTGGGTTGGGCAGATCCCCTGGAGGAGGGCACGGCAGCCCACCCCAGATTCTTGCCTGGAGAATCCCCATGGACAGAGGAACCTGGCAGGCTACAGTCCACGGGGTCACAAAGAGTCAGACATGACTGAGCGACTAAGCACTTCCTTTCCCCAAAGAGTCACAGGGACAGCCATGTCAAATTTCAATTCTATATGTGAGTAGGAGAGGTTTTGGACTCTCTATTATGTTCCACTGGTGAATTTTCCCACTCTGACTCCTTACCATACCTGTCTTTGTATGTGTTTGTTTGTCTGCACTGGGTCTTAGTTGCAGGATCTTCCATCTCTGTTGCGGCATACAGGATCATTTAGCTGAGGCAGTTGAGCTCTTAGCTGTAGCATGTGGGATCTACTTCCTCAATCAGGGATCAAACCCTGGCCCCCGGAATTGAGAGTGTGGAGTCTTATCCACTGGACCACCAGGCAAGTTCCATCATACCTGTCTTTACTATAATTTTATAATAAAGGTTGATTTCTGGAGAAGGAAATGGCAACCCACTTCAGTATTCTTGCCTGGAGAATACCAAGGACAGAGGAGCCTGGTGGGCTGCCGTCTATGGGGTCGCACAGCGTCGGACACGACTGAAGTGACTTAGCAGCAGCAGTAGTAGCAGCAGATTTCTGGAGTCCAGATACCCTCATCTTCCTCCACATCCCCTCCACTTGGGCCTTTGCTCTTCTCTATACATTTTATAATTAACTTTTCATTTTCTGCTAAAAACTCTAGCCTCTGAAGGAATTTCTAAAAAGTTGGAGTAATTATTCTTTGACTTTGGGGAAGAATTTTCCTGTAAAACCATACTGAGGCTCATGTTTTCTTTTAAGAAAAAAAATTAAACTGTCAACTTCTTTAAATATTATAGAGCTATCTGGGTTTTCTTTTGCTTCTAGAGTCAGTTTTAGTAAACTGTGTGTGTGTTTTTTTAAAGCTTTTGTCAATTTCATCTAAATTTTCAAAAGTGTTGGCATAAAGTTACACATGGTATTCTTTTATTATTGTTGAAATTTTTGATATTGTCGGTCTTTGTCTGTGATTTAGCACATAGCTGATTTTTGTGAATGTCCCATAGGTACAGGAAAGTTTGTGTATTTTAGATTTTGTTGGACACAAAGTTCTATGTGAAGTTTGGGACTTATTAATCATGCTTTAAAAAAAATTTATACCTTTCTTATTTGTGTCTAATTGGTTTATCAGTTTGGGGGAGAGGTCTAACTATAACTGTTCATTATATATGTGTTTACTATATATACTGTTCATATATTCCTATCAGTTTTTGCTTTATTTTTGAAGCATCTTATGTCATCTTTTGGTGATAGATATTTGTGATCATTATATCTTTTTGATTTATTGCATATTTATGTGTGATGTCCCTTTTGGTTTCTCATGATTAAAAAAACGCCTTATATCATCTGTCCTGCTATTAATGTTACTATTCTAGAAATCCTCCTTATTTTAGGATTTGCTGCGCCGTAGACGCCGTTGGCAGCCTGCTGAGTCTGTAAACCTTTTTCCCCTTCTTCGGTCATGTTTCACAGCTTCCAGGACCTCAGCTCCCTGATCAGATGCTGCACCCGGGCCATGGCCGTGATGGCAGTGAAAGCTTACTATTCTAACCACCAGTCATCCAGGGAATTCCCCTACAAACTGCTGTGGCAATCCAAACCCAAGCTGGCAAAGAATTTCCTGACACAGAGTGTTTCAGAAGGGAGCCAGCTTATTAAGAGCAAGGAGCAAAGAGAATGAGGGTGCTGCAAATGCAGCAGCCCAAGCTCCTGATGGACAGGGAGAGTCGACACTTTTCATGGATTAGTAGCCAATGTTTATAGCCTCAAGACCAAGGAAATTCTTGCTGGAAGGCTGGCATTAGGTGATTGGTTAGGGAGCTATAGGGTGAGTACTGGTGTGAGCACTTTTGCCTAGTATGGGGTCAGGAGAGACAAGAAAGCCTTCCTCAGTGATCAGTGCAAAGAAATAGAGTAAAACAATAGAATGAGAAAGACTAGAGAGCTCTTCAAGAAAATTAGAGATACCAAGGGAACATTTCATGCAAAGATGGGCTCAATAAAGGACAGAAGTGGTAGGGACCTAACAGAAGCAGAAGATATTAAGAAGAGGTGGCAAGAACACACAGAACAACTGTACAAAAAGATGTTCATGACCCAGATAATCACGATGGTGTGATCACTCACACTCACCTACAGCCAGACATCCTGGAATGTGAAGTCAAGTGGGCTTTAGGAAGCATCACTATGAACAAAGCTAGTGGAGGTGATGGAATTCCAGTTGAACAATTTCAAATCCTAAAAGATGATGCTGTGAAAGTGCTGCACTCAATATGCCAGCAAATTTGGAAAACTCAGCAGTGGCCACAGGACTGGAAAAGGTCAGCTTTCATTCCAATCCCAAAGAAAGGCAATGCCAAAGAATGCTCAAACCGCACAAGTACACTCATCTCACATGCTAGCAAAGTAATGCTCAAGTTCTGAAAGAGATGGGAATATCAGACCACCCGACCTCCCTCTTGAGAAATCTGTATGTAGGTCAGGAAGCAACAGTTAGAACTGGACATGGAACAACAGACTGGTTCCAAATAAGAAAAGGAGTACGTCAAGGCTGTAGATTGTCACCCTGCTTATTTAACTTATATGCAGAGTACATCATGAGAAATGCTGGGCTGGAGGATGCACAAGCTGGAATCAAGACTGCTGGGAGAAATATCAACAACTTCAGATATGCAGATGATGCCACCTTTATGGCAGAAAACAAAGAACTAGAGCCTCTTGATGAAAGTGAAAGAGGAAAGGAAAAAGCTGACTTAAAGCTCAACATGCAGAAAACTAAGATCATGGCATCTGGTCCCATTATTTCATGGGAATTAGATGGGGAAACAGTGGAAACTTCACATGCTAGCAAAGTAATGCTCAAGTTCTGAAAGAGATGGGAATATCAGACCACCCGACCTCCCTCTTGAGAAATCTGTATGTAGGTCAGGAAGCAACAGTTAGAACTGGACATGGAACAACAGACTGGTTCCAAATAAGAAAAGGAGTATGTCAAGGCTGTAGATTGTCACCCTGCTTATTTAACTTATATGCAGAGTACATCATGAGAAATGCTGGGCTGGAGGATGCACAAGCTGGAATCAAGACTGCTGGGAGAAATATCAACAACTTCAGATATGCAGATGATGCCACATTTATGGCAGAAAACAAAGAACTAGAGCCTCTTGATGAAAGTGAAAGAGGAAAGTGAAAAAGCTGACTTAAAGCTCAACATGCAGAAAACTAAGATCATGGCATCTGGTCCCATTATTTCATGGGAATTAGATGGGGAAACAGTGGAAACAGTGACAGGCTTTATTTTCTTGGGCTCCAAAATCACTGCAGATGGTGATTGCAGCCATGAAATTAAAAGACACTTACTCCTTGGAAGAAGAGTTATGACCAACCTAGATAGCATATTCAAAAGCAGAGACATTACTTTGCCAACAAAGGTCCACCTAGTCAAGGCTATGGTTTTTCCAGTAGTCACATATTGATATGAGAGTTGGACTATAAAGAAAGCTGAGCGCCAAAGAATTGATGCTTTTTGAACTGTGGTGTTGGAGAAGACTCTTGAGAGTCCCTTGGACTACGAGGAGATCCAACCAGGCCATCCTAAAGGAGATCAGTCCGGGGTGTTCACTGGAGGGACTGATGTTGAAGCTGAAACTCCATCACCTGTGGGTGATGACCAGGGGGGCTTTTGGCAGCGGTGACTTTAGGAGCTCAGTCAGCTTCAGAGGCGACCTCGTTTCTGGTCTTTGTGTCCGTGGCTTTGGGGCAAGGCCTTGCAGGATTTGCAAGGCAAGACTCCACATAAATCTCTTTTCAAATTTAAAAAAAAAAAATAGTTTTATTTGTGTATTTGGCTGCCCAGGATTTTATTTCGGCCCGTGAGATCCTTTTCGTTGTCGTGTGTGGGATCTAGCTCCCTGACCAGGGCTAGAACCTAGGCCCCTGCAGTGGGAGCATGGCGTCTTAGCCACTGGACCACCAGGGAAGTTCCTCAAAATGTCTTAAATGTTTAGAATTATAAGCAAGCTGAAAAGTGAAAGTGTTAGTTGCTCAGCCAGGTCTGACTCTGCGACCCCATGAACCATTGCCCCCAGGCTCCTCTGTCCATGCAATTTCCCAGGCGAGAACACTGGAGTGGGTTGCCGTTTCCTTCTCCATGGGATCTTCCTGACCCAGGGATCGAACTCAGGTCCCCTGTGTTGCAGGCAGATTCTTTACCATCTGAGCCACCAGGGAAGCCCGAAAGCAAGCTAGTTGTGAAATGCAGGTCCCAGAAATACAGTTACCAGAATAGGTAAAATATTTACTTTTAAGTTAATATATTAAATAGCAAAGTCTAACAGTAAACCTGATAACTACTGTCATTTCTGAAGTCATGATAGGGATAAAATTGTATTTGGGAATATTGTAATAAAACGATGTGAAAACATATATGGTTTGTATTGGTGACAAAGTCACAAGAACTGTAATGCTTCCGTGATTTGTTGTCTACCTGTATAAATGATGGGAGTGCTAAATTTTATTAATAGTTAGAAGTGAGTGAAAATAAGGGCATAATTTTTCCTTCCTAGTTTATGGACTCCCTGAATTCTATCCAGTGGCTCAGTGGACAGGCGGGGTAGGGTCCATGAGTCTCACAATAAGAGCCCTTGCCTTGCCTTTTAACATTTGGGTCCTTGGTTGTGTGTCTGTTATCAATATGTCTTCTATAAGCCTCTGTCTCTTGATCAGATACTTCAATCCATTTATACTGACTGTAATTATTGTTGTATTTTTTATTTTCCCCACCATCTTCTTTACTATAAATATCAATTAAAATGAAGTTTGACTTATACTACAGAAAACTCCAAATGATAATGGTTTAATTAAGATATAATTTTATCTTTTGTCTAGGACTCCACAGTCATCAGGGATTCAGTTTCCACCTTCCTAGTTGTAACTTCCATCTTCAAGTTTATCTTGTGATTCAAGATTGCCGCTGGAGCTTTAGCCTTCCCAAACTCATCCCAAGCAGCAAGAAAGAAGGATGGTGGAAGATTTAAAAGAGGCGCACCTCTACTTTATACTTCATTAGCCAGAACTTAGTTATTTGGTCTCACCTGGTAGCAAAGGAGGAGCCTGGTAGGCTGCAGTCCATGGGGTCGTGACTGAAGCGACTTAGCAGCAGCAGCAGTAGCAAAGGAAACTATGAAATGCTTTCATTTGGCTGGGCACATTGATGACCCGAATGGCATTAGGATTATTTTATTAATACTAAGGAAGAAGAGGATGGTGGCCATTGAGCAACTGTTAGCAATCTTCCGACCACATGTGAGTCCAGCTGTCAAGAGTAGTGGCCCTGAACCTTCGAACATGGTACTTGACCCGTAGACACCCGGCCTGCCATCTGGTGGCAGGTTGGTTACACTGGATTCCTTCTGTCACACAAGTAGCATAGACTTGCCCTCAGTACAACAGACATTTATTCCAGCTAAGGTTTCACATTCTCTGCTGGCCATGCTTTTGCTAGCAACTTCATTAGTAGGTTTCCGTTCCGTTTCGTTCAATCACTCAGTCGTGTCCGACTCTTTGCGACCCCATGAATCGCAGCACGCCAGGCCTCCCTGTCCATCACCAACTCCCGGAGTTCACTCAGACTCACGTCCATTGAGTCCGTGATGCCATCCAGCCATCTCATCCTTGGTTGTCCCCTTCTCCTCCTGCCCCCAATCCCTCCCAGCATCAGGGTCTTTTCCAATGAGTCAACTCTTCGCACAAGGTGGCCAAAGTACTGGAGCTTCAGTTTGAGCATCATTCCTTCCAAAGAAATCCCAGGGTTGATCTCCTTCAGAATGGACTGGTTGGATCTCTGTGCAGTTGAAGGGACTCTCAAGAGTCTTCTCCAACACCACAGTTCAAAAGCATCAATTTTTGGCGCTCAGCCTTCTTCACAGTCCAACGCTCACATCCATACATGACCACAGGAAAAACCATCGCCTTGACTAGACGGACCTTAGTCGGCAAAGTAATGTCTCTGTTTTTGAATATACTATCTAGGTTGGTCATAACTTTTCTTCCAAGGAGTAAGCGCCTTTTAATTTCATGGCTGCAGTCACCATCTGCAGTGATTTTGGAGCCCAAAAAAACAAAGTCTGACACTGTTTCTACTGTTTCCCCATCTATTTCCCATGAAGTGATGGGGCCAGATGCCATGATCTTCGTTTTCTGAATGTTGAGCTTTAAGCCAACTTTTCCACTCTCCTCTTTCACTTTCAACAAGAGGCTTTTTAGCTCCTCCTCACTTTCTGCCATAAGGGTGGTGTCATCTGCATATCTGAGATTATTGATATTTCTCCCAGCAATCTTGATTCCAGCTTGTGTTTCTTCCAGTCCAGCATTTCTCATGATGTACTCTGCATATAAGTTAAATAAGCAGGGTGACAATATACAGCCTTGACGTACTCCTTTTCCTATTTGGAACCAGTCTGTTGTTCCATGTCCAGTTCTAACTGTTGCTTCCTGACCTGCATACAGATTTCTCAAGAGGCAGGTCAGGTGGTCTGGTATTCCCATCTCTTTCAGAATTTTCCACAGTTTCTTGTGATCCACACAGTCAAAGGCTTTGGCATAGTCAATAAAGCAGAAATAGATGTTTTTCTGGAACTGTTTTGCTTTATCCATGACCCAGCGGATGTTGGCAATTTGATCTCTGGTTCCTCTGCCTTTTCTAAAACCAGCTTGAACATCAGGGAGTTCACGGTTCACGTACTGCTGAAGTCTGGCTTGGAGAATTTTGAGCATTACTTTACTAGCATGTGAGATGAGTGCACTTGTGCGGTAGTTTGAGCATTCTTTGGCATTGCCTTTCTTTGGAATTGGAATGAAAACTGACCTTTTCCAGTCCTGTGGCCACTGCTGAGTTTTCCAGATTTGCTGGAAATTTGCAGTAAACATTTAGTAGGTTTACTGAATGTCTTATTAATAACCATGGTACTATTATACAGAGTGAAGTAAGTCAGAAAGAAAAACACCAGTACAGTATATTAACGCATATATATGGAATTTAGAAAGATGGTAACGATGACCCTATATGTGAGACAGCAAAAGCGACACAGCTGTAAAGAACAGTCTTTTGGACTCTGTGGGAGAGGGCAAGGGTGAGATGATTTGGGAGAATAGCACTGAAACATGGATATTACCATATGTGAAACAGATCGCCAGTCCAGGTTCGATGCATGAGACAGGGTGCTCAAGGCTGGTGCACTGGGACGACCCTGAGGGATGGGAAGGGAGGTGGAAGGGGATTCAGGATGGGGGACACATGTACACCCATGGCTGATTCATGTCAGTGTATGGCAAAACCACCACAATATTGTAAAGTAACTAGCCTCCAATTAAAATAAATAATATAAAAAAATAACCACGGTAGTCCAAAGTGCATTGCTTTTGACCAGTGACCTCATTTTTCAGCAAGAGAAATAAAGAAATTGGCAAATGAATATGAGATTCACTGGTGTTACCACACACCCTTATCACCAGAATCATGCAGCTTTATGAGTGGGTGACGTGGCCTCCCGGGACTTGGTTAGCACTGACCAGAAGGCAACCTTGTGTGAATCTGAAGTGCTGGCCCAAGTTGGCATACACTCTGATTCAGCAACTAATGCAAGCTGGTGTTTCTTTCTTTCCAAGAATCCATGGGTCAGGGAATCTTGGGCTGGATGACAAAAAATTTTCGCTCCCCTTTCCCAAGAGTGTGGACTTTGCTAGTTTAAAGATCTTGGTATGCAAAGGAAGAGTGTTTCTATCAGGCTATCACAGAAGTCTCATTGATTTGGAAATTGAGACTGTGAGTGCCAAGTCTCTTCAGCTGTGTCCGACTCTTTGTGACTCCATGGACTGCAGGCCACCAGGCTCCTCTGTCCATGAGATTCTCTAGACAAGAATACTGGAGTGGGTTGCCATCTCCTCCTCCAGGGGATCTTTCTAACCCAGGGATCGAACCAGCGTCTGCATTGGCTGGACTTTGCTAGTTTAAAGATCTTGGTATGCAAAGGAATAGTGTTTCTATCAGGCTATCACAGAAGTCTCATTGATTTGGAAATTGAGACTGTGAGTGCCAAGTCTCTTCAGCTGTGTCCGACTCTTTGTGACTCCATGGACTGCAGGCCACCAGGCTCCTCTGTCCATGAGATTCTCTAGACAAGAATACTGGAGTGGGTTGCCATCTCCTCCTCCAGGGGATCTTTCTAACCCAGGGATCGAACCAGCGTCTGCATTGGCAGGGAGGTTCTTTACCACTAGCAACACCTGGGAAGCCCAGAAATTGAGACTGACATCTGGCGGTTTCAGATTCCTCCTGCCCTGCATGAGCAGGGAGAAAAAGGTGGGTGGGTGAGGATTTGTGTTGACTGGAGTGATTGATTCTAGTTATCAAGGGGTAAATACATTTGCTGCTGCACAGGGGGGACAGGGAGAAGTCTGTCCCTGGGTCCCGTGAAACCCTCTGGGGCTGCCTTCTAATTTCATGGTCTACCCAGGGATCGAACCAGCGTCTGCATTGGCAGGGAGGTTCTTTACCACTAGCAACACCTGGGAAGCCCAGAAATTGAGACTGACATCTGGCGGTTTCAGATTCCTCCTGCCCTGCATGAGCAGGGAGAAAAAGGTGGGTGGGTGAGGATTTGTGTTGACTGGAGTGATTGATTCTAGTTATCAAGGGGGAAATACATTTGCTGCTGCACAGGGGGAACAGGGAGAACTGTGTCCCTGGGTCCCGTGAAACCCTCTGGGGCTGCCTTCTAATTCCATGGTCAGTGGTCAAAAGTAATGGGAGATGCCAGCAACTCAGGATGAGTAGGACAACGTGGGGTCAGTTTCCTCCTGAATGAAGCTCAAGTGATCCCACCAGGTAAAAACATTTGACCACATGAGGTGCTTGCTGAAGGCAAAGGAAAAATGGAATGGACAGCGGAGGAAGGATGTAATAAATGCCTCATGACCCATAGCAGAGGTGAGAAGGATGTTGCTTAGCTATATATTCTTCCTTCCTTGCTGTGCCATGCATACAGTTCATGGTGGTGCTAACTGTCTTTCTTCTTCCACTATTTAGTTTGGTTATTTTTGGTGTGCTGAGGCTTTGTTGCTGTGCACAGGCTTTCTCTAGCTGCGGTGAGTGGGGTCTACTCTTCGCTGCGGTGTGCAGACTTCTCGCTGTCGTGGCTTCTCTTGCTGTGGAGCACAGGCTCTACGCGTGCGGGCTTCAGTAGTTGGGGTGCACGGGCTTAGCTGCACTGAGGCCTGTGGGATCTTCCTGGACCAGGGATTGAACCTGTGTCCCCTGACTGGCAGGTGAGCTCTTATCCACTATGCTGTCAGGGAAGTACACTTGGACCATTTTGTAAGGTATAGTTGTTGGTGGTGAAGTTACAGTTCAGTGCTTCTCTCATTGCAGAGCCCAGGCTCTAGAGCTCACGCTCAGTAGTTGCCATATGTGGGCTCGGCATGTGGGATCTTCCCGGATCAGGGATCAAACTTGTGTCTCCTGCATTGGCAGGTGGATTCTTTACCACTGAGCCACCGGGGAAGCCCCCATCTGATCCTTTTTGAGTCCCTATCCTTCCTAGCCTGGAGCCCAGGGACAACAGACCCTAAGCTCCAAACATCCCAGGGGAGCTCTCAGGCCAGTATTTCTCTGCTGGGAGCCCAGGGACAGGGGTTGAGGGCAGTGCTGGTGCAGGAGGGACAACTCCTTCTGGAATGCTCTGCACAGTGGCCTACCCAGGTATCACCAGGCACTTGCAGATTAATTTTTAACGTGGCCCAGGGAAGTCCAAAGGGCTGAGTTCCTGCCCCTGACATCATGAGATCCCATTCCCTTCAGGGGTCTCTGGGAGGGGCCGAGGCTGGCCTGCGGGGGAGGCGGCAGGGGGGCAGGACCCCCGGGCGCACCCTCTGTGGGGCCCCTCCGTGCATCTCTGACCAAGATGGGCCAGAGTGTGTCTGCGGTGTCTGCCTGCCCTCACCGGTCACAGCTGCGAGGCCAAAGGAGGAGGAGTCTGTCTGCCCCGGAGGGGCGCTGGGTAAAGCCCCAGAGAGGACCCAACACCACAGCCGGATCTTGTAGGAGGCTGACACTGTGCAGGGCCCTGAGCTCAAGGCTGCTGTGCCCCCATTTCTTTAATTATAGGAAACAGCCTTCATTCAGCCTCTGTGAACTTCCCTGAGTTCCGATGGGCAGATGCAAGCAGCTGTTAATGAGGGAAGGAAGGGGATGCAAGACCAAGGGAGAAAGAGTCAAGAGCAGCCTTGGGGCAAGGTCCTGTTTCCCCACCAGTGAATACAGACAACAGCATCTTAGAGCTGCTTTTCAGGAACTGAAAGCCCGTCCACGTGGCAGAAGCTGTGGTCTGCTGCCCACAAGCACGTAGACCTCAGACCAGTTAAACTGAGGTTGACTCCTACAAACCTCACTGCCACCCCATCAGAAAACTGTCCACGAGCTGATCACACCCTCCTTTATAATAAAACTTGTCACTGTCTTCCCCAAGTTGGGCCATGGTTTTGAGGGTTTTAGCCTGCTGTGTCTCCCTTTGCTCGGCAAAGCAATAAAACTATCTTTTTCTACTTCACCCAGAACTCTGTCTCTGAGAAGAGGGAACAGCTTGAGCAGTGGCTCAAAGATGCCGTCCACTTCTGTTTCCCAGAGCGATTAATGGTAAAATTGTCTGTTTTTTGGCAATGCTGCTGAGCATGTGGGATCTTAGTTCCTTGACCAGGGATGGAAACCATGTCCCCTGCAGTGGAAGCTTGGAGCCCTAACCACTGGACTGCTAGGGAAGTCCTTAATGGTAAAATCTTTAAAGTGCCACGTGTGTGGGTTTGTTCTGGGGACGGCAGAAGAGGATGGTGGGGAGGGTATTCTAAGCCCTGGCCAGCTGAAGATCAAACACACCCCAAATGATTGATTGAAACAGGCAACTGTGAAAGGGGGCGCCTCCCAGTTTGACAAATGCCTGTCAAGTGTGAGGTCCTGCTCTGCCTGGTGTGACAATCTACCATCTTCACAGTCACCCTGCAAGGAAAGAAGGCTGCTCATTGTACAGATGAGGACAGTGAGGTTCTGACAGGTGAAATCCGTGGTGTGGGGGCCTTCAATGAGCAGCACAATGGCAGAGCCAAGATTTGGCCCAGCATTGTTATGACTCTAAATGCCATTCAGGGAGAGGAGAACAGGAGAGGAAAACAAAACATTTGGCAGAAATGCAGCTGCATTTTTCTCCTGCTCCTGGGCAGCTCAGTGAAGCTTGGGCCTTCCATGGCAGGGCTGATTCTTCAAAGAGAGGCCTTCCTGCTCTCCCTGGGCTGGGCTCTGGGGTGCAGAGGGCCCTCAGGCTACACCAGCTAGGGCCCAGGACGCAAACTGCCTGCAGACTCCACGCTCAGGGAGGCCACATTCTCCTGATTTCCCCGCTTTGCCGTCCCCATTCTTGGCCTCTTTCCTGCTCATCTACCAAGCACAGTGGTCTCTGCCTGTCTACACTGAGTCCTCTCCTCTCCCAGGTCACGCACCCAGGATTATGGCTGGAAATTCCCACGAGAGTCATGACTTCCAAACTTACCTGCCTTGTTCTTGGAAACAGTCTTGTACATCCAGCTGCCCACATAGCCTCTCCGCTTGGATGTTTATTAGCCTCGTGATTTGAGGAGATCTGAAATAAAACCTCTGTCCTCAACTGACCCCCAGTCTGTCCCTGCCTTGGCCCTGGTCTGTGCCTCAGTTAAAGGTCTGATCAGTGACTCAGGTCACAAACCTAGAAGCAACCCTCGAAGCCTCGCTTTCCTTCATCCCCCATTCACTCACCAGGCTCTGGCTCTATCTTCAAAATCTGTTTTGAATCCAGCCATGCCTCCCATCTTCACCGCTGCAGCCCTGGTCTAAGGCACCACTGGTTCACAGATAGACCATTGGTCAGTTCTCCTGCTTCCTCTCTGACTCCCTCTCCCAATTCCATCCTTTAAATAGTGGTCCGAGTGAGCTTTTGAAAACACAAACCACCCACGAGTTTCTGCTGCTTGGAATGGAAGCCAAAGCCTTCCCCACGACTTAGGCAGTCCGCTCTCTGGCCTCCTGCCCAGTGAGTCTCTATCACAGGCTTGTCGCATCCAACACAAGAGCCACGCTCTCATCGTAAGACCTTTGCCCAGGTTGTTCCCGCTCCTCAGTGTCTCTTCCTGGGGGTCTTCAAACAGCCTCTGCTTTGAGAGCTTGTCCTGACTGCATCTCCCCTCCACTCTCTTGTTCCCCCTCTTCCCTTCAGAGGGCCTATCGCTATCTGACAGTATCAGTTATGAGTCGATTATCCGTCTGTCTAGAATGACAGGTGAATGTCCATCTTGCCCCCTGGGCACCCAGTGCCTGGTACACAGCAGAGGTTTTAGAAACGTACATGTGAAAGGAAGGAGGAAGCCCCCAAAGTAGCTGCACCTGCGTCAGTCACTCATTTGCGTCTGACTCTTTGCAACCTGTGGACTGTGGCCTGCCAGGCTCCTCTATCCATGGGATTATCCCAGGAAGGATACTCAAGTGGATTGCCTATTCCTCCTCCAGGGGATCTTCTGGAGCCAGGGGTCGAACCCACAGCTCCTGTGGCTCCTGCATTGGCTGGTGGGTTCTCTACCACTGAGCCACCTGGGCATCACCACCCGCTCCTGCCCAAAGTACAGGGCAGAGCAAACTCTGGAGCTCCAGAAAGGACCCCAGAGTCCATAATAGATTTGTCAGTCTTGGTTACTTAACCTGAAATAACTGCCGGTTGGGGCCACCTGACCGAAAATCCCTTTCTCTTCCCATTCAAGAGTGGTCAGGCTGAAGTCCACCCAAGGCAGCCCTTAACCTCGCCATCCGCCACAACCACAGGCAGGTTTAAGGTGACCTCACAGAGTTGTCCAGTGTCAGCGCACTCTACGCTTAGGTAACTAGAAAGGCCAACAAAGAGGGTTCCACGAACCAAGAAACATGGCTCCATCATTTGATAATAACAAGGACTCTATTTGACTGAGTATCACTTCATGCCAAACACACTTTCACATGCTTTCCAGACATTTTCTCATTCAATCCTGAGACACAGTTTGAGGCCGTTGCATCAGTGGTTATTGCCATGTAACAATCCACCTTAACACGGAGTGGTTTAAGGGAACAACCATTTTATTTGCTCACAATTCTGCAGGCCAGCAATTTGAACTGGACTCGGCCGGGCTGTTCTTTCACTGGTCTTGCCTGGGGTCACTCACGTGCAATCATCCAAGGGAACAAATGGGTTCAAGAGGATTACAGTGGCCTCGCTCACATGTCTAAAGGCTGAACGGTCGCCCGGGCCACGTGTCTCCAGCAGCCCAGCCTGGGCTTCTTTCAGGGGCTGGCAGAGTTCCAGGACACCAAGCCCCAAAGTGCAGCATTTTCTGAGCCTTTGCTTGAGTCACGTTTGCCCTTGCCAGAGGAAGCCACACAGCCAGCCCGGAGTCAAGGTGAGAGGGGACTTACGCAAGGAGAGAGAATGCATCAGAGGCCATCACTGAACCATCCACCAGAGAGCTTAGCACGTTCTTATCCACGTTTTTCAGGTGAGGAGACCGAGGTTCAGAAAAGGTAAGAAACACGCTCCAGATCACACAGCTACACAGAGGCAGAGTGGAACATAGATCCCTGGTTCACAGGCCTCAGAGATTTTTTTTGCAAAAGCCAGTTAAGTCCCCACCGTGAGGAACCAAGTTCCCATCAAGGAAAACGATGTTAAGTTCATCTTCACCAGGCTCCCAGATATACTCCTTTTATTATCACCAGTCAGAATCAAACCAGCTTAAGTTATTTAACCTCTGCTCCTTGCGCTGCTCAGCTCTGAAATGGGTCTAGTAACAGAACTCCCTTTTCTTACTGTTTTGTTTATTTTCTGTTCTTGCCTTGCTAGAATGTAAGCCCCTTGAGGTGTGGGGTTGTTGTTGTTTGATAGGTAAGAAGCAGATTTATTTAGAAAGAAACACACTTCTCAGATAGAGTTTGGCCATCTCAGAAAGCGAGAGAGGCCAGAGGGCTTGGATCTTTGTCTGTGCTCTTCACTGCTCTAACCCCAATGCCTAGAACAGTACTTGGAATGTTCAGTTCAGTTCAGTCGCTCAGTCGTGTCTGACTCTCTGTGACCGCCATGGACTACAGCACGCCAGGCTTCCCTGTCCATCACCAACTCCTGGAGCTTTCTCAAACTTATCTCCATTGAGTCAGTGATGCCATCCAACCACTTCATCCTCTATCGTCCCCTTCTCCTCCTACCTTTAATCCCTCCCAGCATCAGGGTCTTTTCCAATGAGTCAGCTCTTCAAATCAGGTGGCCAAAGGATTGGAGTTTCAGCTTCAACATCAGTCCTCCCAATGAGTATTTGGGACTGATTTCCTTTAGAATGGATTGGTTGGATCTCTTTGCAGTCCAAGGGATTCTCAAGAGTCTTCTCCAATACCACAGTTCAAAAGCATCAATTCTTTGCACTCAGCTTTCTTTATAGGTCAACTCTCACATCCATACCTGATCTGGAAAAACCATAGCCTTGACTAGATGGACCTTTGTTGGCAAAGTAATGTCTCTGCTTTTTAATATGCTGTCTAGGTTGGTCATAACTTTTCTTCCAAAGAGTAAGAGTCTTTTAATTTCATGACTGCAGTTACCATCTGAAGTGATTTTGGAGCCCAAGAAAATAAAGTCTGTCATTATTTCCACTGTTTCCCCGTCTATTTGCCATGAAGTGATGGGACCAGATGCTATGATCTTCATTTTCTGAATGTTGAGCTTTAAGCCAACTTTTTCACTCTCCTCTTTCATTCTCATCAACAGGCTCTTTAGTTTTTCTTACTTTCTGCCATAAGGGTGGTGTCATCTGCATATCTAAGGTGATTGATATTTCTCCCAGCAGTCTTGATTCCAGCTTGTTCTTCTTCCAGCCCAGCATTTCTCATGATGATGTACTCTGCATACAAGTTAAATAAGTAGGGTGACAATACACAGCCTTGACGTACTTTTCCTATTTGGAACGAGTCTGTTTTTCCATGTCCAGTTCTAACTGTTGCTTCCTGACCTGCATACAAATTTCCCAAGAGGGAGGTTAGGTGGTCAGGTATTCCCATCTCTTTCAGAATTTTCCACAGTTTATTGTGACCCACACAGTCAAAGGCTTTGGCATAGTCAATAAAGCAGAAATAGATGTTTTTCTGGAACTCTCTTGCTTTTTTGATAATCCAGTGGATGTTGGCAACTCTGTCTTTTCTAAAACCAGCTTGAACATCTGGAAGTTCGTGATTCATGTATTGTTGAAGCCTGACTTGGAGAATTTTGAGTATTACTTTGCTAGTGTGTGAGATGAGTGCAATTGAACAATAGTCTGAGCATTCTTTGGCATTGCCTTTCTTTGGGATTGGAATGAAAACTGACCTTTTCTAGTCCTGTGGCCACTGCTGAGTTTTCCAAATTTGCTGGCAATACCTTAGGAAGCATCACTACAAACAAAGGTAGTGAGGTGATAGAATTCCAGTTGAGCTATTTCAAGTCCTAAAAGATGATGCTGTGAAAGTGCTGCACTCAATATTCCTGGAATACAGTGCATACTAAGTTACTTCAGTCGTGGCTGACTCTTTGTGACCCCATGTACTATAGCCCACCAGGCTCTTCTGTCCATCGGGATTCTCTAAGCAAGAATACTGGAGTGAGTTGCCATGGCCTCTTCCAGGGGATCTTCCTGGCCTGGGGATCAAACTGGCATCTCTTATGTTTCCTACATTGGCAGGTGGGTTCTTTACCACTGGCACCACCCAGGAAGCCCTGGAATATAGTAGCTTCCCAATAAATCTTTGTTGAGTGAATAAGTGGATGGATGGATGAATGGCAGATTCAAAGAAGGATAGGTAGGAGAATATGAGGAAAGAATAGAGCCACAGCTTTAAGAAAGCTTAAAAAAATAAGAATGAAAGGCCACTGTATTCCCTTCTCTGCCTGGAAGCTTTTGCAAACCGCCTCCTTGGTCTTTAAGCCCTGTGGAGAAGCCTTTCATGGAAAGGCTAAGCAGGTGAGGCGGGAGCTTGCCTCTCTTCCGGGATGCCCAGGTTTGTGGCTCTGCCCTCCTTGGTGCTCAGTGGCCTCTGTGTTCAGCTGGCAGATGGGGGAAGCAGAAACAGGGCTTGCTCAGGGCAGGAATGGTAAAGAGGCTCTCGTGCCACTGGTTAGAACATGGTCACATGGCTGCGCCCAGCAGCAAGAGGAGCTGGGAAAGGTGTAGCCCCTTCCCTGCAGGGAGAGGTGATGGCTTTGGGGAGCATCTTGCCAGTCTGCCAGGACCATTTCCAGCCCAGAGATTTTATAATCTTGGCATTTTCCATTTCACGGCACCCACTTTCCTTATACCACTCAATTTTTTTTTTTTTTTGTCCATACAGATGTCTCCTTCTAACAGAGATTTATTCATTTCCGGTGTTTCTTATTTCTTGTTGGCCTCTCCTCCCTGGCATAGAGCTTTGGTGTTCTGTTCACCACTGTTTCCTTGGATCCTGGGCAGGGCCTGGCCTGCAGAAGGCACTTGATATTTATCAGAAGAACATTGAATGGTGTGGGTCTTTGGCTTGCAGCCTGATGGTGAGAGCACGGTCAGCCCTAGACCGATGGTCAGTTTCTCCTCTGCCTACTGGGAAGCCTGTGCTGGGGGGTGGGGAGTGGCCAGACCTGGCTGGGAAAGGGCGCTGTGCGTGAACTTTGCCAGGGTCACGGCAGGTGACCTGTGCAGGCCAGCAGCCCTGGGTCCACGCCCAGGATGCAGACCCCTGAGTCCATTCAGGCCAAGAGGCTCACTTCTCTGAGGAAGAGGCCTTGGAGGCTGAGTCACTTGTCATGCACTCCTCATGCACAGGGCGGTCTGTACCAGTCCGTTTTCCCAGCCAGAACCTGACTTTTAGAAAATCAGTTTTCCCTGTTTATTTATCTTTGGCTCCCTGAGTCTTGATTGCCGCACGGGCTTTTCTCTGGTCGCTGTGAGTGGGTTCGCTCTCCAATTGCCGTGCATGGGCTTCTCACTGTGGGGGATGCACTTGCTGTGGAGCACAGGCTCCAGGCATGTGGGCTCAGGGCTTAGCTGAGATCCCCCTCAGCACGTGGGATCTTCCCAGACCAAGGATCGGACCCCTGTCTCCTGTATTTGGCAGGTGGATTCTTTACCACTGAGCCACCAGGGAAGGTTTGATTTTTTTCTTAATTAAAAATGTATTTTACGTTAAATTCTGAATTTTTTTGACCGTGCTGCACGGCTTGTGGGATGTTAGGTCCCAGACCAGGGATTGAGCCTGCACCCTCTGCAGTGAAATTGCGGTGTCTTCACCGTTGGACAACCAGGGAATTCGCTAGAGCCTGATTTTTAAAAATGTAAACCACAAAAGGGAGCCTGGTTCTTCTTCTCCCATTATGAGGGACAAACATGTCCCTCGGGTGGTAATTTCAGAGTGCCTGGGCGATAGAGCTGTCCAGCTTTGGGAGCCTTCCTATGCCTCATTTTTGAGAGGAGGACACAAAGCCCAAGAGGTGAAGAGACCTGGCCAAGGTTGCCCAGTGTCCTGGGGACTGAGGACTCCCAGAGGCCAAGGTGTCCAGGTCCCCCTTCTGACCACCCCCCTTCCCTGGGCACAGCACCAGGAATGCCCATGAGCAGGAGAATGGGAAGCCGGGGCACAAAGAGACAAAAAGAAGTGGCTTGGGAAGAGGCCACTCTGAGCTCCAGCTGGAAGCACGTGGTGGGGTCAGCGACCAAGCAGAGAGGAGGGTAGAGGAAGCAGAGAGGGGCTCTGGTCCTGGCTTTGGAGGAGAAGTCATCCAGATCTGCCACCTTTTAATCTTGCAGGACTGAAGAGAGGCAACGCCAAAGGATGCTCAAACTACTACACAATTGCACTCATCTCACACGCTAAGCAAAGTAATGCTCAGAATTCTCCAAGTCAGGCTTCAACAATATGTCAACCATGAACTTCCAGATGTTCAAGCCGGTTTTAGAAAAGGCAGAGGAACCAGAGATCAAATTGCCAACATTTGCTGGACCATCGAAAAAGCAAGAGAGTTCCAGAAAAACATTTATTTCTGCTTTATTGACTATGCCAAAGCCTTTGACTGTGTGGGTCACAATAAACTGTGGAAAATTCTGAAAGAGATGAGAATACCAGACCACCTAACCTGCCTCTTGGGAAATTTGTATGCAGGTCAGGAAACAACAGTTAGAACTGGACATCGAACAACAGACTGGTTCCAAATAGGAAAAGGAGTATGTCAAGGCTGTCTATTGTCACCTTGCTTATTTAACTTGTATGCAGAGTACATCATGAGAAACGCTGGGCTAGAAGAAGCACAAGCTGGAATCAAGATTGCCAGAAAAAATATCAGTAACCTCAGATATGCAGATGACACCACACTTATGGCAGAAAGCAAAGAAGAACTAAAGAGCTTCTTGATGAAAGTGAAAGAGGAGAGTGAAAAAGTTAGCTTAAAGCTCAATATTCAGAAAACTAAGATCATGGCATCCGGTCCCATCATTTCCTGGCAAATAGTTGGGAAACAGTGGAAACAGTGACAGGTTTTATTTTGGGGGGCTCAAAAATCACTGCAGATGGTGACTGCAGCCATGAGATTGAAAGATGCTTACTCCTTAGAAGAAAAGTTATGACCAACCTAGACAGCATATTAAAAACCAGAGATGTTACTTTGCCAACAGAAGTCCATCTAGTCAAGGCTATGGTTTTTCCAGTAGTCATGTATGGATGTGAGAGTTGGACTGTAAAGAAAGATGAGCATTGAAGAATTGATGCTTTTGAACTGTGGTGTAGGAGAAGACTCTTGAGAGTCCCTTGGACTCTAAGAAGATCCAACCAGTCTATGCTAAAGAAGATCAGTCCTGGGTGTTCATTGAAAGGACTGATGTTGAAGCTGAAATTCCAATCCTTTGGCCACCTGATTCGAAGAGCTGACTCATTTGAAAAGACCCTGATGCTGGGAAAGATTGAAGGCAGGAGAAGAAGGGGATGATAGAGGATGAAGTGGTTGGATGGCATCACCGACTCAATGGAGATAAGTTTGAGCAAGCTCCAGGAGTTGGTGATGGACAGGGAGGCCTGAAGTGCTACAGTTCATGGGGTCGCAAAGAGTTGGAAACCACTGAGGGACTGAACTGAACTGAATCCTTGTAGGATCCCTGTGCCCTTCCTCACAGAAGCTGGCAGCCGGCACTCTCTCCAAAAGCCAGGGCCAGTAACCTCTGCAGCCCTGATGTAGCCCAGACACCTCTGGGTACAGTGGGAGCATCCCTGGACAAGCAACCAGGAGACTTGGGCTCTGTCAATTCAGATCGTTACTAATCACCAGCCATGTGCTAGGCACTGTCCTCTGCAGGCAAGTTCTCTGCCTCATGGGGCTTCTCTTCTAATATAAGAGACTGTTAATGAGCAGAGAAATACACACATGCCCGAGGTCTTTACAGATGATGACAGCAAGCAGGATAATGGGATACACGATGGCGGAACAGGTTGGTTAGTTGTGGGGAGGGTGGAAACAAGGAGGGCCTCTCTGAAGAGAGGACGGGGAGCTGAGATCTATGTGTGAGAAGGCAGCAGCCAAGCAAAAATCTGAGGGATGTGTGGTCCCTCCCTGGGCAGTGGCAAGTGCAAAGGCCCTGAGGCAGAAATGAGCTTGTGTTTGGGCAAATTTGCCTGGACAGAAGGGCAAGAGGAAGAGTATAAAAATAGGCCCTGTCACGTTGTCATTATCTCTAAGGGATTTGAGTACATCTTATCTCCTTATTCAACCCCTAAATTTTAGGCATCTGTAATTTTGTGGTTCTGTGGTAAAGAATCCGCCTGCCAATTCAGGAGATGCAGGTTTGATCCCTGCGACGGGAAGATCCCCTGGAGAAGGAAATGGAACCCACTTCGGTATTCTTGCCTGGGAAATCCCATGGAGAGATGGCCTGGTGGTCTATAGTCCATGGGCGTCACAAAGAGTAGGACACAACTTAGAGTGTCCACCAACAAGCTAAAACAAACCTTTCTGGGCCCTATTTCAAATTTTTATTTTAATGGCTTTTGTACAGAAGTCAGGATATTATTAGTCTGGGAGTCAGAAGACCTAAATTGTGGCCCCAGATTTTTCAGTAGTGAGTGGTGTGACTTTGGGCAAATCCCCTTTCTCATCTTTAAACCAAGAGATTGGACCACAAGCTCTAAAGGCCTTTCTGGCTTAGAGAGCCCAGCTCCAGGAATTCATGTTAACTCTTCTTGTCCTATTTTCAGCCCACATATGGATCTTCTCAGCACACATCTGCTCCTTCATCCAGGATCTGCACACAGCAGACATATACTAGATGTTTCTGAAAACAGGAGACAACTCTTAGAGACATTAGCAGGGGGTGCTCAGATACATTGTGAAGCTATTAAAAGACGGATGAGTTAAGCCTGCCCCTGAGCTGGAGGGAGGCGCATGATGTAAGTGATAAAGCTAGCTGCAGGACGTGTTAGAGAAAGACTCTCTTTTTGTGAAAACCAAACAACAAAGATCTCTGCATGTACATATGTGGGTTTGTTTGTGCTCACAAGTCAGGAGAGAGGGGGAGAGAATAAGCTGCAGTCTGTAACATCAGTTATCATGTGTGTGTGTGTGTGCGCGCGTGCACACACGCTCATGAGTGTGCACACTTTATCCCTAAAGACCGCAGCACACCTCCCAGGACCCAGCCCACCATCTGAGCCTGTGTGTCACTGAGATTCTGGCAGAGGGGTGCTGTGATGTCAGTCTCTGAGCTTCTGTCCTTTGGAGACTGAGGCAGGTAGGGAAGGACAGTATTGGGCAGTACCCACTTGGACCTTGGAATGTCCCTGTCCCCTCCTGGCATCTGGGCCTCTATTTCAAAGGCTGCTGATCACTCATAATCTGAAGCTGGTTTTGGTGCCTGGAGATGCGCGGGAGCCGCCCAGGGCCTGTGGGATCTGAGGTGTGATGACACCACGAGAATCGGATGCCTCCAGCCCACTCTTTCCTGCTCCTTCCTGCCCCTGCTTTGGGGCTTCAGAGGCAACTTGGGCTGTAAGAGTCTTCCGGGGCCTCCCTGGCCACCCCTCTGGTTGCAGACTGATTGAAAGCAGCCATCCCTCAAGGCTGCCCTGTGGGGAAGTCTGTGTGTAGCTTATTGTCTGGGCTCCAGAAGCCGCTTCCGTGTTATGTCACTCTCTCCTTCAGGGAACCCCTGCAGATGTCTACTGTAAATCTCCTTTGCTGCGGTCTGTGTCCACCTCCTTGGCTGTGGGCTTCTCTCCCCACATAGGAGCCCTTCAGCCTGGATGTTGCGGAGTGGCCTCCCTCCAACTTGCTCGTCCTGGCATCAGGAAGGAAGCACCCTGCCGCTTGTGGGGCGCTTGATGCTTTTCAAAGCCCTCTCGTGCCGCACCCCACTCGAACGGCCCCTTACAGTAGTCCTCTGCAGCAAGATCGGCTGGGGGAGTTGCCTCCGTGTTACAGAGAAAATGGGGGTGCAGAGCAGTCAAGTGACTTGTCTGTGTCCCACAAGGAGTAATAGGCGTTTCTAGGCCTTTACTCCAAAGATCAACCTGTTGAGACCTCGCGCTATCATCAGGATGCCCCCTTCCCGGTGGTTCAGTGGTTAAGGCTCCAAGCTTCCACTGCAGGGAATGCAGGTTTGATCCCTCATAGGGCGACTAAGATCTCACAATCTCACAAACCGCACAGTGTGGCCAAAAAAATAGGAAAGGAACCTCTACCATTGAAGGTCCCCTGGGAGACTGGCTTAATCAGCCACACTTACATCTGATGAGCCAACTCCCCAGTCTCAAGAGAGCGGCCCAGGATTTATTCGTGATCTTGGGTGACCGTCCTGGGCTGGACCGATCAGCCTCGAGCTCTAGCGGCTGAATGAAGGCTGAGACTAGTGAGACTGAGTGCAGCAGCACGCGGGGTCAGGGTCAGACACATGCTGATTGGCGGCATGGAGGGGCAGGCGCTGCGAGCAGGGAAGGCGGCTGCACCGGCGGGAGGGGCCTGGGAAGGTGCGCACGGGGCAGTCCGGGTGGACCACCCAGTGACCTGAGAGGGAAAGAGCCAGGAACGTTTGGGTCAAGTGAGCCGGCTGGATGTTGCACAGTCGGGCATCAGGACAGACCCTGCAGCTTTTTCACAATCCCGTTTCCAGAGCTGCTGACCTCATGAGAACAGAGAACAGCTGTCAGGGCCAGAGCCATCTCAGATGCAACAGCTGAAGGCCCAGCTCATGCTGGCTTAGGCGAAAAGTAGACTTCACTGGCTCCAGGCTCGTTGGGAAAGACCGTGAAGCTGGGGAAGACTGAAGGCTAAAGGAGAAGGGGCCGACAGAGGGATGAGGTGGCTTGATAGCATCACTGACTCAACGGACATGAATCTGAGCACACTCCCGGAGACAGTGAAAGACAGAGGAACCGGGAGCGCTGTAGTCCACGGGGTCACAAAGACTCGGACATGACTTGGTGACTGAATAACATCTACAACAATTGGCTCAAGGCACTGAAACTCCAGGGGCAGACCTGGGCAGGCCTGGTGAGATCCAGGGCCTCAGACAAATGCCGTGGGGCTTGTGGCCCACTCTGCTTCTCCCTGCTGGCCTCTCTCCTCTCTCTCCCTCATCATGGTGGCAAGATAGCTGCCAGCACCACCAGACATTCTCCCTACCTCTCAGCAACTCCAGCAGAAAGTAAGCGTTTCTCTTCCCACGAGTTTCCAACGGAAGTCCCAGGACGAAGTTCTAGTGTCTCTGACCATGTCATATGCTCTTCCCAGAACCGATCTCTGGGGCTAAGGACATGGGACATCCTGGTGGATCAGGCCTGGATCACACGTCCTTCTCTGGAGCCCATGTGTGTGAAGTCGAACTCCACCTGAATCCCAGGGACCAAAAGCAGAGAATGATGGTTTTACCAGGAGCATCAGGGGAGTGGGTCTCAAGAGTGCGTTAGTCCAGGTAAGCCACGTGTTGCAATAAATACTCCAACATGTTCAGCAGCTAACACAATACAATTTCATTTCTTGCTCCCATTGGTGTCCAGGCTGGGGCTCTACTTTTTATGCTCATCCAGGGATCCAGGCTGGTGGAGGCTCTGTCATCTTCAACACTTAGTTTCCAAGGACAGCCTGGGTTGATGATATCCAACAGGTTGGCGGGAGAATAAAGCAAAGGTTACATTTTGTTTGACCCAGGCCCCAGGAGAGGCGCTCATCTATTGTACTGGCCACAGCTTAGTCACATAACAACATCTCAGCGCCAGGGAGAAAGGGGAGGCAGTCTGTACCTTAAAAGAGGGCTGAGTGAATCCCGGGCAGGCAAAAACAAGACCCACCTGTGCTTTCTAGCTCAGTCCCAGTCCTTCAGCCTTTGTCCCCAGCATGCAGCAGGACCGGCCCAATCTTCCTGGCTGAGGTCTCCTTTATGATGGCTGGATCCACCTGCCCCCTTCATCCCTCGCATACCCAACGTACCCAACATCCTTTGCACTCTTAAATTGAGTGGTGAGGAGGCTTTTTTTATCTTGGATCAGCTGCCAAGCCCATAGATTCTCTGCGGACAGGCAGGCAGTAGAACAAAGGGACAGAGAGAACGGTTTTGATTCAGAGACTCCTCAGATCCACGTGTCACCCCTCAATCCTTTTTAGCTACCTTTACTGGTCCCTAAGCCAGCAGCACCTTCCTCTGCTCCATGCTTGCAGGCGTCCTAAGTCACTTCAGTCATGTCCGACTCTTTGTGACCCCATGGACTGTATAGCCTGCCAGTCTCCTCTGTCCATGGGATTCTCCAGACAAGAATACTGGAGTGGGTTGTTGTGCCTTCCTCCAGGGGATCTTTCTGACCCAAGGCTCGAACCCGTATCTCTTATGCCTCCTGCATTGGTGGGTGGGCTCTTTACCACTAGCTGCCACCTGCAAAGCCCTCCTCTGCCCCGCAGCCCGTAGCTAAGGGCAGATAGGAGCTGGAGGGAAGTTGACCCATCACCAAAAAGGACTGGCATCCCAGCTTTCTGAAGAGCTTAACTGAGAGGGCTATGTGTCAACACCGCTGCTGGCAGCAGCTAATCATTCATTCAGTCATTGACCTCTGATGTGCTCACTGTGCGCCTGGCATTGTGCCGGGTGCTCAGGCGAGAAGGAGATGCAAAAGCATGAGATATTAGATCTAATCCAATGTTAAGGCAGTCACACTCATGCGGCTGAACAACTGGAGATGAAAAATAAGACAAGCTGGAGCTGGATCTTCTACCTCGATATAGAAATGATGCTATGCCAGGGCACGAACAAGTGGCATATTTAGGGCTTCAGGTACCTGATCTCCTCATCCCAGGGCTGTCAGCAAGGAAAGCGCCAGGTAAAAATGATAATAGTCAACACAAGAGCGGCAATTACAACTTATTGTGTGCATTGGGCACTGTGCTAAATTATTCAAATGTGCAAAGCTTTCATTCTCCCAACAACTGTCTAAAATCTAGAACTCACCCACCCCTGTTTTTACAGATGGAAAATCAAGGTGCCGAAAGCTTTCAGAAACCTGCCCCAAGTTATAAAGCCATCATCAAGTGGCAGCTCTGGGACTGGCAGTCAAGTCCATCCTGTGCCCAAGCCCGGTCTGACCGCCTGTGTTAAATTAGAGACGGCATCTGTCTGATGATCTTCCGGCTGCCCAGACTGCGAACCCGGAGGGTGGCTGGTGTCTGCCAGGAGCTGCTCTGTATTGTGAGTGGCAGCCCTCTGCCGAGGCTGGACTGGATCCAAGAGCGAGAAGGCCCCAACCTGGGGCTTTGGAGCTCACAGCGGACCCCAGGGACAGGGGCTGCAGTCTCTTCCGCTGGCCTCATCTCTTGGGCCACAGTTTTCCTCCCCAAGAGTAGCCATCCCTCTGAGCAGGGCATCTGAGGATAGCTCCCCTCCAGCCTCCCCAGGCAGAAGCCTGGCAGAAGGCGCGCTCCTCCACCCACTTGGTTTCCTATCCCGTGATGGCTCTTCCGTCTGGCTCATTCATTCTTGTATTCATTCAACAAATTAATATTGAGCCTCATTCTCTGCTCTGCGGTGGTCAAGGTACTGAAGTTCAGTTCAGTTCAGTTGCTCAGTTGTGTCCGACTCTTTGCGACCCCACGGACTGTAGCACGGCAGGCCTCCCTGTCCATCACCAACCCCTGGAGCTTACCCAAACTCATGTCCATTGAGTTGGTGATGCCATCCAACCATCTCATCCTCTGTTGTCCTCTTCTTCTCTCACCTTCAATCTTTCCCAGCATCAGGGTCTTTTCCAATGAGTCAGTTCTTCGCATCAGGTGGCCAAAGTATTGTAGTTTCAGCTTCAGTATCAGTCCTTCCAATGAACACCCAGGACTGGTCTCCTTTAGGATGGACTGATTGGCTCTCCTTGCAGTCCAAGGGACACTCAAGAGTCTTCTCCAACGCCACAGTTCAAAAGCATCAATTCTTCAGCACTCAACTTTCTTTACAGTCCAACTCTCACATCCATACATGACCACTGGAAAAACCATAGCCTTGACCAGATGGACCTTTGTTGGCAAAGCAATGTCTCTGCTTTTCAATATGCTGTCTGGGTTGGTCATAACTTTCCTGCCAAAGAGTGCTGAAGCGGCGGGGAAACGAATACAAATCTAGGAAGCAGTATGAGCAGTGAGATGCTTCCATACAACAGGAATCCGAGGCGTCACCTGATGAGGGCCACGAGAACAGCGCAAGCCCCATTCTGCGTGCGGCTGAGAGGAGAGGTGGCCCTGGCTCTGGCAGGAGCGGAGCAGGGGTGTGCATTAGGGAAAGTTCCGAGGAGGTGGGATTGGGCCTGTGAGAGGGTAGGACTGAACACGTGCGGGCAAAGGAAAGGACATTCGAGGTGGTGAGGATGGCAGGTCCCGGGCCTGGACATGGGTGCACACGGTGAGGTCTGGGAACCTGGGAGCACGTCTGTGTAAGAAGGAGAGGAGCAGGAGTCAGGACAGCTGGTGGCTGGAGCTGTGAGCTGTGGCCCAGTCATGCCAGTCATGGCCCAGCCCCTCCCAAGTGGGGTCAGGAGAGCAGGAGGTAAGGCCCCAGAGGTCCCGGGAAGAGGCTGGGCCCGGTGGGACATGCTGCCTGAGTTGTCCCTGGCTGTGTGTTGTTTCTGGAAGGCCCTCTATTGCCACATTCACATCCCAGCATTACTTCTCAGGCCCAGGTGGTTAAGACTCCGTGCTTCCAATGCAGCAGACACAGGTTCCATCCCTGTCTGAGGAACTAAGATCCCGCATGCTGCATGGTATGGCCAACCTCCACCCCCTCTCCCCAAAAAAAGACCTCAAAAGAGAAAAATCTGTAGGGTTCCACGAACTTGGGCAAACTCTGGGAGATGGTGAGAGACAGGGAAGCCTGACGTGCTACAGTCCACGGGGCAGCAGAGAGTTGGACATGACATGGTGACGTGGGCTCCCATTATTCAACTGGAACCCCATAAACCCCAAAGGGAAAACAGAGAAGACGTTCCAGTTATAGCAGGTTGGGGTGCCCTCCCCATTCCGTCTCCCCATCACTCCCCATAGCAGCTCCTGGGGCACATCTGGGAAACCCAGAACTCAGAGAACACTCCCATTTTTATTTTACAGGTGTGGAAAAGGACGCCGAAAACGAGACATGGGGGCGCTGGATGGCTCGCTCAATGGTTCAAGGATCTTCTTGAGCTGTGTCTAAGCTCACGGGATAAAGGCAAAGTCAGTGCAGAGAAGGAGGGGGTGTTTCCTAGGCTGGATCTCCCTCCTTGGGAGCAATAGCGCCTGGGGCCCAGGGGGCTACAGCTGCCCCCAACACCCCCTCTGTGGCCTGGTGGCCACTGGCACTGTATTGGCCAGCTGTGGCTTATCTCATCCTTGACTGGGAGAGGGAAGGTGGGCCAGAGCCTTCCTCCATCACACACAATGGGAATGGAGGTGTGGGAGTTCCCTGGTGGTCTAATGGTTAGGAGTCCGTGCTTTCACTGCCTTGGCCCGGGTTCAATCCCTGGTTGGGGGGAGCTGAGAAGTCACAAGCCATGCAGTGTGGCAAAGAGAGAGAGAGAAATAAAAACAGTTTATAATCACCATTGCCGGGGGTGAGTGGAGTAGGGGTCGGGGACGGGACTAAAAATCCTAACCTAAACAGAAGAATCCTATGGGTGAAATAGGAAAAGATCCTAATGCTGGGAAAGATTAAGGGCAGGAGGAGAAGGGGTGACCGGGAATGAGATGGTTGGATGGCATCACCCACTCAACAGACACGAGGTGGAGCAAACTCCGGGAGATGGTGAGGGACAGGGAGGCCTGGCGTGCCGGGGGGCCTTGGGGTCTCAGAGACTCAGACACGCCTCAGCGACTGAACAACAGCGAACGGGTAAAATGGTGCTTCTTCACATGGGCATTGTCTTATTTGCCAAAGTTTTTCTACAGATGTGATTCTGTTTCCTTCTTACAATCAGACTGTGAGGTAGGAATCAGCCCCCTCCCACTTTATCATAGATAAAGGCGGGGCCCAGAGAGGCTGAATGAGTTACCCAGCATCACACAGCTGGAAGGAGGCAGAGACAGTCCTTTCAGTCTGGTCCTGTAACACCAGATCTAGAGAACAGAGCGTGAACGAGGGAAGGAAGGCAGTCGTGTGTGTGTGTGTGTGTGTGTGTGTGTGTGTGTGTGTGTCTATATTTTGGGAGGCTGCCAGAGACAAAAAGAGGAGAGAGACTAAGGTTGGGAGCCTGCTTGTGAAGTATTACATTGCAACTGTTCCTTTAATTATGTGCATTTCACCTGAGAATGTTTGAGTCACGGGGGAGGGACTCAGGGACCGCTAGGACCTAGCTCAGTGTCTGTCCCAAGGCAGGCGTTCAGTAAATTTCTGCTGCACACATCTGATTAAAGAGGGTGTGCTTGTGACCTTGTTTCTGGGTGAGATTGCCTCCAACACCAGAGGCTGCCTTGCAGCCCCTCCTCCACTCCCCTGTCTTTCCTTTTTCTCCTTATGGGGAGAAACCCCAGCAAATCCTCGGCTGTGGATAAGAGGGAAGCAATGAACACGCAGTGAGTGGCAGTGGGCCCCTGGCTCTCCCCAAACGTGTGATGAAGTCAAGCCCAGCTTGCCCCTTCAAAGTCCCCTGACCCTGCCTGCGTCCCGCCAGGCTGAAGTGACAGGGGTGCCCTCTGTTCCAGCAGCAGCGGGACACAGAACTGTCCCGATGGTGGGTGACTGCAGAGGCCGCTTGTCTTGGCTCTGGACAACCCTGGGATCATTGCCCAGCTCAGCACAGAAATAAGGAAGATATCCAAGCTCAGGACTCAGGCTGTCCTAAAGGTCTGGATGAGACCTCTCCAGCTCCTCTGAAAGCAAACTGAATTGCTCACCCCTCTCTTTTACATCCCCAAGGAGACCCAGCAAATACCATTCGCCTAGACACACACACACACACATGAATCTTTCTCAAAGGTACACGGCCCCCTGCCCCCTCCCTGCCCAAATGCTCCAGAGACACTTGCATTTGGTGCCCAGGCAGACAGACATTCCAGGAGGCCGAGACAGACAGCTGACACCCCTTCCAGGCTTAGCCCATGTGATTTGCAGGCAAGGCACCTGCTACTGTCTCCTCTCCTGACATGAAGGGAACAGCGTCCTGGCAGCAACTCCCTCGTCCCCTCTATCCCTGAGAGTTGGCTCCAGCTGCTACAGGGAACGCTTCCTGGGACCTCTCCTGCCCTTCAAGGGTCAATGATCGTCTTTTCACCGTCAGCAGGCCTGGCATCAAGCACAACACAAGAGTGGTGGCAGGCTGAAAAAGCAGGAATGGTTTATTTACAGTGATCATTTGGTGACACATAGATCTTTGGGCTCTTAGTGACCTTGTTAAAAGACGCGTGGGCAGGGGCCCGCTCCCCCGGTGGGGTCACCACACTCTCCAGCCTCATCTTGCTGTGAGAACCTGGGTGCTGTCAGGACCCTCCGGCTCTGACAAGCCTTGGCGTGGGGACATCTCTCCCCTGTCCATTTGCTGGGTGGTCAGTGCCTCAAACACCTGCCAGATGCGCTCTTACCTCCGCTGGAGGCCACGTCTTGGTCCTAGCTGTGGGGCACCAAGCGGGGACTCACTCACATTTGTATGCAGAAAGACATGGTGGGTGAGGAGTCCTGCGGGTACCAGGACACAGGCTTGGGCAGCAGCCTGGTGCAGAGAGCTGTTCCCGGGCCGTCTGTTGTTGGGGGTGGGAGGAACATCCCTATTTTCTCCACAGGCAGAGCAGCGAAGTCCCAGAAGTCCTCCAAGGGGTGGAGAGGCCAGGCGTAGAGGCTGGGCACTCTTCCTTGTGTGGATTGGCAGTAGACTCCGGTGCCACTTGGGGCCTGGCCTCAGCTCTCTGGGGCCACTATTCTTCCCGCTGTAAGAATGCCTGCCCAGGGCTGGTCTCCCCAGGAAGGCTAGCCTGGCTACAGGCAGACCACTGTCTCCCCCAGGGGCCAAGATCCAAGGCCACCCTCCCGGTTTTCTGGAAGAGTCTCCTCCCCAAGCCCTCTTCTCTAGAGAGGATGTTTGGGGAGGGAGGGCGTGGCCTATGGGCAAAGCAACTCGGTGTCAAGCATCAGGGACACTTTTCACAGTGGAGGGCGCCGGCAGGCTCCGGGGGTGGGGGGCGAACACCGAATACTGCTGCTCCCCCAGCTCGCCGCCCCGCATACTCAGGGGCATGTCAGGCGTCACCCTGAGCCAGGGTGAGGCGCGGGGCGGACAGCCACA
>SJXQ01004113.1:0-49822 GCA_006408695.1 Aepyceros melampus | reverse complement strand
CACATCTCTTTTCTTCGCCTCCTCCCCACCCCCTAAAATCTGTTTTTACCACTTTAACCACCATCCAGATCTGTTTAAAGAATTTTTTTTTTCTGTTTATGGTTTCAGCTGGTCTTTGTTGCTGCACAAGGACTTTCTCTGGTTGCAGTGAACAGCGTTCACTCCTCGTTGGGGTCCTCCGGCTTCTTTTGTCCTGGAGCATGGGCTCTAGGTGCCCCGGCCTCAGAAGCTGCAGCGCGCAGGCTCCGTAGCTGTGGCTTAGCGCGGGGTCTCAGTATTAGTACCGCGAGGACCTGCTGTTCCGCAGCACGTGGAGTCTTCCCAGACCAAGGACCAAACTCGGGTCTCCTGCATTGGCAGGCGGACTCCTGTGCACTGTACCCTCAGGTTAGTCCCTCATTTCCTTTTTTAACAACCCTCCAGGGCTGAGGTCTGTAGGTCTCTTCTTTTGGGCTGGCCGGGGTCCCCAAGGAGAGTTCCAGGCGCCTCCTGCCCGTGGGGGCGGGGGTGTATAAACCCGGCTGCCAGGATTCTGGGGGCAGAGTGGAGATGGGGCCTCCTGGGGGTCTCACTGGTCAGTAGGTGGGCTGGCTGTTCCGGATGGAGCCTCTGCACCCTCTGTCACCCCTGGAGTCCTCAGTCCAGAGGCCCCTGGGGTAGGTCTCCCCAGAGAGGAGAGCTCCAGTCTTCTGATGCCGGGGGTGAGGTGGGAATCTCCACGCTGCCGCGGAGAGGGGAGAATACCTAGGGCTTTCACTGCAGGCTCTCACTGATCCTCAGGTTTCACACCTGATCTGCTGTCACCATAGCTGTCTGGGGTGTGGGGTTCCTGGGTTTCTGGGGCTCCTTAGCAGGGCATGACTTGACTCTTTCTGAGTTTCCATTATTTCTGCTCCACTGCGCTTGCTCCCCCTTGTCTGCGTTCCTTCCACCCGTAAACATGTCAACACCGCTCAGTGGCTGTCATCGCCCCTTTCCTTTTCCTTGTCAGTTTACGCCACTTCCGTTCCCTTGTCATTGAGGGAGGCTTGGGGAAGGAACGAGGACTGTATTTTGGTTCTCCACGTTGAAAGGAAACCTCTCCTCAGTGCTCTTCTGATGGTCCATCATGGTGGTCCATCACGGTGGTCAAGATACCTAAATGCATGTCAGTCAGTGAATCCACATTTATCTATGCATCCATTCAGTAGGCCACGGTCGTGCCGGATGAAGAAGCTGGACTGATTTCCTCCAGTGTGGACGTTCCCTCATCACAGGAGTCGTTTTATCGGGTGGGTACGTCCCAGGAGGCTCAGTGGTAAAGAACTTGCCTGCCGGGCAGGAGACACAGGAAATATACGCTCCATCTCTGGGTTGGAAAGATCCCCTGGAGAGGAACTGGCACCCCACTCCAGTGTTCTTGCCTGGAGAACCCCACGGACAGAGGAGCCTGGTGGGCTACAGTCCATAGGATTGCAAAGAGTCAGACACAACTGATCTACTGATTACATATGCGTGAGTTCAAAACGACACCGTGGGGGCACCTGGAGACAGGTAGTGATGTGTAAGACACTCCTGGTGGAGCTAGCCTCTAAGGTGGGTCCCAGTGAACCCCACTTCCTGGTATTCATGCCTGTGTGTGGCCCCCTCCACCCTGAATCGGGCCGACCTGAGTAATGGAAAGGTTTTCTGGCTATTACACAGGCTGATTTCCGGGGCTTGAACATGAAGGTTAGGGTGGCTTCTGCCTTGTTCTCTCCTGGATCACTCTTGCTGGCTGGAGCCAGCTACCATGTCACGAGGACATGGGACACATGAGACCTTGGCGAGGAGCTAAGGGCTTCCGCCAGGTCGCCATCCAGGTGAGGGAGCCACTGTGGAAATGACCCCTCTTTGCCAGACAGGCTTTCGGCTGATTGTCGCCCCAGCTGACATCTGCCTAGTGAGAGACCCTGAACCAGCATCATGCTGCCAAGCAGCTGGTCCCCAATTCCTGACTCACAAAAACTGTGAGATAATGAAGTTATTTTTGTTTTAAGCCACTACGCTATGGATTTTTGTTTTAAAATGTTTATTGGAGTGTATTTGCTGTATAATGTTGCATTTCTGCTGTACGTAAAGTGAAACAGCTGTATAAGTGTATCCCATCACTTTTGGATTTCTTTCCCAGTTAGATCACCACAGACCACGGAGTCGAGTTCCCTGTGTTACACAGCAGGTTCTCACTGAAGTGAAGTGAAGTGAGAGTCGCTCAGTTGTGTCCCATTCTTTGCAACCCCATGGACTGTAGCGTGCCAGGCTCTTCTGTCCACGGGATTCTCCAGGCCAGAATACTGGAGTGGGTAGCCTTTCCCTTCTCCGGGGGTCTTCCCAACCCAGGGATCGATCCCAGATCTCCTGCACTGCAGGCAGATTCTTTAGCAGCTGAGCCACCAGGGACGCCCCGGTTCTCAGTAGTTGCCCGTTTTATGCACGGCAGTGTGTATGTGCCAGGCCCAACCTTCTAATGCATCCCACCACCCCCTTTCCCCCCTTGGTGTCCATGTGTTTCTCTTCTACATCTGTGTCTCCATTTCTGCTTTGCAAATATGTTCATCTGTACCACGTTTGTAGATTTTTACCAAAAGGAACTGAACATAACCCCCAGCCTGTCGCATGGGCTCCAAAGCTCAAGTTGCACCCCCTTCTCCCCCTGCCCAGCTTCCCTACAAGGTGCCCTCTGCCCCCATCTCTGGGCCTCAACCATGCTCTACCAAGTGCCTCTAACCTCTAAGCGCTGTCTTGCCCCCCAGGTCTTTTCCACACGCTGTTCTCATTCTTTCTCATCTCTTCTTCCAGCCTGTTCATCGTTCAAGCCATCTTAGAAGTCACTTCTCTTAGGAAAATAGTTCCTTGAACGAACTGTCCTGACTTCCTCGGTTGTATCTCTCGAAACATGTATCAGAACAGTCATTAATTCATTATTTGTGTAATCATTTATTTAATTCCTGCCCTCCTGTACTCCTAAGGCTCCCAAGGCTTTGGGAACTGCCGGGACAGGGAATACATCAGTTTATTATTATTATTATTTATTATTAAAGTATTTACTTATTTATGTGTCGGGTCTCAGTCACGGCATGCAGGGTTGTCAGTTGCAGTGTGTGGACTCTTAGCTGCGGCGTGGGAGATCTAGTTCCCCGAGCAGGGAATCTAACCTGGGCCCTCTGCATCGGGAGTGTGGCGCCTCAGCCACTGGACCACCAGGGAAGTCCTCTACATCTCTCTTTTGCACTCCTAACTCCACAAGGCCCTGATTGACATCTGAAACATAGCAGGAACTCAAAAGATAGCTGCTGAATAGCTGAGTGAGATGGGTTCCCGTTATTTCACTCAGCTTTCATTCCTCCAATCTGAAAAAAACAACTTGGAGCCAAGCCTTAACTGATGGCAGGTCAGTGCATTATTCCTAAAGGACAGCACAGACACTTGTGTTTACTTTTTTTTTAGTCTTACTTCCATCAGTGACTCATTTTGTGACCTTGGACTGCTTGCCTTTCCTCTCTGAAGACGGTAGATAGCATTTGGTACAGTGCTTCTCTGGAAGCCTTGGGGAACTGTTTCATTTAGAGAGAGGTTGGCAAGGTTTTTCAGTGCTCTTAAAGTACAATTTTCTTAGTATCCAGGTGGTTGTAAATGATTATATAAGTGATGAATGGAAATGAACTATGCTTTACCATGTGAATGTGTTTCAGCTATAAGGATGTGTGTGTGTGTGTGTGTGTGTGTGCACACCCTTTGGTGCTGAATCGGTACATCTGTGTGTGCCTATTGGGCTCCCCTGGTGGCTCAGACGGTAAAGAATCTGCCTGCAATGCGGGAGACCTGGGTTCGATCACTGGGTTGGGAAGATTCCCTGGAAGAAGAGAAAGGCTACCCACTCCAGTGTTCTGGCCTGGAGAATTCCATGGACAGAGAAGCCTGGCAGGCTACGGTCCATGGAGTCGCAAAGCGTCAGACACGACTGACTGACTTTCACTTTCATTTCTTTTTAAAGAATAGTTTGCTCTAGAATGCCCATGAACATCTAGAAGTCTGCCGCAGATCTGTTTGAAGCTGTAACTGCTTGACTTTTCTCGAAGCTGTTTTCATTTCTAATTCGTTCGGCTCTATTCATTTCTAATAATAACAAACCAATATTTACTTAAGTGGTCAGAATTATGCAAAACGTTTTCCTTTATCAGAGCCAACCCTCATGATTACTTTTGCGAGATAGGAACTACTGATATTTATAATTCCTGTTTTACAGATGAGGGAGCAGAGACTCAGAGAGGTGAAATAAGCTCCCTGAGGCCACACAGCTAGTAGCTGATGCATCAATAACCAAAATCTGCATGGTGTGTTCTTAACCTTTGGAAAAATCATGCAGTGCGTTTGTGACTAAGAAATAAAGAAAAAGAGGAATGTGACCAAAATTACTATTCATTCTGAAGGATTTTCAGCAGAAAGGCACCTTCAGAATAGTGTTAGTCTACAATCAGATGTCTCAGAACTGAGTGGCATGAATACAAGAGGGGAGCATAGGTGATGGATGAAAATATTACCTTCAGCGCACCTGCATTTGTGAGATAAGCAGGTGCATCCTTCAAATTACAGTCCAGTGCAAAGAAAAGTCATGTTTGTAAAACAGAGCTGCCTAAACCAAGGCTGGTATTTGGATACAGCTTGATCTCAGGAATGCAGGCAAGAGGAGACCCCTACAGCCCCCAGAGCAGGTGGGAGCAAAGGCGGGGTCAGAGGAGGGAATGTCAAGGTCGGCTCCATCTTGTGCTGACACTAACCTCCCTGTGAATCCCTCCAGCTTGGCCTCCCTCATCTAACCACGTGTAGCCACTCTGTTTTAATTAAAATTTTTTTTATTGAAGTATCGTTGATTTACAATGTAGTATTAGTTTCTAGTGTGCAGCAAAGTGATTCAGCTATATATATATATTTATAAATATATAAATAACATATATTTCTTCTTCATATCCTTTTCCATTGTAAGTTATTACAAGATAAGACTATGGTTTCCTGTGCTATATTGCAGGTCCTTGTTCATCTGTTTTATATATTCATTCACTCAGTCAGCCATTCAACAAACGATTTCTGGCCACTTGATATGTAGGCACAGGGTATGGAGGAGAATAAGGCATATATGCGTCCTCTACTCTGGAGCTTACAGTCTTGCTGGGGAGAGGGCTGTATGTCACAGGATATGTGCTAACCGAACAGATGTCCTTGTTGCTCCCAAGTCAAAACCCTCTTTTCCTTCCTAAAGTCTCCTAGGCCACTTGACCACACCATCCAGGGCTTATCTTTGCTCTAACCATCTACCAGCCCCGGGGGCCATCTCTCTTAAGGTCTGAGCTCCTGTGTTCTCTGCTCAGCCACTCCTGCTTAATTCTTGGCACTTCAATATCCATGAATTGGTCCTCTGACGTTCCTGCCTCCCCGTCCCTCCTCTGAGGATCCTGTCTTCCACCCATCTCAGCACTCATCCTCACTGTCGTACCCTTGACCTTGCCATTGTCAAAACCTGAAACCCCTACATAATGTCAGTTTTTCAGTTTATTTATTTTTACTGGAGTGCAATTGCTTTAAAGTTGTGTTAGCTTCTGCTGTACAATGACGTGAGTCAGCTATGGGCGTATGTGTATCCGCTCCCTCGTGGGCTCCCTGCCCGCCCACTGCCCCCGCCTGGGTCATCACGGAGCACTGAGCTGAGCTCTCCGTGCCATACCGCCGGTTCCCACTGGGGATCTGTTTTACACATGGGGGTGTATTGAGGTCAACCCTCATCTCCACCTTCACCCGACCCGACCCTCCCCACTCTGTGTCCACACATTCATTCTCTAGGTCTGTACCTATATTCCTGCCTTGGGATTAGGGTCATCTTGAGTCACTTTTCAAGCTTCTACATTTTTCTGGGTTCTACATTATCTAGATGAGCCCTACGTAATGTCAATTTAAAGCATCCCACAGGGTAAGTGGGATGAACTCCCCACGTCAGTAGGTGCCCAATATGCTACTGGAGATCAGTGGAGAAATAACTCCAGAAAGAATGAAGGGATGGAGCCAAAGCAAAAACAACACCCAATTGTGAATGGGATTGGTGATGGAAGCAGGGTTTGAAGCTGTAAAGAACAATATTGCATAGGAACCTGGAATGTCAGGTCCGTGAATCAAGGCAAATTGGAAGTGGTCAAACAGGAGATGGCAAGAGTGAATATCGACATTCTAGGAATCAGTGAACTAAAATGGACTGGAATGGGTGAATTTAACTCAGATGACCATTATACCTACTACTGTGGGCAGGAATCCATCAGAAGAAATGGGAGTAGCTATCGTAGTCAACAAAAGAGTCCGAAATGCAGTACTCGGATCCAGTCTCAAAAACGACAGAATGATCTGTTTGTCTCCAAGGCAAACCTTCAATATCACAGTAATCCAAGTCTATGCCCCAACCAGTAACGCTGAAGAAGCTGAAGTTGAATGGTTCTATGAAGACCTACAAGACCTTTTAGAACTAACACCCAAAAAGATGTCCTTTTCATTATAGGGGACTGGAATGCAAAAGTAGGAAGTCAAGAAACACCTGGAGTAACAGGCAAATTTGGCCTTGGAATACAGAATGAAGCAGGGCAAAGACTAATAGAGTTTTGCCAAGAGAACACACTGGTCATAGCAAACACCCTCTTCCAACAGCACAAGAGAAGACCATGCAAGTTAACCTCTGATAACCTCTCCATTCCATGAGTCATTTCATGAGCCATTTCATGGTCAACTGGTTAGCAACCTTAATTCTGTCTGCAACCTTATTGTAATTCCCTTTTGCCACCTAGTCTAATATATTCAGAGATTCCAGGGGTGAGGATGTGGACGTCTTTCAGGGGACCATTATTCTGCCTCCCACAAGCCCCTCAAATGCCTTTCCCTTCCCCTGGGTTATTATTTCTAACCTGAGCAAAATCCCAAATCTCATTCCGTCCAACTGTCTGCTTGCTCCCTGTCTGCACCCATGCAGTGCAGCCGGGTTGGAGAAAGAAACCCCAGCTCACCCCACATTCATGACCACTGGTCTTTTTTAGACAATTAATTCTTGGCTGCCCTGGGTCTTCATTGCTTTTCTCTGGATGCAGCGAGTGAGGGCTGCTCTTCATTTCAGGGCCAGAGTTCTCACGGCGGTGGCTTCTCTTGTTGCAGAGTGTGGGCTCCAGAGCTCGGGCTCGGTAGCTGGGGTTTATGGGCTTAGCTGCCCCCAGTCACTTAGAAGCTTCCTGCATTGGCAGGTGAATTCTTAACCACTGTACTACCAGGGAAGTCTGCTATGACCATGGTCTTGAGTAAGCCCTTAGGCCTGCCAGGCAGTTCTGCTACATTCCCCTAGGGCATTCACTCTCTCCCCCTCCTGTTTGACGAGCTCATACCTCCTCCTCACTCTTCACATCCCCAATCTCCTTCCTTGTCCTTACTCTCCGCTGAGGCTCTTGTTTCCTAGTTCCCTGAGAAAACTAGGGCAATGAGAAGCGGACAAGACTCAGCTGCACGTCCACCCCCCCACTGGCATCTGCGCTCGTCTCCACCCTCCCTCCCAGCTGCTATAGACCAACTGCCCAAAGCCAGTCCCTTGCTGGCGCCTGGAGCCTCTCCTTGTTGGTTTGCTCGGGGCCGTCACTCCAAGCGAGCCCCCCACTTCATCCTGTGCTATCATTGCCTACCCCCTCTGCCTTTTGGATCATTTTCCCATCAGCATACCAGCGTGCTATCATTTCTCCCATCACACAAAACCAAGCCGAAGTAAAACCCTCTCTGGATTTGACATCATCTCTGCAGCTGATCCCTATTTCTTTGCTTCTTCTTTGTACAGAAAAATGAGAAAAAGAGTTTCTTCCCTCTTACTTTCTTGAACCTGCTCACATCCGGCTTTGGCTGCCACTGCGCTTCTCAAGGTCACCGACAACTGCCAAACTGCCGTCTCTAGCGGTGGAGTCTTAGCGCGGACCTTGCTGGGCTCCTGGGAGCATCTGATATGGCTCACCTCTTCCTCCTGAATGCTCTGCCTTTACGTCCTTGCTTGCTGTCCTCCTCTCTCAATGACCACTCGTCGCAGCCTCCTCTGCTGAGATCTCCCTATCTCCTGGACCTTGAGATGTGGAAGTGCCCCGTGCTCCCTTGGTGACCGCATCCAGGCCCTTAGCTTGAAATACCATTTTATAAGCTGTGCTTGTGCCGAGTTACCCAGTCATGTCTGACTCTCCGAGACTCCATGGGCTGTAGCCCATTAGGCTCCTCTGTCCCTGGGGAGAGGCTCCTCTGTCCATGGAGAGAATACTGGAGTGGGTTACCATGCGCCCCCTCCAGGGGATCTTCCCAACCCAGGAATCGAACAGAGGTCTCCTGCTTTGCAAGTGGATTCTTTACCAACTGAGCTATCAGGGAAGTCCCTTTTTATTAAATAACCCCCTTAAATTCTAGGGCTTCCTGATAGCTCAGTTGGTAAAGAATCCCTCTGCAATGCAGAAGACCCTGGTTTGATTCCTGGGTCGGGAAGGTCCACTGGTGAAGGGATAGGCTACCCACTCCAGTATTCTGGCCTGGAGAATTCCATGGACTGTATAGTCCATGGGGTAGCAAAGAGTCGGACACAACTGAGTGACTTTCAATTCACTTCCAAATTCTATCTGTAGCCTGGACCATTTCTGAGTCCATTCTCTTTCCTAACGTCCACTCTTGGATGTCAAATAAACTTCTCAAAATTCAAGTGACTAAAAATGGGGATGGCCATGCCAGCCTCTTGGTTAGTTACTCAGGCCAAGAATTTTAGCATAAATCTTGACTCCTCTCTTTCCTTCACACCCTTCACCAGTCTGAACTGTTCATGTCAGCTCCACTGCAGGTGTATCCAGGATCTGACCCTTCCTGTCACATGTCTCCCACCCTGGTCTACCCACTTTCTTTTTCCTTTTTTTAAGTGTGTCTGACTCTTTGTGATCCCATGGACTGCAGCACGCCAGGCTTCTCTGTCCATCACCAACTCTTGGAGCTTGCTCAAACTCATGTCCATCGAGTTGGTGATGCCATCCAACCATCTCATCCTCTGTTGTCCCCTTCTCCTCCTACCTTCAATCCCTCCCAGCATCAGGATCTTTTCAAATGAGTCAGCTCTTCGAATCAGGTAGCCAAAGTATTGGAGTTTCAGCTTCAGCATCAGTTCTTCCAATGAATATTCAGGACTGATTTCCTTTAGGATGGATTGGCTGGATCTCCTTGCAGTCCAAGGGACTCTCAAGAGTTTTCTCCAACACCATGGTTCAAAAGCATCAATTCTTTGGCACTCAGCCTTCTTTATGGTCCAACTCTCACATCCATACATGACTACTGGAAAAACCATAGCTTTGACTAGAGGGACCTTTGTTGGCAAAATAATGTCTCTGCTTTTTAATATGCTGTTTAGGTTGGTCATAACTTTTCCAAGGAGCAACTGACTTTTAATTTCTGGCTACATCTACAGTGATTTTGGAGTCCCTCAAAATAAAGCCTGTCACTGTTTCCCCATCTATATCCCATGAAGTGATGGGGCCGGATGCCATGATCTTAGTTTTCTGAATGTTGAGTTCTAAGCCAACATTTTCACTCTCCTCTTTCAGTTTCATCAAGAGGCTCTTTAGTTCTTTTTCGCTTTCTGCGATAAGGGTGGTGTCATTTGCATGTCTGAGGTTATTGATGTTTCTCCTGGCAATCTTGATACAGTCCATGGGGTTGCAAAAGAGTTGGACCCAACTTAGCACCTAAACAACAACAAAATCCTTAACTTGATCACATGTGCAAAATCCCTTTTGCCACATAAGGTGATGTATTCAGAAATTCACAGGGATTAGGATGTGAACAACTTTGGAGAGCGGTAGTATTAGTCCCCTCACCTAGCCCACCTTCTAATAAACCACGTATTATTAATACTTTATCAGCTGTCTCCTTGAGGATCTGGACTCCTTGGGAAGGATTTTTCCCTGTATCCTCAGTGCCTAGGGCTATTCATGGCTAATAGTGGATGCACAATAAATATTTTCTTGAATGAACATCTGTTGTTTTGGCTGTGACTGTGTTTGCCTGTTCTTGAGATATGTGCCACCAGCAACAGTGACTCTGTTTGAAATCACCTGCCCCCAATGTGCCAGGCAGTGTCAGCAGTGGCCTGGGCTGGCTTTGGGGAGTGTGTTGTGCAGCTCCCCAATCCAGACAGCCTGATGGGAGCTTCATTTCCCTTCCATCAGCCTTTTTTTTTTTTTTTAAACCCCAGGCTGCTTCAGTGCACTTTAATTTAATTCTTTGATATTTATCAGAGTCCCTGAGGTGGGAGGCTTGGTTCCGCCCCACCACTCCAGGAGATGTCTAGAAAGAGCCCCGTCTCTCTCAGATTTGAGCCAGAGATGCATCTTCAGTCTCGCAAATGGTATTTTGTTACCATGGCAACCGAACTTCTAAAAAAACGGATGTCAAGTAACATGCGGATCCCAGTGTCATGGCAACCGCCATTCTGCATATTTTGGGGAGAAGATGTGTCCCGCCTTCTTCCTGCCTGTGAGTTGAGGAGGGGGAAGGTGAGCTTAGCAGCAGGTTTCCTTCCAGAATTGATGAATTTTGGCAATAGCAGGGCCAGAGGCTGGAACCCGCACCCCGCACCCCACCCAGGGTGACAGCATGTCCTGCAAGGTCACATAACCAATGCATCTCCCTACCCCCTGTGCTTGAAAGGAGGTCTGTCTTCTGCTCCTTCGGCCTCTGATGTTCAATCCTCTGGAGACATGCTCGGCTTCTACCAGGTGTGGTACACACACCCCGCTGCGGGCTAGGTGTAGGGATCACTCTTCACCTGTTCCTGCCTTTACTGGCTCTTGGATTCACTCATGTGACCCCTCAGGAAATGTTCACTAAGAGCCCACCATGTGCCAGGTCCTGGGCTGGAGCATCGGAGGCGACTAGGATGTGATTCAGGCTGCGAGCCTCTTTCTCCAGCCCAGAACCTTTCAGGGGAGATAAGTAAACACCCAAATTACTCTGTGGCTTGGAAGAGGCAAGCATGAGGCACAGGCAGGAAGGCAGTGATTAGCTCTGGCACAGATGTTGGTGGGGGTGGAAATCAAAGAACCCAGTTTTGTTTTAAGTTCTTTTACAGAAAAGATTGGCCACACTATGTACATTCAAGGAAGATTTAAGAAAAGATCTCTTAACAAGTTTCTCAAAGACATTTTGGACTATGTACTCCATTCTCTTAACCAAAGATGCACATTTTCCCTGTTATGATGTTTCTGAAATCAGGATGTGTTTTTATCGTCAACCATATATTCAATGAAATGTTTATTTCCCTTTGTTGTTTATTCACTAAGTCCTGTCTCTTTTGTGACCCCATGGACTGTAGCCAGCCTGGCTCCTCTGTCCACAGGATTCTCTAAGCAAGAATACTGGAATGGGTCGCGATTTCCTTCTCCAGGGGATCTTCCTGACCCAGGGATGGAACTTGAGTCTCTTGTATTGGCAGGCAGTTCTTTACCACTGAGCCACCAGGGAAAACCTTTCTTTCCCTACTTTCAATTAAATGGATGGTGTGTCTTAGAATCAAGGAAACATGAGATTTCTCTTTTTTTTCCTGTCAATATTCATTAGTAGCTGAGCCTGAGACCTGAGAGAATCTTCCTGGCTTGGACTCCTGCTCATATTTCCTCCCTGAAGAAGTGCAGGCTTTCTCATTAGAGACACCCCGGTTCGATTCCTGCACAGGGAAGATCCCAAGAAAGGATAGGCTACCCATTCCAGTATTCTTGGGCTTCCCTGGTGACTCAGATGGTAAAGAATCCACCTGCAATGCGGGAGACCTGAGTTCGATCCCTGGGTTGGAAAGCTCCCCTGGAGGAGGGCATGACAACCCACTCTGGTATTCTTGCCTGGAGAATCCCCCATGGACAGAGGAGCCTGGCAGGCTAAAGTCCATGGGGTCACAAAGAGTCGGACATGACTGAGCGACTAAGCACAGCACAGGGCATGGTTCCAGACAGAAGGATTCTGCGGGGCTTGTCTGCACTGGGCAGTTAAGTTAAAGAGCGTGGGTTCTGGAGTGGCATTGCCTGGGTAGAGTCCACATCCAGGCTCCATCACTTTCTAGCTGCGTGGCCCCCTCACAGCCTCAGCATCCTCATCAGCATGGTTATACTACTACATACTGTCAAGGCTGGTGATTTTTCAGTGTATCCATTCTGAACAAACCAAAGTCTGTCCACTAAATACAGCAAAACAGAAAGATGTTTACTGCAAGGCTTTCAGCCTGTGGACTGGAAACTCAAAGCCGTGAAAGCAATGAGTTCCAACCGCTCACAGACCAGGGGATTGCTGGGTGGGAAATGCTGAAGACACTTGGCATTTTTCAGCTGATGGGTTGCCTTGGTGGTCTTTCCCTGCCTTCTCTCCCTCAGATTTGAGCCAGAGATTTATCTGCAGTCCTTTCTAGCACATGGGTGTGTTGTTTCTCTTCCAGCCTCGACAGCTGACGGTCACATTGTTTGGTGACTTTCAGCAGTTTCTCTTACTCTGACATGCCTCTGCTCAAAAGTGCCTTGCTGCTTACAGAAGAGAGTTCAAACTCCACAGTTCCTGGCACCTAAGGCTTTGGACACAGCTTTACTGAACTAATGAAAGGACCTCCATGATCTGGCTCTAATGTATCTTTTGAGTCTTTGCTGCCACTACCTCTTCCTGATCAGGGGTGATATCTGTTTTTCTGTAACTCAGTTTGTGCAATTTTTAGAAACCTCAGGTTATCAAGCTGTGTTGTTTAAAAATAATTGTTTCAGTAGAAAAATAACAAAGACTGTACAAAGAAATCTGTATGCAGGTCAGGAAGCAACAGTTAGAACTGGACATGGAACAACAGACTGGTTCCAAATAGGAAAAGGAGTACGTCAAGGCTGTATATTGTCACCCTGCTTATTGAACTTATATGCAGAGTACATCATGAGAAACGCTGGACTGGAAGAAACACAAGCTGGAATCAAGATTGCCGGGAGAAGTATCAATAACCTCAGATATGCAGATGACACCACCCTTATGGCAGAAAGTGAAGAGGAGCTAAAAAGCCTCTTGTTGAAAGTGAAAGAGGAGAGTGGAAAAGTTGGCTTAAAGCTCAACATTCAGAAAACGAAGATCATGGCATCTGGCCCCATCGCTTCATGGGAAATAGATGGGGAAACAGTAGAAACAGTGTCAGACTTTGTTTTTTTGGGCTCCACAATCACTGCAGATGGTGACTGCAGCCATAAAATTAAAAGGCGCTTACTCCTAGGAAGAAAAGTTATGACCAACCTAGATAGTATATTCAAAAGCAGAGGCATGACTTTGCCGACTAAGGTCCGTCTAGTCAAGGCTATGGTTTTTCCTGTGGTCATGTATGGATGTGAGCGTTGGACTGTGAAGAAAGCTGAGCGCCGAAGAATTGATGCTTTTGAACTGTGGTGTTGGAGAAGACTCTTGAGAGTCCCTTGGACTGCAAGGAGATCCAACCAGTCCATTCTGAAGGAGATCAGCCCTGGGATTTCTTTGGAAGGAATGATGCTAAAGCTGAAGCTCCAGTACTTTGGCCACCTCATGTGAAGAGTTGACTCATTGGAAAAGACCCTGATGCTGGGAGGGATTGGGGGCAGGAGGAGAAAGGGACGACCGAGGATGAGATGGCTGGATGGCATCACGGACTCAATGGACGTGAGTCTGAGTGAACTCCGGGAGTTGGTGATGGACAGGGAGGCCTGGCGTACTGCGATTAATGGGGTCGCAAAGAGTCGGACATAACTGAGCGACTGAACTGAACTGAGAGTGTCTCAGATTAAAATACCAAGAATTGTCTTTGCCCATCAGACCCTCCTGTCTTTTGGTCCCAAGCTTCAGCCTCTAGACCACAGGGGTGAGCACATGTCCCAGATCAGGCAATTATATTAGCCTTGGCCACAGTGATTGGTCCAGACACAAACATGTGACCCAGGATAGCCAATGGGAAGTCTTCCCTGAGATTTTTTTTTTCCCCTTCATGGTCCCCCTCTTCGCCTCATCTGTCCCAGTTTTCCTTGCAAAATGAAGACCTTAGTCTAATGCTGCTTGCAACTGTGATCTAACTGAAAGGAGACAGACTAATGGTGGTGAGAGACTGAAGTGAAAAGGCAGAGACAAGCAGAAGAAAGGAGAGGGGAGAGAGGAAGGGGAGAAAAAGAGAGAATTAGCAAATACTGGTGCGTTTGAGCCCTGGATCCATGTGTCCTAGAGACCAGCTTCACCATGTGCTCCTTCTGCTTAGAATGTTCAGTCTATAATTTTCTATTTTGGCTTAAGCTAGTTTGAATTGGGTCTGACTAGGACTGCAGCCAGGCAGGCTTGCTTGTATGCTCCTGAGAATGAGTTCCCTTAAATCTGTACCCTGGACTCCTCCCAGGTGTGCCTTAGTCTTTAGCCTGAGTTAAGCTTCAATGACTTGTGACTGAATGAATTATTGGCTAATAAAAACTCTGCTTATATTTTGTCATTGCAAGCTGGAAACATATCATTTGATTAAATTAGCCAAATACATTTAAATACTAACGGGCACAGCCTGAAGAACACAGACAACTGGGTCAATGTCACTAGGTTTCTAGGCTAAGAAAGTACGCTGTGGCCTCCTTCATGGATGCCAACAACTGGCTTGGTAACACAAGCCACGAATTAGGGAACATGACTGTTTTGACAACTTGTCAGATATCATCTGTAACCTCAGAGCTCCTATCTCTCTAACTTGTCTCATGGTTGGTAGAATGGATGCTGAGAAGTCACCTTTCCTTCCTTAGGTAACAGCACCCAGCACAGTGCTTGTTACAAAGAAGTGCTCAGCTGTTATTTGTTGGATTGAACTGAACTGCACCTTGATCTCTGGGCTCCCATCTCCCCATGCGTGTCTAATAGCGAGTGTGTCATTTCTTCTCGGCTTGCTCTCATTGTTCAGTTGCTAAGTATGTCTGGCTCTTTGTGACCTCATAGACTGCAGAATGCCAGGCTCCTCTGTCCTTCACTATCTCTCTGAGTTTGCTCGAATTCATGTCCAATGAATGGGTGATACTGTCTAACATCTCATCCTCTGCTGCCCTCTTCTCCTTTTGCTTTCAATGTTTCCCAGCATCAGGGGCTTTCCAATGAGCTGACCCTTCACATCAGGTGGCCAAAGTATTGGAGCTTCAGTGTCAATCCTTCCAATGAATACTTAGGATTGATTTCCTTTAGGATTGACTGGTTTGACCTCCTTATTGTCCAAGGGACTCTCAAGAATCTTCTCCAGCACCACAGTTCAAAAGCATCAATTCTTCAGTGCTCAGCTTTCTTTATGGTCTAACCCTCACCTCTGTATATGACTACTGGAAAAACCAGAGCACTGACTATATGGACCTTTGTCGGCAAAGTGATGTCTCTGCTTTTTAAATATGCTATCTAGGTTGGTCATAGTTTTCCTCCCAAGGAGCAAGAGTCTTTTCATTTTATGGCTGCAGTCACTGTCCGCAGTGATTTTGGAACCCAAGAAAGTAAAATCTGTCAACATTTCCACTTTTCCCCTTCTGTCTGCCATGAAGTGATGGGATTGGATGCCATCATCTTAGTTTATTTAATGTTGAGTTTCAAGCCAGTTTTTGCTCTCTTCTTGACTAGCTGGTGTTTTGCCTCCCCTGGCTTCAGTGATTAGCTCAGGGATGGATATGTGAGCCAAGGCAGTCCATGAGACTCAATTCCAGAATTTTTCTTGAAACTAGTGGGACCAGAACCAGCTGTGCCTGCCAGTAGTACTAACTCCTGCCTTTGTCAGGGGAATAAAAGGGACCATCTCTTTTAGCGTGTGCTTCTTAAGAGAGGACTTCCTGAAACCCCTCCGCAGACCTTCTCTCCCAACTCATTGGTCAGAACTAGATCATGTGCTCATTCCCAAGCCAGTCCCTGGCACGGAGGAGGAGGCCATCATGACTGGCTGGGACTGAGCCAAGGTCGGCCACCCTGCCGCACACGGTCCCAAAGTGGGTCCTTTATTGGTTCCTTCCTCCCCAGTGCCGACAGTCTGTTCTCTCTTCCAGTTCCATCTGCCTCGCACATAGAGAATTCCCTTCCACCACTGGGGAAAGCTCTTCATTTGACCCTACACCCTTGCTAGCCACCAAACTTCTTTCCTTCCTTCCATCAGAATTAAGTAGGCTAATGACTTGCAGAACCCAAATGATGTTGCTGAGGTGTGCAGAAGGACTCTATATTCAGCCCCTCTCTCAAAATGGACAAAAGCTGAAGAAAGTAGAACCAGGGGCAAAGAAACCATTCAAGCAAAGACTGGGTGACCATCTCTGGGTCAATGTAGAAAGGCTTCTCCTATCGGGAGTGGGTTTGGACTGGTTTTGTTTATTTGTTTACTGAGCACCTACTATATCCTAGGTACTAGGCTCAATACTGAGGATGTAGCAGTTAACAAGACAGAAACATTCCTGGGGTCATTCAGCTTAGAGGTTAGGAGGGGAGATGGGCCTTGAGGGAATAATTAAACAGACAAATACATAGTTACAGGTATTGTAAGATAATCCTCTTCGCATCTTGAGAAGAGTTGACTCATTGGAACTCTCATTGAGAAGAGTTGACTGATGCTGGGAGGGATTGGGGGCAGGAGGAGAAAGGGACGACCGAGGATGAGATGGCTGGATGGCATCACAGACTCAATGGACGTGAGTCTGAGTGAACTCCGGGAGTTGGTGATGGACAGGGAGGCCTGGCGTGCTGCGATTCATGGGGTCGCAAAGAGTCGGACACGACTGCGCGACTGAACTGAACTGAAGATAATCCTTAAAATCCCTTCGAATGAAAGACTTAAGATTTTCTATGTAAATTACTTAGCTCAGTGCCTGTGCGTGGTACGTAGTTCAGTAATTGCTACTACTATAGACATTCCCTGCCCACTGAGCCTATGGGGATTGTTCTTCTCCACCAAACATCTATGCTCTCTGTATCTGAGGATTGTGCGGGTCTCCTGTGGTGTCTGTATCTGAGGACTATGCGTGTCTCCTGTGGTGTCTGGATCTGAGGACTGTGCATGTCACCTGTGCTGTCTGGATCTGAGGACTGTGGGTATCTCCTGTGGTGTCTGGATCTGAGAACTGTGCATGTCTCCTGTTCTGTCTGGATCTGAGGACTGTGAGGGTCTCCTGTGGTGTCTGGATCTGAGGACTGTGTGTGTCTCCTGTGGTGTCTGGATCTGAGGACTGTGCATGTCTCCTGTGGTATCTGGATCTGAGGACTGTGCATGCCTCCTGTGCTGCCTGGATCTGAGGACTGTGCGGGTCTCCTGGGGTGTCTGGATCTGGGGACTGTGCGTGTCTCATGTGCTGTCTGGATCTGGGGACTGTACATGTCTCCTGTTCTGTCCAGATCTGAGGACTGTGCGGGTCTCCTGTGCTGTCTGGATCTGAGGACTGTGTGGGCCTCCTGTGGTGTCTTGATCTGAGGACTGTGCATGTCTCCTGTGGTGTCTGTGTCTGAGGACTGTGCATGTCTCCTGTGGTGTCTGTGTCTGAGGAATGTGCGTGTCTCCTGTGGTGTCTGGATCTGAGAACTGTGAGGGTCTCCTGTTCTGTCTGGATCTGAGGACTGTGCGTGTTTCCTGTGGTGTCTGGATCTGGGGACTGTGCGTGTCTTCTGTGCTCTCTGGATCTGAGGACTGTGCGTGTCTCCTGTGCTGTCTGGATTTGAGGACTGTGTGTGTCTCCTGTGGTGTCTGGATCTGGGGAATGTGCGGGTCTCCTGTGCTGTCTGGATCTGGGGACTGTGCGTGTCTCATGTGCTGTCTGGATCTGGGGACTGTGCGTGTCTCCTGTTCTGTCTGGATCTGAGGACTGTGCGGGTCTCCTGTGCTGTCTGGATCTGAGGACTGGCGGGCCTCCTGTGGTGTCTTGATCTGAGGATTGTTCATGTCTCCTGTGGTGTCTGTGTCTGAGGAATGTGCGTGTCTCTTGTGGTGTGTGGATCTGAGAACTGTGAGGGTCTCCTGTTCTGTCTGGATCTGAGGACTGTGCGTGTTTCCTGTGGTGTCTGGATCTGAGGACTGTGCGTGTTTCCTGTGGTGTCTGGATCTGGGGACTGTGCGTGTCTTCTGTGCTCTCTGGATCTGAGGACTGTGCGTGTCTCCAGTAGTGTCTGTGTCTGAGGACTGTGCGTGTTTCCTGTTGTGTCTGGATCTGAGGACTGTGCGTGTCTCCTGTGCTGTCTGGATCTGAGGACTGTGCGGGTCTCCTGTGCTGTCTGTGTCTGAGTACTGTGCGTGTCTCCTGTGCTGTCTCGATCTGAGGACTATGCCGTTCTCCTGTGCTGTCTGGATCTCAGGACTGTGCGTTTCTCCTGTGGTGTCTGGATCTGGGGACTGTTTGTGTCTCCTGTGCTGTGTGTATCTGAGGAATGTGCGTGTCTCGTCTGCTGTCTGGATCTCAGGACTGTGCGTGTCTCCTGTGGTGTCTGTCTGAGGAATGTGCGTGTCTCCTGTGATGTCTGGATCTTAGAACTGTACCTGTCTCCTGTGGTGTCTGGATCTGAGGACTGTGCGGGTCTCCTTTCGTGTCTGGATCTGAGGACTGTGTGTGTCTCCTGTTCTGTCTTGAACTGAGGACTGTGCGGGTCTCCTGTGGTGTCTGGATCTGAAGACTGTGCGGGTCTCCTGTGGTGTCTGCATCTGAGGACTGTGCATGTCTCCTGTGGTGTCTGTATCTGAGGACTGTGCGTGTCTCCTGTGCTGTGTGGATCTGAGGACTGTGCATGTCTCCTGTGGTGTCTGGATCTGAAGACTGTGCGTGTTTCCTGTTCTGTCTGGATGTGAGGACTCTGCGTGTCTCCTGTGGTGTCTGGATCTGAGGACTGTGCGTGTCTCCTGTGCTGTCTGTATCTGAGGACTGTGCGTGTCTCTGTGCTGTCTGAATCTGAGTACTGTGCCTGTCTCCTGCGCTGTCTGAATCTGAGGACTGTACGTGTCTCCTGTGCTGTCTGGATCTGAGGACTGTGCGTGTCTCCTGTTCTGTCTGGATCTGAGGACTGTACGTGTCTCCTGTGGTGTCTGGATCTGAGGACTGTGCGGGTCTCCTGTCGTGTCTGGATCTTAGGACTATGCGTGTCTCCTGTTCTGTCTGGATATGAGGACTGTGTGTGTCTCCTGTGGTGCCTGGATCTGAGGACTGTGCGTGTCTCCTGTTGTGTCTGGAACTGAGGAGTGTGCGTGTCTCCTGTGCTGTCTGGATCTGAGGACTGTGCGTGTCTCCTGTTCTGTCTGGATCTGAGGACTGTACGGGCCTCCTGTGCTGTCTGCATATGAGGATAGTACCGGTCTCCTGTGGTGTCTGTGTCTGAGGACTGTGTGTGTCTCCTGTGCTGTGTGTACCTGAGGACTGTGCGTGTATCCTGTGATGTCTGGATCTGAGTACTGTGCGTGCCTCCTGTGCTGTCTGGGTCTGAGGACTGTACGTGTCTCCTGTGGTGTCTGGATCTGAGGACTGTGCGGGTCTCCTTTCGTGTCTGGATCTTAGGACTATGCGTGTCTCCTGTTCTGTCTGGATCTGAAGACTGTGCGGGTCCCCTATTCTGTCTGGATCTCAGGACTGTGCGGGTCTCCTGTTGTGTCTGGGTCTGAGGACTGTGCGTGTCTCCTGTGGTGTCTGGATCTGAGGACTGTGTGTGTCTCCTTTGGTGTCTGGATCTCGGGACTGTGCATGTTTTCTGTGCTCTCTGGATCTGAGGACTGTGCGTGTCTTCTGTAGTGTCTGTGTCTGAGGACTGTGCGTGTCTCCTGTGGTGTCTGGATCTGAGGACTATGCCGTTCTCCTGTGCTGTCTGGATCTGAGGACTGTGGGTGTCTCCTGTGGTGTCTGGATCTGAGGACTGTGCGGGTCTCCTGTGATGTCTGGATCTGAGGACTGTGTGTTTCTCCTGTTCTGCTGGATCTCAGGACTGTGAGTGTCTCCTGTGGTGTCTGGATCTGAGGACTGTGGGTGTCTCCTGTGGTGTCTGGATCTGAGAACTGTGCGGATCTCCTGTTCTGTCTGGATCTGAGGACTGTGCGGGTCTCCTGTGGTGTCTGGATCTGAAGACTGTGCGGGTCTCCTGTGGTGTCTGGATCTGAAGACTGTGCGTTTCTCCTGTTCTGTCTGGATCTCAGGACTGTGAGTGTCTCCTGTGGTGTCTGGATCTGAGGACTGTGGGTGTCTCCTGTGGTGTCTGGATCTGAGAACTGTGCGGATCTCCTGTTCTGTCTGGATCTGAGGACTGTGCGGGTCTCCTGTGGTGTCTGGATCTGAAGACTGTGCGGGTCTCCTGTGGTGTCTGGATCTGAAGACTGTGCGTTTCTCCTGTTCTGTCTGGATCTCAGGACTGTGAGTGTCTCCTGTGGTGTCTGGATCTGAGGACTGTGGGTGTCTCCTGTGGTGTCTGGATCTGAGAACTGTGCGGATCTCCTGTTCTGTCTGGATCTGAGGACTGTGCGGGTCTCCTGTGGTGTCTGGATCTGAAGACTGTGCGGGTCTCCTGTGGTGTCTGGATCTGAAGACTGTGCGTTTCTCCTGTTCTGTCTGGATCTCAGGACTGTGAGTGTCTCCTGTGGTGTCTGGATCTGAGGACTGTGGGTGTCTCCTGTGGTGTCTGGATCTGAGAACTGTGCGGATCTCCTGTTCTGTCTGGATCTGAGGACTGTGCGGGTCTCCTGTGGTGTCTGGATCTGAAGACTGTGCGGGTCTCCTGTGGTGTCTGGATCTGAAGACTGTGCGTTTCTCCTGTTCTGTCTGGATCTCAGGACTGTGAGTGTCTCCTGTGGTGTCTGGATCTGAGGACTGTGGGTGTCTCCTGTGGTGTCTGGATCTGAGAACTGTGCGGATCTCCTGTTCTGTCTGGATCTGAGGACTGTGCGGGTCTCCTGTGGTGTCTGGATCTGAAGACTGTGCGGGTCTCCTGTGGTGTCTGGATCGAAGACTGTGCGTTTCTCCTGTTCTGTCTGGATCTCAGGACTGTGAGTGTCTCCTGTGGTGTCTGGATCTGAGGACTGTGGGTGTCTCCTGTGGTGTCTGGATCTGAGAACTGTGCGGATCTCCTGTTCTGTCTGGATCTGAGGACTGTGCATGTTTCCTGTGGTGTCTGGATCTCGGGACTGTGCGTGTTTTCTGTGCTCTCTGGATCTGAGGACTGTGCGTGTCTTCTGTAATGTCTGTGTCTGAGGACTGTGTGTGTCTCCTGTGGTGTCTGGATCTGAGGACTATGCCGTTCTCCTGTGGTGTCTGGATCTCAGGACTGTGCGTGTCTCCTGTGGTGTCTGGATCTGGGGACTGTGCGTGTCTCCTGTGATGTCTGGATCTGAGGACTGTGCGTGTCTCCTGTGGTGTATGTTTCTGGGGACTGTGCGTGTCTCCTGTGCTGTGTGTATCTGAGGACTGTGCATGCCTCCTGTGCTGTCTGGATCTGGGGACTCTCCGTGTCTCCTGTGCTGTCTGGATGTGAGGACTGTGTGGGTGTTCTATGATGTTTGTATCTGAGGACTGTGTGCCTGCTCGTGTGCTCATTCTCTTCAGTCGTGTCCGATTGTTTGTGACCCAGACTGCAGCCCACCCGGCTCCTCTGTTCGTGGAATTCTTTGGGCAAGGATACTGGAGTGGGTTTCCATTCAATCCTCCAAATGATCTTCCCTGCCCAGGGACTGAACCCAGAGTTCCTGTGTTGCCAGCACTGCAGGCACATTCTTTACCAGTGAGCCGCCTGGGAAGCCCCGTCTGAGCAGTCATACTTGCTTTTCAGCGGTTGTTGTCAGTCCCTCAGCCATCTCCGACTCTTTGTGACCCCGTGGACTGCAGCATGCCGAACTTCCCTGTCCATCACTATCTCTCGGAGCTTGCTCAAACTCATGTCCATCGAGTTGGTGATGCCATCCAACCGTCTCATCCTCTGTCATCCCCTTTTCCTCCTGCCTTCAATCTTCCCTGGAATCAGGGTCTTTGGAATGATTCAGCTCTTTGCATCAGGTAATCAAAGTATTGGAGCTTCAGTTTCAGCATCAGTCCTTCCAATGAACACCTAGGCCTGATCTCCTTTAGGATGGACTGGTTGGATCTCCTTGCAGTCCAAGGGACTCTCAAGAGTCTTCTCCAACACCATGGTTCAAGAGCATCAGTCCTTCGGAGCTCAGCCTTCTTTATGATCCAGCTGTCATGCCTGTGCATGTCCACTGGGAAAACCATAGCTTTGACTAGACGGACCTTTGTCAGCATTCAGCAGTAGTTTTATTATTAAAATTTGAATTTGTTTACCTGGTGCCTCCAACTATAATATTATCCTACCAAATGACCAGATTCAAAGAGTTAAGAAACAAAAATTATTCATATTGATTCACTTCTTTGCATATGTTCTGCAAGCCAGGAACACAAACTAATTAAAAAGAGAATTCCTAATGTATCTCCAGCAGTTTGCCATACATCAGCTTATCTGGGCCAACAGTCATCCTGTGCAGAAAGCAGGAACGTTATCCTCCCTTTTCCACTGAAGAAACTAAGGTTTAGAATAGCAAATGGTTTTTCAAACTGGGGAGGAGAATGGTTCTTCCTTCATTTTTTCCTTATTTTTTAAAGTTTTATAAAAACTTTAAAACAAGTTTTATAAAAACTGTATCTGCTGAGTGTTAGTTGTCACAGGTGGGATCTTCAGTATCCCTTGCAGCAGGTGGGATCTTCAGTACCCCTTGCAGCAGGCGGGATCTTCAGTACCCCTTGCAGCAGGGGGGATCTTCTTTCTGCTGTGGCATGTGGGATTTAGCTCCCTGACCAGGGACCAAACCCCAGTGCCCTGCAGTCGTGGAGTCTTAGCCACTAGACCCCAAGAAGTCCCTCTTCCTGCAATTTTTAAGCCTCTTGACTAGAACTCCTGCTGGAAGACACCAGGGGAATCATCTACTCCTATTTTCCCATTTTACAGATGAGAAACTGAGACTCAGGTCGGTGCTGGACTTGATGGCAATTGCATGGTCATCAACCAACGAGCTGATGGAAGACCCCTAGCACCTGACTCCCAAGCCTGGACTGAGCCATCCTGTCCTTATACACTGAGCTACAGCTGCTGTTAATAATTAAGAGTGGGTGGGTGTTAAGAGCGGGTGAATGGGGGGTGGGAGAGGAGAGGGGTGAGGGTGCGGGGACGAGGATTCGGCATTTCCCAGGTGGGGCTGGAGGCAGAGGTAGTCACAGGGCCTGGGGCTTACTTGGGCCCCTGATACAGCCCCGGGGGCCACAGTTAGCCTCACGGTTCCCCTTAAATCTCCTGACACGGGCCATTATTCCTTCATCTCCCTTCTCTAGGCCCTAGGCCCTTGTTGCTTCCTGAGTGCCCTCTGCATTCCGTGCTCTTGGTGCCCCGTTGTGGCTGAAAGTATCCACTGCAGCATTGATTGCACCTGTTCTGGGGGAAAATCGGAGAAGGCGATGGCGCCCCACTCCAGTACTCTTGCCTGGAAAATCCCATGGATGGAGGAGCCTGGTAGGCTGCAGTCCATGGGGTTGTGAAGAGTCGGACACGACTCTTAGCGACTTCACTTTCACTTTTCACCTGCATGTATTGGAGAAGGAAATGGCCACTCCAGTGTTCTTGCCTGGAGAATCCCAGGGATGGTGGAGCCTGGTGGGCTGCCGTCTCTGAGGTCGCACAGAGTCAGACACAACTGAAGCAACTTAGCAGCAGCAGCAGCAGCAGCAGGGGGAAAATAACAGAGATAGAAAGAGGGAGGTTGAAGGACCCTTAGAAATTATTTTACAAATTGTTTCCCTTTTTCTCGGTGGAATCTTGTCTTCTAGGGTTTCCCAAACGTACTGTTTGTGACTAATTCTTCGAGTAGGAGTAATGTGTGTGGTTCAGGGTCGGGAATGACTCCCACCTGTCAACAAGCAGTTTCTAGGGCCAAACACCACGAATGAGGGGAAAGTCGGTAGAGTTTAGTGCTTGGGCATGGAGCTCTGGAGAAAGAAAGAGTTGTGTAAGCTGCAGCTTCACCTCAGCGTCCCCATCTGTAAAGTGGGGAGGAAAATAATGCCTAATGAGGTTCCCTGGCAGTCCAGTGGTTAAGACTTGGTGCTCCCAATGCTGAGGACTCAGGTTTGATCTGTGGTTGGGGAACTAAGATCCCACCTGCTACTCTGCACGACCTAAGAAAAAGCACCTAACCAGTTTGTAGGCAGATGGGAGAATGGCATGGAAAGGCCACATACAAAAATTAACTTGTGCGATAGATAGTGGATAATATAGCAGATCCTAAGAGTTCTTATCACACAGATAATTAAAAAAATTTTTTTTAGTATCTATACGAGATGATGGATGTTAACTAAATCTGTTGTGGTTCTCATTTCACAGTATATGTAAATCAAATCATCATGTTCTATACCTTAAATTTACACAGTAATGGATGTTTTATTTATTTCTCAATATAACTGGGAAAAAAATAACTTCAGATGGATCACAGACCTAAATGTAAAACATAAAACTATCAAAATTTTGGGAGAAAACCTAGGAGAAAAATGACTATGGTCTTAGATTGGGCAAAGACTTCATGATACATAAAAATAAATTGACAAACTGGATTTCATAAAAATCAAGAACTTCTCCTCTTCAAAAGACAAAGAGAATGAAAAGTCAAGCCACAATACTGAAGAAAATGTTTGCAAATCACATATTTTGTAAGGGATTTGTATCCAAAATATACAAAGAATGCTCAATAATTAGCAAGCAAAACAACTCAATTTAAAAAACAGGGAAAAGATTTGAGCAGATACTTCCCTCGCAAAGATATGTGGGTGGCAAGCAAGCACATAAAAGATGTTTGATGTAATTATTAGAAAAATGCAAATTAAAACCACAGTGGGATGTCATTACATACCTACTAGAAAAGGGGTCCCCAGATCTGGACCATGGCATGGTACCGGTCCACGGCCTGTTAGGAACTGGGCCACACATCAGGGGGTAAGCAGGAGGCCAGCAAGGGAAGCTTCATTTGTATGTATGGCCTCTCCCTGTCACTCATCACCACTGAGTTCTGACTCCTGTCAGATTCTGCATTATGGTACTGGTCTATTTCATTATACACCACCATGTAATAACAATCAGTATCAGTATCCGTTCAGTTGCTCAGTCAGGTCCGACTCTTTGCAACCTCATGGACTGCAGCACGCCAGGCCTCCCTGTCCATCACCAACTCCCAGAGTTTATCCAAACTCATGTCCATTGAGTTGGTGATGCCATCCAACCATCTCATCCTCTGTCCTCCCCTTTTCCTCCTGCCTTCAATCTTTCCCAGCATCAGGGTCTTTTCCAATGAGTCAGCTCTTTGCATCAGGTGGACAAAGTATTGGAGTTGCAGCTTCAACATCAGTCCTTCCAATGAACACCCAGGAATGATCTCTTTGAAGATGGACTGGTTGGATCTCCTTACAGACCAAGGGACTCTCAAGAGTCTTCTCCAACACCACAGTTCAAAAGCATCAATTCTTTGGCGCTCAGCTTTCTTTATAGTCCAACTCTCACATCCATACATGACCACAGGAAAAACCATAGCCTTGACTAGATGGACCTTTGTTGACAAAGTAATGTCTCTGCTTTTTAACATGCTGTCTAGGTTGGTCATAACTTTCCTTCCAAAGAGTAAGTGTCTTTTAATTTCATGGCTGCAGTCACCATCTGCAGTGATTTTGGAGCCCCCAAAAATAAACTCAGCCACTGTTTCCACTGTTTTTCCATCTATTTGCCATGAAGTGATGGGACTGGATGCCATGATCTTAGTTTTCTGAATGTTGAGTTTTAAGCCAACTTTTTCACTCTCCTCTTTCACTTTCATCAAGAGGCTTTTTAGTTCTTCTTCACTTTCTGCCATAAGGGTGGTGTCATCTGTATATCTGAGGTGATTGATATTTCTCCCAGCAGTCTTGATTCTAGGTTGTGCTTCCTCCAGACCAGCGTTTCTCATGATGTACTCTGTATAGAAGTTAAATAAGCAGGGTGACAATATACAGCCTTGACGTACTCCTTTTCCTATTTGGAACCAGTCTGTTGTTCATGTCCAGTTCTAACTGTTGCTTCCTCACCTGTATATAGGTTTCTCAGGAGGCAGGTCAGGTGGTCTGATATTCCCATCTCTTTCAGAATTTTCCACAGTTTCTTGTGATCCACACAGTCAAAGGCTTTGGCATAGTCAATAAAGCAGAAATAGATGTCTTTCTGGAACTCTCTTGCTTTTTCGATGACCCAGCGGATGTTGGCAATTTGATCTCTGGTTCCTCTGCCTTTTCTAAAACCAGCTTGAACATCAACAAGTTCACGGTTCACGTTTTGCTGAAGCCTGGCTTGGAGAATTTTGAGGATTACTTTACTAGCTTGTGAGATGAATGCAATTGTGCGGTAGTTTGAGCATTCTTTGGCATTGCCTTTTTTTGAGATTGGAATGAAAACGGACCTTTTCCAGTCCTGTGGCCACTGCTGAGTTTTCCAAGTTTGTTGGCATATTGAGTGCAGCACTTTCACAGAATCATCTTTTAGGATTTGAAATAACTCAACTGGAATTCCATCACCTCCACTAGCTTTGTTTGTAGTGGTGCTTCCTAAGGCCCACTTGACTTCACATTCCAGGATGTCTGGCTTTAGGCAAGTGATCACACCATCGTGATTATCTGGGTCATGAAGATCTTTTTTGTATGTAATAATGGGCTTCCCTGATAGCTCAGTTGGTAAAGAATCCTCCTGCAATGTAGGAGACCCCGGTTCAATTCCTGGGTTAGGAAGATCCCCTGGAGAAGGGTTAGGCTACCCACTCCAGTATTCTTGGGCTTCCTTAGTGGCTCAGCTGGTAAAGAATCTGCCCACAGTGTTGGAGATGTGGGTTTGATCCCTGGGTTGGGACGATCCTCTGGCAAAGGGAATGGCTACCCACTCCAGTATTCTGGCCTGGAGAATTTCATGGACTGTAAATAATAGAAATAAACTGCACAATAAATGTAATGCATCTGAATCATCCTGAAACCATCGTCCCTCCTGGGTCTGTGGAAAAATTGTTTTCCACGAACCTGGTCCCCAGTGCCAAAAGGTTGGGGACCACTGTATTAGGATTTTTAAATCAAAAGACTGATTATACCAAATATTGTTGAGGACGTGAAGGATGCGGGATTCTCACCCACTGCTGGTGGGAATGTAAAGTGGTGCAACTGTGTTTGGGAACTTCTACGTAGTTTCTTAAAAAGTTAAATATACATCTGATGCATGACCCAGCCATTCCTGTCTGAGGAATTTATCCAAGAGAAATGAAAGCCTCCATTCACACACAGATTTAGACATGCATGTTCAAAGCAGCTTTATTTGTAATAGTTAAAAACTGGAAAAAATCCAAATGTCCATTAACAGGTCAATGAATAAACAGATTGTGATATATTTATACAATGGAACATTATTCAGCAGTAAAGAAAAAAAAAGGCATAAAATGTTATTGACATGCAGTAATATGGATAAATGTCAAAATAATCATTCTGAGAGAAGCCAGAGAAGAGAAAGTACATGCCATGTGATTCTATTTATATGAACTCTTAGAGGATGCAGACTTAGTGACAGAAAGCAGCTCTGTGGTCACCTGGGGATGGGAGGGGGTTTACCTCATCATAGAAAGAAAAAGGTCTCCCCGACACCCTGCCTGAGGCCAGGGGGCATGTCTTGTATCGATCCCTGCCTTCCACTGGGTTAAATGGTCATCAAGAGTATGCTGACACGTGACAATTCCTAACAATGATTAAGTTAAGGGCTTTCCCATGGGAAGGCTCTGTAAGGAAAGTGAGTGACGACCTGATGTGATTGTTAGCCTTTTTAAAATTAGCTGTGTGGCAACATTAGCGCAGGAGGTCTCATCTTTCACGTCTCCCTGGTGCCTGGACGCTGCCAAGGGTCTCGAGGGCTTTTATCCAGAGACTCACAGGGAACTCAGGGACTTTGTGAAATGCTTCCAGCGGTGGCGCTGTCCTTACTAAACCCCTCCCCTCCGGTTGCTCCTCCTACATTCTCTGCCTGGTACCTCACTTTCCTCTTGGGAACTTAACCTCACTTTCTCTAAGTCAGAGGTCCTCTTTAACTTGTGATTCAGTGAGGACGCTGAGCCGAGAACGGCGCCCTGGGGACATCTGGCTGCAGCTGAAAGTGCCCGTCGTCCATCACTCCTAAGAAGGTCCGCATGACGGAAATCTCAAAATGTCGCAATAGTCCAGCCTGGCTACTGACGGATTCCAGTCTTTGGCAAAAAAAAAAAAAAAAAAAAAAGGCAGAGGTATTAAAGACCAAAGTGCTTTAAGAATGACAATCTTTTATAGAGTACAAACTTATGCCGGGGAAAGGTGGGGGAAAGATAAATTAGGAAGAGGGATTAACAGGTGCACACTACTCTACATAAAATAGATAAACAACAAGGGCCTAGCACTGGGAACTACATTCAACGCCTTGTAATAACCTACAATGGAAAAGAATCTGAAAAAGAATTGATACACGTGCAACTGAACAGATAAATATGTATAACTGAATACATATGGAGACATGTACAGCTGAATCACTTTGCTGTGCACTGGGAACACTGTAAATCAACTACAATTTAATTAAAAAAAAAAAAAAGGAATCTGGTGTTGGACCCTCCCTTCTCCACCTGGCAGGTGATAGTCCATAGGGTCACAAAAGACTGAGCAACTGAGCGTGCAAGCATGCCACACCGTATACAAAATAGACTCAAATGGTTTAAAGACCTGAACAATAAGAATGAGAATCTGCATCAATCTAGATGGGTGGGACAGGGAGGGAGCTGGGAGAGAGGTTCAAAAGGGAGGGGTATATGTATACCTATGTGCCGGGGTCCAGCCCCCGGTGGATCCAGGGTGATTCGAAGGTGGAGATGGAGTCAGTGTACTAGGAAAGAATTTATTCAATTACAGATAGAAAGAGACTCAGAAATTAGCAGAAAAAAGGAGCTGAATAACTTGGCTTACATGGGATGCCAATCACCACCTACGTAGGCCACACACATCTTTCCGTTCTCCCGAAGGAGAGGAGGCACTGAGGCCTCCCCGGTCCGATCTTAGAAGCCCAGGCAGAGTTAGTAGGCTTGGTGAGGACCCAGTGCCAGATGGGAATTCAGCCAGAAAATAGTAAGAGGTATTAGAGGCGAGAAAGAGGCTGAATAACTTGGTTTACACGGGATACCAATCAAATTCCAAGACAAGGAATTTGCACCATCTACGTTGGGCCACCGGCGCCACTTGAACATCAAAAGGTGCCCCTCCTTGGGCACCTTTTTCACGTGGACTTGAAAGCCGGGGCAAGTAAGCAGACGTGGCGGGCACCGGTGCTCCAGATGGGAATTCAGCCAGAAATACGGAGGACGAGAAAGAATGACATGGGGGAATCAGTCTTTCCAGAAACTGATCCGTTTTCTTTATTTTCAGGTTTGCTTATATACCTTTTGTTACACATAGGGATGAATACAAAGTCACGCGGGGGTCAGCAGTCCTGACCTTTATCAGAATCAGGTGCTTTACATAAAAAAGAGGTCTTAGGGGTTTTACATCATCTTCTGGCCATGAGGCCTGCTGACATTTTATGACCTTCTCTTTCTGATAACCAAAAAACGTATTTTCTCCAAGGCTGTTTTTTTCTTAAACCAGGCATCACCCTCAAATAAAGTTATTTGCTGGCAAATTGAGTGCAGCACTTTCACAGCATCATCTTTCAGGATTTGAAACAGCTCAACTGGAATTCCATCACCTCCACTAGCTTTGTTCGTAGTGATGCTTTCTAAGGCCCACTTGACTTCACATTCCAAGATGTCTGGCTCTAGATTAGTCAACACATCATCATGATTATCTGGGTCATGAAGATCTTTTTTGTACAGTTCTTCCGTGTATTCTTGCCACCTCTTCTTAATATCTTCTGCTTCTGTTAGGTCCAGACCATTTCTGTCCTTTATCGAGCCCATCCTTGCATGAAATGTTCTCTTGGTATCTCTAATTTTCTTGAAGAGATCTCTAGTCTTTCCCCTTCTGTTCTTTTCCTCTATATCTTTGCATTGATTGCTGAAGAAGGCTTTCTTATCTCTTCTTGCTATTCTTTGGAACTCTGCATTCAGATGCTTATATCTTTCCTTTTCTCCTTTGCTTTTTGCTTCTCTTCTTTTCACAGCTATTTGTAAGGCCTCTCCAGACAGCCATTTAGATTTTTTGCATTTATTTTCCATGGGGATGGTCTTAATCCCTGTCTCCTGTACAATGTCACGAACTTCATTCCATGGTTCATCAGACACTCTATCTATCAGATCTAGACCCTTACACAGCCTTGTCTAACTCAGTGAAACCAAGCCATGCCTGTGGGGCAACCCAAGACTGGCGGGTCATGGTGAAGAGGTCTGACAGAATGTGGTCCCCTGGAGAAGGGAATGGCAAGCCACTTCAGTATCCTTGCCTTGAGAACCCCATGAACAATATGAAAAGGCAAAATGATAGGATACTGAAAGAGGAACTCCCCAGGTTATTAGGTGCCCAATATGCTACTGGAGGTCAGTGGAGAAATAACTGCAGAAATTATGAAGAGATGAAGCCAAAGCAAAAACAATACCCAGTTGTGGATGTGACTGGTAATAGAAGCAAGATCTGATGCTGTAAAGAGCAGTATTGCATAGGAACCCAGAATGTCAGGTCCATGAACAAGGCAAATTGGAAGTGGTCAAACAAGAGATGGCAAGGGTGAACATTCTAGCAATCAGCAAACTAAAATGGACTGGAATGGGTGAATTTAACTAAGATGACCATTATATCTACTATTGCAGACAGGAATCCCTCAGAAGAAATGGAGTAGCCATCATGGTCAACAAAAGAGTCTGAAATGCAGTACTTGGATGCAGTCTCAAAAACGAAGAATAATCTCTGTTCGTTTCCAAGGCAAACCATTCAATATCACAGTTATCCAAGTCTATGCCCCAACCAGGAACACTGAAGAAGCTGAAGTTGAACGGTTTTATGAAGACCTACAAGACCTTTTAGAACTAACACCCCAAAAAATGTCCTTTTCATTATAGAGGACTGGAATGCTAAAGTAGGAAGTCAAGAAACACCTTATTTTAATAAATACAAGATAATTGTGATCTAAGAATATAAGTTGTTTGCAACTAAGCAAAGAGGAGAGAAAGTGCTTAGAAATGAAATAGAATTTTATGAAAATAATTGATTCCAGATTAAGATTTACAGAGAAACTAGGAAACTTCGGACTAGAAAGAAATCTAGAGTTGAGTCTGGTGGAAAATATTCAAGGTAGTGTGTGAATGGTCAGAAAATGTTGGTTGACTTTGGTTATTGTGTTAAAAGGGAAATGAAGCACAGTTGAACTAACTCAGCTACATAGACGGTGATTGCTGGCTTAGTTTAACATTTTATTCACAAATATTTGATGGATAAATAGAGGCATGGAAGGGAGGTCCAAAAGGGAAGTTTAAATATCATATAGTGGATTCCTTTCATTGTATAGTAGAAACTAGCACAAAATTGTAAAACCACTATGGCTGTCAGCACATGCTAAGTCACTTCAGTCATATCTGACTCTTTGAAACCCCATAGACTGTACCCTACCAGGGTCCTCTGTCCATGGGATTCCCCAGACAAGAATTATGGAGTGGGTTGCCATGCCCTCCTCCAGGGGATCTTCCTTACCTGGAGATCCAATCTGCCTCTTTTATATCTCCTGCATTGGCAGCCAGGTTCTTTACCACTAGCACCACCTGGGAAGCCCAAAGCAATTATACCTCAATTTAAAAAATATGAGAAATAAGCATTTAGGTGAACAAATGAACTTACTTACAAAACAGAAAGAGACTCATAGACTTAGAAAATGAACTTATGGTTGTCAAGGGGAAGGGATAGTGAGGCACTTTGGGAAGATCATGTACACATTGCTATATTTAAAATTGATAACCAACAAGGATCTATTATAAAGCACATGGAATTCTGCTCATTTTTATTTTACAGGCTGAATGGGAGGGCGGTTTGGAGGAGAATGGATACATGAATATATCTGGTTGAGTCATTTGCTGTTCACCTGACATTACTACAGCATTGTTACCAGCTATACTCCAACACAAAATATTTATGGTGTTTAAAAAAAAAAAAAAAGGATTGCTGGAAAAACCATTCATCCTAGCAATCACAGACAGCATTCCTATTGTGACATGAGTTAAACTGTGGTCTCTATCAGAAATAGCGATTTGGTGGCTATTGCCTCTGGAAAGATAGATGGGAATATTCCAGGTGAATGGACAGCAGGGACATTACAGACTGAAGAAAAATCCAAAAAAAAAAGTGAGAAATTATAAAATAGAATGTGCTCTAGTTGCACTGCAACTTATTAACTCATAGGAAGTAGAAAATTATTAGAGACAGATAGACAGATGTGGAGAGAGAAAGACAAACAGAAGGAGAGAGCAATGTAGAAAACTTAAACCTTAGATTTCCTTAGATGGTCTCTGATGTTATTTCCTTTCCATAGTGAAATTGTAAAATAACTGAGTATAAGATAAATTGGGGATTTTTTTTTCCATGACCAATTTTTCTCAAGAATTTAAGACACCTTCAAATATGAAGCCAGTATCATTAATTATGACTACCCCTGGAGAAGGAAATGGCAATCCACTCCAGTATTCTTGCCTGGAGAATCCCATGGACAGAGAAGCCAAGTACACTATAGTCCATGGGGTCACAAAGAGTCGGACACGACTGAGCGACTTCAACTTCAACTTCACATACATAAAAAGAGATGCCAGATAAATCTTATTATCAGCAATTACAGTCTTTGTTATAAGAATTTAATTTGTAGTGGATAGTTGGAGAAAATTTGTTTATTTTAAAGGCTCAAAGACTTGGGCTATTGAGCCAGAGCTGGAGGACTAGAATTCCAAATGTTGATTACAATATTGGACAGAACAGCATATATTCCAGAAAGTAACTGTCCCACTACTACATAAGTAATTAAAAGACCTTTATAGTCTGAAACAAGGCTTTTGAAAGGATCTGAGGAAAAGTATCTAGCACTTGTATGCTGTCACTGCTCCTAGCAGAGAGCCATAGGGCCAGTAGGAGTGTGATAGGACTGAAATTGAAAGATCAGATCTCTTTTTAATAGCTGAGTAATACTCCATTGTGTATATGTACCACAGCTTTCTTATCCATTCATCTGCTGATGGACATCTAGGTTGCTTCCATGTCCTGGCTATTATAAACAGTGCTGCAATGAACATTGGGGTACACGTGTCTCTTTCAATTCTGGTTTCCTTGGTGTGGATGCCCAGCAGTGGGACTGCTGGTCATAAGGCATTTCTATTTGCAATTTTTTAAGGAATCTCCACACTGTTCTCTATAGTGGCTGTACTAATTTGCATTCCCACCAACAGTGTAAGAGGGTTCCCTTTTCTCCACACCCTCTCCAGCATTTATTGCTTGTTGACTTTTGGATCGCAGCCATTCTGACTGGTGTGAAATGGTACCTCATTGTGGTTTTGATTTGCATTTCTCTGATAATGAGTGATGTTGAGCATCTTTTCATGTGTTTGTTAGCCATTCGTATGTCTTCTTTGGAGAAATGTCTATTTAGTTCTTTGGCCCATTTTTTGATTGGGTCATTTATTTTTCTGGAGTTGAGCTGCATAAGCTGCTTGTATATTTTTGAGATTAGTTGTTTGTCAGTTGCTTCATTTGCTATTATTTTCTCCCATTCAGAAGGCTGTCTTTTCACCTTGCTTATAGTTTCCTTTGTTGTGCAGAAGCTTTTAATTTTAATTAGATCCCATTTGTTTATTTTTGCTTTTATTTCCAGTATTCTGGGAGGTGGATCATAGAGGATCCTGCTGTGATTTATGTCAGAGAGTGTTTTGCCTATGTTCTCCTCTAAGAGTTTTATAGTTTCTTGTCTTACGTTTAGATCTTTAATCCATTTTGAGTTTATTTTTGTGTATGGTGTTAGAAAGTGATCTAATTTCATTCTTTTACAAGTGGTTGACCAGTTTTCCCAGCACCACTTGTTAAAAAGATTGTCTTTAATCCACTGTATATTCTTGCCTCCTTTGTCGAAGATAAGCTGTCCATAGGTGTGTGGATTTATCTCTGGGCTTTCTATTTTGTTCCATTGATCTATATTTCTGTCTTTGTGCCAGTACCATACTGTCTTGATGACTGTGGCTTTGTAGTAAAGCCTGAAGTCAGGCAGGTTGATTCCTCCAGTTCCATTCTTCTTTCTTAAGATGGCTTTGGCTATTCGAGGTTTTTTGTGTTTCCATACAAATTGTGAAATTATTTGTTCTAGCTCTGTGAAAAACACCGCTGGTATCTTGATAGGAATTGCATTGAATCTGTAGATTGCTTTGGGTAGTATACTCATTTTCACTATATTGATTCTTCCGATCCATGAACATGGTATATTTCTCCATCTATTAGTGTCCTCTTTGATTTCTTTCATCAGTGTTTTATAATTTTCTATATATAGGTCTTTAGTTTCTTTAGGTAGGTATATTCCTAAGTATTTTATTCTTTTCGTTGCAATGGTAAATGGAATTGATTCCTTAATTTCTTTTTCTACTTTCTCATTATTAGTGTATAGGCATGCAAGGGATTTCTGTGTGTTGATTTTATATCCTGCAACTTTACTATATTCATTGATTAGCTCTAGTAATTTTCTGGTGGAGTCTTTCGGGTTTTCTATGTACAGGATCATGTCATCTGCAAACAGTGAGAGCTTTACTTCTTCTTTTCCAATCTGGATTCCTTTTATTTCTTTTTCTGCTGGTAAATTCTACAGGGCAGCTTCTGAATGCAAGCAGAGGACATAAGACATCCAGAAAAGCAGAACACTGTCTTCGAAAACAGGTAGGAAAAACAAAAAATTACTTTTGTATATATTGCCTCTAATTATACTTTTGTTCAAATAGCCTTTTGGAAAATACTTTCCTCCTCAAGTCACTATGACAGGTTTTGTAATCCTTCCAATCTGTTATTGGTTATGCTTGATTCAAAGAAAAGTGCTGAAAGATTAAATGTATATGTTTTATTTTAGGATGATATTAGAAAGGGTAATTATAATAAAAAGTAACCACAATGTAAAATATAATATATATCTAGTTATTCTCACTGTGTATTATAGTCTAAATCCATCAGGTTTTTAAATAATAATATTCTAGTTATATCTTCCAGTTTAACATTCACATGTATAATTATGAAATATTGATTATCAATGTATTCACACATTTTAAGAGATTTCTTGTTACTTTCTTTTAAATTACTGACATTATGTTATAAATTAGTGCTATTTATGTTAAAAGCCAGTCTGCAATTTCACTGCATTCTCTTATTTTTTGTACTTCATAATTTGAATTAGAAAAAATCTTCCAGCAAAATCTAGGCAAAAATGATTCTAGCCTTAGGAAGACATATATGTTAAAAGAACAAATTTAGAAGGCTTTTTTTTTGTGTGTGTGTGTGTTGCTGATCATTTGAATTATATAATTATAATAGGTTTGCTTTTTATTATTTTATTATTATAATAAATATATTTGCCTTTGAAGTACAAATGTGTCATTTACTAGAAGGCACTTTGAATTTCTTTTCAAAGGTTTGTGACCTTGGGCAAACCACAGCAAGATTCAGCTTGCTGAATAAAGAAAGGAAACTAGCCTGACTATTTGTAGCTCCATATAATGGAGTGTAATGATACAAATCTAGAAAAGATGGACAGTTACTCTTCTCAGGAGCATGTCACTAGACCTTCTAATTTATATATCTCCTTTAGTGTGACTCTTGGCAGAGAGTATTCCTGGGATATAGGAAAAAAAGTGAGGTTTTCTGTATATTATTGTTCTGAATATAATTGTCCCCTTACTACCTTGTCAGCTCTCCAGAAGTTGCATAGATTCTCTCAGGTCTATAGAAAACAATTTTAAGTCTACAAACAACAATTTTCTAAGCAATTAGCAAAGTACCTTGCAATCTTTCATAAATATTTGAATGCACTCCCAAGTTATAAAAAATTATTAGATTAAGTGGTTCATCTTGGGAGAGATCTCCTTCCTCTGTATTTATTTTTATTTATAAACAATCAGCCCAATGCTTCTTTTTAATCAGCAATATTTACTAGGACTTAGTGGATGTTCAGATCTATAAAGTCATTAAAGGGGAAACAAAGATAGTTAAGAAAATCCCTTTTGTTTCAAATGATAGTTGATAAAATGAGATTCAAATACATAAAGCCATTACATCATAATGGCTATCTGATGCTATCTGAGCTATCATAAACATGATAGGACCTGAATTGAGCTCACAAATAAATAAAATCTGCAGAAAGAGTAAGGAAGAAGAGAGCATTCTAAAAATTTAGACTAGCAAAGTGTGCTCAGGATATAATGTGGACCATAAGAGAGAGAGAACCTCCCTGACTAGAGCCAGTACTGGCAGAATAGGTAGAATTTGATAAAGAAGACCTGAGTTCTAGTTTTATATATGTTTTAACTTTCTCCTGAATTTTAAATAATGCATTGTCTAGAGTAATGAGGCTTTCTGATGCTAATAGATGGCAGCCTACCAGGCTCCTCCATCCCTGGGATTCTCCAGGCAAGAATACTGGAGCGGGTTGCCATTTCCTTCTCCAATGCATGAAAATGAAAAGTGAAAGTGAAGTAGCTCAGTCATGTCCGAGTCTTCGTGACCCCATGGACTGCAGCTGTACTGGCAGAATAGGTAGAATTGATAAAGAAGACCTGAGTTCTAGTTTTATATATGTTTTAACTTTCTCCTGAATTTTAAATAATGCATTGTCTAGAGTAATGAGGCTTTCTGATGCTAATAGATGGCAGCCTACCAGGCTCCTCCATCCCTGGGATTCTCCAGGCAAGAATACTGGAGCGGGTTGCCATTTCCTTCTCCAATGCATGAAAATGAAAAGTGAAAGTGAAGTAGCTCAGTCATGTCCGAGTCTTCGTGACCCCATGGACTGCAGCCCACCAGGCTCCTCCGTCCATGGGATTTTCAAAGCAAGAGCACTGGAGTGGAGTGCCATTGCCTTCTCCATCTGATGCTAATACTACTCTTTATTTTAACTTGTTTGTCCTATATTAGAAATTTTATAACATAAACCTTCATTTCAAAAGAATTCTTTGGTTTCCTATTATATCTTTGCTTACAGGGAGCTACAGGGAAGATCATATCTTTGCTTAAGCTTCCCCAAATACAATCTCTTCCTCATGAACTAGATGACCTAGGAGGCTGTCAAATGTAAATGCAGCAAACTGAACTCATGGTCTATATCCTCTTTGTGCCTTCCCTACAGAGAGAATTGCATCACCATTCCCCATGCCACTGAAGCTAGAAGTCAAGAGCCTTGCTAATTTAGGCTACAATCTTTGTAATTTTCAAATTTCAAACATTTTTCAGGTCTTCCTCATTCTATTTGCTAAATATTTTCTAATATAGTGCTGTGTTTGTTTGTACATTTAACCTAACTGTTTTTACCTTTTCTCTGGTTCTCATCAGTTATTACCAGGATTATGTTTAAAACTATTCAATTACTACTTTTTTGTTGTTTTTACATTAAAAAAAATCTCCAGCATAATATATAGAGCATGCAAGATCCCTTCTCGGTCCTCTTTTCAGCTTCTTCTCCCATAGCTTTCTTCCTCCTTAATTACTTTAAACCAGCTATTTAGAGTTAATTTCATGTTTCATAATGAGCCACGCTCTTTAAAGATCTTTGGGTTTGCCCATGCTACTTCATATCTTATAACTTAATTCCTCTTCCTTCAATCTGCAACCAGCTCTAGCCCTTCAAGACTTCACTTAAGTATCTACCCTCTCAAAGCCTTTTGTGAACCTTAGTTGGATTTATTTATCTAGTTTATTTATTAGATTATATGGCTAACTTTCCCATGGCACTTTCAACCTTGGGAGAAATTAAACTAATCCATTTAAGTTATTTGTTTCACTTACATTTTGCAAACTTGAGTTCAAGGACTTTATCCTATTTCCCTGGTAGATACATGATGCTTCCCTGTTACATAGTAAATATTCAGTCGCTCAGTCATGTCCGACTCTTTGTGACCCCATCGACTGTACCCCGCCAAGTTTTTCCATCCATGGGGATTCACCAGGTAAGAATACTGGAGTGGATTGCCATGCCCTCCTGTAAGGCATCTTCCCAACCTAGGGATTGAACCCAGGTCTTTCACGTTGCAGGTGGATTCTTTACCATCTATCTGAGCCACCAGGGAAGCAAAAGAATACTTGAGTGGAGGGGCTTGCCTAAGATGGCAGAGGAATAGGACGGGGAGACCACTTTCTCCCCCACAAACTCATCAAAAGAACATCTCAACGCTGAGTAAAATCTACAGGGCAACTTCTGAATGCTAGCAGAGGACATCAGGCATCCAGAAAAGCAGAACATTGTCTTCAAAAACAGGTAGGAAAAATACAAAAAAAAAAAAAGAAAAGAAAAAAGAAAGAAAGAAAAAAAAAAAAAAGAAACAAAGGAGGTAGGGAGGGAGCTCGGTCCTGGGAAGGGAGTCCTGTCCCGGGAAGAGAGTTTTAAAAAGAGAGAAGTTTCCAAATGCTGGGAAACACTCTCACTGCCGAATCTGTGGCGAGTCTTGGAAGCAAATAACAGGGAAGAAAAATAAATGGGTGATTAAGACCAACAGATTATGAGCCCAATGGTAACTCCCCCAGCGGAGAAGCAGAGCAGACGCCTGCATCCGCCACTAGCAAGTGGGGGCTGGGCAAGGAGGCGCAGGAGATGCGGGCGGCAGCGCTTCTTAAGAATCGGGCTGGAATGCCCGTAAAAAAAAAAAAAAAAGAAAAGAAAAAAGAAAGAAAGAAAAAAAAAAAAGAAACAAAGGAGGTAGGGAGGGAGCTCGGTCCTGGGAAGGGAGTCCTGTCCCGGGAAGAGAGTTTTAAAAAGAGAGAAGTTTCCAAATGCTGGGAAACACTCTCACTGCCGAATCTGTGGCGAGTCTTGGAAGCAAATAACAGGGAAGAAAAATAAATGGGTGATTAAGACCAACAGATTATGAGCCCAATGGTAACTCCCCCAGCGGAGAAGCAGAGCAGACGCCTGCATCCGCCACTAGCAAGTGGGGGCTGGGCAAGGAGGCGCAGGAGATGCGGGCAGCAGCGCTTCTTAAGAATCGGGCTGGAATGCCCGCGCGTAACCAGAGTGAACTAACGCGGGCTAGCACACCAGACTGTGGGACAGTTACCACGCGAAAAGCTCTAACATAGGACACCGCCAGGACAGCGCACAGAACTAAGGATGGAACGGAAATAGCTGGCTGCCAACCAGCCCCCGCCAGCGACAGGCAGCCAGAGCCGTAAGGGCTGGAACGTGGCAATTGCAGCCCCGGAGGGACTTGGCTGATCAAACTGAAGGCGGGCTTTTTTGCTGGCTAAGACTTCCTGGGGTGCTGGACAGTCACAATTTGCCTGACAAAGGGTCTAGGGGGTACACCCAGAAAACTGAGCAGCAGGAAAGGGCAAGAAGCCATGCGACTGCGCTCGCCAAACACCTGAGCTGCTCGGTCCTGGGAAGGGCACGGAACGTAGGCCCAATCGAGTCTGCGACTACCTGGGCNCTCTTTCTCCGAGAGAAATGGTTATGGGGGAGAGCCCCCCGTAAAGTCAGAGGTATAGGTGAGAGCATGAAACAGACTCTTGGTTTTGGGGGTAGATGCTCGGGAACAGGGGGTTTCCTGAGACTTGATCACCCCTTTGCGTATGCCAAGCCTCCTTCCTCATGACCTTTGCCATGGGCGGAGTTCCTCACGCTGGCCCCCGGCGCCTATGGTAGCTTCATGTTGAGGTTTGACAGAAAACAACAAAGTTCTGTAAAGCAATTATTCTTCAATAAAAAAATAAAATTTAAAACATAGGGAAAAAAAGAATGAGAGCCATAAAATTCTTAGAAAAGAACATTGACAGAACACTCACTGACATAGCTGTGGCACTATTTTCTTGGATAAGTCTCCTGAGGCAACAGAAATAAAATCAGAAATTAACAGTTGGGGCCTAATTAAACTTAAAACTTGTGCAGAGCAAAGAAAACCATCGATGAAATAAAAAGACAATCTATGGAATGAGAGAAAATATTTTTAATGTGACTGACAAGAGCTTAATATCTAAAATATACAAACAGTTCATACAACAATATCAATATACAATATCATCAACAGCAACTACCTAATCAAAAAATGGGCAGAAGACTTGTATAGCCATTTTCCCAAAGAAGACATACAGATGGCTAACAGGCACATGAAAAGATGCTCCACACCACTAATTATTCAGTTCAGTCAGTCGCTCAGTCATGTCCGACTCCCTGCGATCCCATGAATCGCAGCATGCCAGGCCTCCCTGTCCATCACCAACTTCTGGAGTTCACTCAGACTCGAGTCCATTGAGTCAGGTTTAGTCAAAGAAATGCAAATCAAAACAACAATCATGTCACCTCACACTTGTCAGAATGAGTATCATCAAAAAGTCTACAAATAACAAATGTTGGAGAAAATGTGGAGAAAAGGGAACTCTTGTACACTGTTGGTGGGAATGTAAATTGGTACAGCCACTGTGGAAAATAGTTTGCAGCCTCCTGAAAAAATTAAAAATAAAGTTATCCAGCAATTCCAGTCCTGGGTATATATTTGGAAAAAACAAAAACACTGATTTGAAAAGATAAATACAACTCAGTGTTATAGCAGCATACTTACAATAGTCAAGACATGGAAGCAACCCAAGTGCCTAGCAACAGATGCCTAGATTAAAAAGCTGTGATATTTCACTCAGTCATTAAAAAAAGGCTGAAATACTGCCATTTGCAGCCACTTGGATGGACCTAGAGAATATTATGCTTAGTGAAATGAGTCAGACAGGGAAAGGCAAATTCTGTAAGATATCATTTATATGCAGAATCTAAAAACAATATAAATCAATGTACATGCAAAACAGAAACAGATTCAGAGATGTAGAAAATACACTTGTGGTTACCAAAGGGGAGAGGGAGGTCGGGAGAGACAAAATAGGGGTCATGTGATTAACTGATACAAGCCACCAAATATAAAATAGATAAGCAAGGAGGATATACTGTGCAGCACAAGGAATTATAGGCATTATCTTGTGATAACCTATGTGGAGTATAACCTGCAAACATATTGAATCACTGCTGTATAGAGCAGAAAACATTTTGAAATCTGCTCTATAACTGTGCGGTGAGGATTAAGTGGTTTGATGTTGGTAACACTTTTTGTCACGGTTCAGTTCAGTCGCTCAGTCAGGTCCGACTCTTTGCGACCCCATGGACTGTAGCATGCCAGGCCTCCCTGTCCATCACCAACTCCCGGAGTTTACTCAAACTCATGTCCATTGAGTCAGTGATGCCATTCAACCATCTCATCCTCTGTCCTCCCCTTCTCCAGCCTTCAATCTTTACCATATTCAGGGTCTTTTCAAATGTGTCAGCTCTTCGCATCAGGTGACCAAAGTATTGGAGTTTCAGCTTCAGCATCAGTCCTTCCATGAATATTCAGGACTGATTTCCTTTAGGATGGACTGGTTGGATCTCCTTGCAGTCCAAGGGACTCTCAAGAGTTTTCTCCAACACCACAGATAAAAAGCATCAATTCTTCGGCGCCCAGCTTTCTTTATAGTCCAACTATCACATCCATACATGACTACTGGAAAACAACAGTTTGTAGCTGTAGTTATAAATTATTAAAGTAAGTTGTTAGTGTGGTGCTGGCAGATTAAAGAGTTACTTTAGTGATCTAACTAACCTCTTGTCTTGGAGGTAATAAGCTGTGCAGTCCGGTAAATTCCTCTCCAGTAGCAGTGTGACTTTGAGCACATCCACTAACCTCTCTGGCCTGTCTTCTCACGTGTAAAGCGGAAGAATAAAAGCCAACACCCAAGGTTTGCCCTGAAGCTTAAATGCGTACTCCCCCTAAATGCTTCCTGACGTTCTTTCCTTCCCATCCAATGGCGGAGTCCTCGAACAACGCCTGCAATAACCACCGCCCCAGGAAAGCAGAAGGCGTGAAACCGCGGCACCGCAAGCGATACAACTAGGGCCAGAGTTGAAACGGTCGCGGAGAGACGAGAGATCGCTCAGGTTCCGCAAACCATTCCGCACCGCCAACTCCTGGATCCCCGACTGCAGCGAAAGCAGCTGACGCTGGTCTATCACCCTGGCAACAGCACCTTCCGGCCTGTGTTGCCCGCCCCACCACCCCCACTTCCGGTTCCGGGTCTTGTGCCTGCGGCGGGCGGCTGGCCGCGGGCTTCCGGCGGGAGCCGTCTCCGGAGGTGTGGTTCCGGGAGGCGGGAGGCTGAGGGCCGAGGGGTCGCTCGAGGGCGGCGGCCTCGCCAGGGCTCGGCGCAGCCATGGAGAGCGGAGGGCGGCCCTCGCTGGGCCCGTTCATCCTCCTGGGCACCAGCTCTGTGGTCACCGCCTTCCTGTACTCCGTGTACCGGCAGAAGGCCCAGGTCGCCCAGGAGCTCAAGGTCAGTGCCCGAGCCCGCTCGGCTTCAGCCAGCCGTGCCGCCCGGGGAACGGCGAGCCCCCCGCCTGCGTGGGCCGCTCCACCCTCGGGGAAAGGCCCCGGAGAGGAGCCAGGCCCTGGGAGGACGTCGCCCGGCCCCCAGGAGCCCGGATCAGAGTTCGCGCCGCGTGATAACGGCTTCCCTTCCTGCTTTCTCCCAAGTCCCTCTTGTTACTCAGAATAAACCTTGACTTCATCACTTTATTGACGAAAAATCTTTATTGAACACTTGCTATGCTCCAGGCGCTGAGCCTGGGCGGAACAGACAGAAATTCCTGTCCTCACGGAGAGTGCATTCTAGTCCAACCAGACAGTAAAACAGTCGATCAGATGGTGTGACACGTGGGGATAAAAACTACAGCCTAGTGCAGGGAAGCGAGGAAATGGGAGTGCTGGAGAAAGGGAGGTTTGCTCTTTTAAACAGGGTGGCAAGAGCCTAGGAGGATTTGAGGCGAGCGTGCAGGTGCCTGGGAGGGGACAGCTCCTTGCTTCTGCAGACTCTGCCTTTTTATATTATGGCCATTTAAAAATATTGCTCACTTTTCTAATGCAGCACCTGACGATTTACACAACATATTCCCATCTTGGTTTTAGTTCTGCTTCACAGTAATTTGAGGTAGATGAAATGATACCTCCGACCTGCCAATCAAGAAATCGAAACTCGGAGGAAAGGTCTCTACGGTGTCAGTTTGGAGCTTAAACTTAGGTCTTTTGATTCAGAGTGTAGGATTATTATTATTTTTTGGTTGACCGCATTGCTTTATTATGAATGTGTGAGTGGCTCATGAGAGATGAACCTCATTGGGTCAGAAATGGGATCTTATCCTTCCTTCCTTCTAGGTTCTAACTCAATGCTTAACAGAGAGTAGACACTCAATAAATATTTGTGGATTTGTTTTGGGTGAAATTTCTTTTTAAAAAAAGGTGAATTTCTTCGACGCCATGCCAGGCTTTCTCTAGCTGTGACGAGCAGGGGCTCCCCTCTAGTTGCAGTGTGCAGGCTTGTCATTGCTGTGGCTTCTCTAGTTGCAGAGCATAGGCTCTGGAGCGCATGTCTTAGTTGCCTTGAGGCATGTGGGAATCTTCACGGACGGGATCGAACTGTGTCCCCTGCATTGGCAAGTGGATTCTTAACCACTGGACCACCAGGGAAGTCCTGGCTGAAATTTCATAATACAGCAGGACTTAATTTGACATTTATTTGGAAGACGGATGCCTCAACCTGACACGCTTATTATCATCAGATAATTTGCGTTGAGAGCTTAGAAACAAGTGTGTGAGTTTTGGAATGCACCTAATTACCAGGGAGTTGAATTTGGGGTGTGAATCACAGCCTGGTGAGATTCCAGCTGCCCTCTGGTCTGCTTAATTAAATTACTTCTGAAATGATTGGCTGTGGTTGTAATTGATACTTCAGTTTCTGACTCCGAATCAGAAATCGCATTGGCATCAAGTTGGCTAGAGATGGGATCTCTTGAAGCAGTGAGTGCTCTGGGATCCATCTTTGGGTGACCTTAAAAGCTTTGCCAATTAGTTGCTCAGTGAGGATGAAATAAGTAGCTCCTGCCTGGAAAAACAGTTGGGACTCTATCTTAGGCTCTTTTTTCTTGATCTGATTACAGAACTTCCGGACTAGGGTTTGTGTCTTACCCTTTTGCATCTCTCACAGTGATGGGAATGCATATTTATTGCATACCTACTGTGTGCCAGCCCCTGGTCTGGATTCTTTTACACCTTAAGTTTCATTTAATTCACATAAAAATCCTGTGAGATTGTTTTCCCCACCTTTTACATGTTTTGAAACAGACTGTGATAAATTAAGTTGCTCAGAGTCACAATAGATGCCTTGAAGCTTGATTCAGTCGCAGGCTTTCTGACTGAATTTCACCTCCTTTCCTTCAAAAAAATGTTTAGACTATCCTGTGGATACTTGACTATTTAGGTGACTTTGAGCAGATTACTTCACCTCTCGGTTTCCTTGTCTGTAACTGGGGATGATAATGTCTACTGCAGAGGGATGGTATGAGCATTAAATGGGGTTATGCATTTAAAATGCTTAGCAGAGTGCCTGGAATGTAGCATATGTAAGTGCTTAGTTATTCACTACTTTCTTCATCAGATATGTATTTATTGCCTGCTATGGGTCAGGCACTATCTCGGCACTAGGGGACAGCAGTGAGCAATACCAGCAAGGCCCTAGCCCTCCTGCGCTTACAGTCCAGTGGAGGGGGAGACCGACAATAAACGAGTAAATAACCTGAGTGTTAGTTGTTGTTACTGACCGTTGTTTTTATTACCTTCGCAGTGTACGTGGGTAATAATTTTTATTGACCTTGCTCCTGTTGTTTACTGGGTAGCAACAGCTAAAACTCAGAGGGACCTTAATACGTATCTAGTACTACCCACCTCTTTCGAGGTTACTTGCCTGGTATCCTTAAGATAGTATTGATGAAAATACCTGAAAGCAGGAACCGTTTCCTTCATTGGACCCTGAATCCCTGGGCCCCAGCACAGTGCCTGGTTCAGGAAATGTTCAGTGGCTTTATTAATTTTACCTTACTTTTGATGGAGCAGTAGCAGGCTTAATTGGTTCCCAAGTACAGCAGATTGGGATGAGAACAGGAAGGAATGGAGAGCTGGGGACTGTGAGAGGAAGGGAGCGGCAGAGGTGGCTGGGCTGCCTGTTTATGAGAGGGAAGGAGGCAGACGGAGGAGGAGGATAATGTTTAGCACCATCCACAAAGCCACTCCCTACAGTGCAAGTTCAGTTGAGTTCAGTTGAGTCGCTCAGGCGTGTCTGACTCTTTGCGACACCATGAATCGCAGCACGCCAGGCCTCCCTGTCCATCACCAACTCCTGGAGTTCACTCAGACTCACGCCCATCGAGTCAGTGATGCCATCTAGCCATCTCATCCTCGGTCGTCCCCTTCTCCTCCTGCCCCCAATCCCTCCCAGCATCAGAGTCTTTTCCAATGAGTCAACTCTTCGCATGAGGTNAACTACACAAAAATTCACCAATTTTGATAAATTTCCTTTAAATTCATGCTGATATGACAGCCACCACATACAATCTAATACAATTGTTTCAAATGAAGTTTAAGACAACTGAGTGCTACTAGAGACATCTTATGGAAAAAACCAAATGAACTTTTTGGCTAATCTCATTTACGCAAGAAAAATGAAAATATATATTCACATAAGAGCCTGTGAGTGAATATTAATAGAGTCATTATCTATTATAGCCAGAAGGTCAGTTGCAAAGTTCACTTATTCTGATTCCATTTATATGGATGTCAAGCATAGACAAATTTATGCAGACAGAATGTGGATTAGTGGTTGCCAGGGCTGAGAGCAGGTCACAGATGGGGAATTAGAGGAAAGGACTCCTAATAGGTACAAAGTTTCTTTTGGGGGTGATGAAAATGTTCTAAAATTAGAGTACAGTGATTGTTGTACAGCCTTGTAAGTGTACTAAAACTTATCCAACCATATATTTTAAATGGGTAAACTTTATGATATGTCAATTACATATCAATAAAACTGTTTTAAAAAGAGAGATACAAAATCAAACCTCGTTACTCTGTGTCTCCAGTGTTCCTTCTCCCTAGACACATATTGAGATTTAGTGTCGCTCTCTTGTGTCTTACACAAACACACACATATACACATATTATGATCTTTTTCTTTTCATCTTTCAAAAACATCAGCAATTTGGAAACTCTGTTCCCAGTAAGAAGATATTATCAACATTACTGAAATCATAAGCAGACAGGCAAAAGAAGCTGACCCTTAGGACTTTGGTTTCCAGGAAAATAGGGCATGTGGAATTCACATGGGCTTTCTTTTCTTTCTTACAAACAAATCAAAAGGTGGATAAAATAACTTCAAGAGGGAAGAGATCCACCTTGTCTAGTAAGAGGAGATGCATCTCCCTAAACAAGGGACAATGGATGGCTGCCCCCTCAGTGATGGAGGTGAAAACCTCTGCCCAGTGGCCCAGTATATGCCAAGTCACTTCAGTCATATCCAACTCTTTGTGTCACTATGGACTCTAGCCTGTCAGGCTCCTCTGTCTATGGGATTCTCTGGACAAGAATACTGGAGTGGGTTGCCTTGACCCTCTGCATGGAATCTTCCCAATCCAGGGATCAAACCTATGTCTCTTACATCTCCTGCATTGACAGGTGGGGTTCTTTACCACTAGTGGCACCTGGGAAGCCCAAGGGACCAGGGATATCACTAAAATGCTTGGTTCTGATGAGGCATCTGAGTGGGAAAATGGCACAATGCCCAAGGAAAAGGCTAGGATTGAGTAAGGGTAAAACTGAACTCTTAAAGAATATGTCTTCGTTCAAGTACCCAGGAAACAAGTGGAAGTCTCCACAGATATCAAGATTTTTCCTCATCTGAGTTGTAGCAGTCTCTCATTGGGTGGGCTGTTGCCAGGCAAGGAAAAAACTTTTCTTCTGCTGAGTAGTAAAGTAGTAACCTTCTTTATTTTGGAGATAAGAGATACATCTGTTCCTGTTGCTTCTACAATTGATGTGGAGGGTAGGGCATGAGAACTTCTTCTTCTGACACCCAATTCATTTTATATGAGGATTCTTAATTTATTACTTATTAATTTTCACAATGACAACATAGGAGACTCCTGAACTCACCTCCTTTCACATCAGATCTACAGTTACATGTGAAACAATTTCCTCTGAAAGAAACTCATAAACTAGATGAGCAACTCCTATGCAATAGGAAAATTGCATAGGAAAACACACACACACATTGAAACAGGTCTTGGCACAGTCTCAGCTACTGGTAGCCAATGATTTAAAAAACAACAACAACAACAAAAAAAACTACTTTGACAATCATGAAGGTTTGAGACAACCAAGAGACAGTTCAGTTCAGTCACTTGGTTGTGTTCAGCCCTTTGCAACACCATGGACTGCAGCACACCAGGCTTTCCAGTCCATCATCAACTCCTGGAACTTACTCAAACTCATGTGATACCATCCAACCATCTCATCCTCTGTTGTCCCTTTCTCCTCCTGCCCTCAATCTTTCCAAGAGACAGAAAGGAATGGCATGCATATTCAAATGAATGCTAAAGAAAAAACAAAAACTGCTACCAAGAATCCTCTACTCAGAAAAGTAGTCCTTCAGAATTATAACTAGGATAAGGAATTTTCCAGAGAAAGAAAAACACTGGCCTTATATGTTAAAGGGATTTAATCTAGCTATAGTAAAAGCATGCTAATGAGTAATCATGTGAAATGCCAGGCTGGATGAAGCATAAGCTGGAATCAAGATTGCCAGGAGAAATATCAATAACCTCAGATATGCAGATGATACCACCCTTATGGCAGAAAGTGAAGAAGAGCTAAAGAGCCTCTTGATGAAAGTGAAAGAGGAGAGTGAAAAAGTTGGCTTAAAGCTCAACATTCAGAAAACGAAGATCATGGCATCCAGTCTCATCACTTCATGGCAAAGAGATGGGGAAACAATGGAAACAGTAACAGACTTTATTTTCTTGGACTCCAAAATCACTGCAGATGGCGACTGCAGCCATGAAATTAAAAGATGCTTGTGAACAAAGGGTTACCTCACTCTCTTCACTGCAAAGCCTGACTCCGAGGGCTGTGGCTGGCCCTCTGTGCTCCCAGGTACAATCCTTGCGTGGTCCTGCCTGGCTTGCAGCGTCCTCCTCCTCTTCTCTAGTGCATGGCTAGGACCTCCAAAGCCATGTTGAATAATATTGGTAAGAATCGACGATCTCATCTGGCTTCTGATCTTAGAGGAAATGCTTTCAGTTTTTTACCATTGAGAGTGATGTTTGCTATGGGCTTGTCATACATATAGCCTTTATTACATTAAAAGATCTTCTTGGCACCCAGTGGGGCCTCTGGCTTCTTCCTCCACTGGGGCTTCCTGCCAGCTGCCAACTCCCTCTGTGTCTCCTGCTTCTGTGGGCCCTGCTGTGTTGACTCCTGTGTCCTGCTGATCTACAGCTTGAGCCATGACTTCACCACCCCTGAGAGCTCCAAGTTCTCCTTGCAGCTGGTGGCTGGGCCCTCTCGACTCTGGCCCATGGGCTTCTTCTTGAAGTGGCGCTTGCTGGCGACATCCATGGGAGCCACGGGGAACTCAGTGTGGGATGGGTTTGCATATCTGACAGACTCTGATCTCTGTATGGCTGAGAGGTATTGCTCCAGCTTCGGGCCTAATATGACCGATCTGGCTGGGAGCCTCATGCTGGTGCTGGGTCTCATGCCCTCCTGAAACTGCTGCTCCCCATGCTGCTGTGCCAGCTGGCTGGCCTCCATATGGACTCCGCTCCAAGACCCTCCACTTGCTGACCCTCCATCCAGAGCTGCCTGCATAGCTCTCCCCACTTCATGCCTCTCAGGGACCAGCAGATCCTTGTCGTCCATGGTGAATCTCAGGTTCCAGAGTCTCCACCGGCATCCTCGCTCCTGTTCCTCCTTATCCTCCAGGGCCCACTGCCGGGTCAGGCTGGACAGATGGGCTCAGCTCTTCCTGCTAACTGACATGCCACCAGACCACCACGCGTCCCATCCACTCCNCTCATGCCTCTCAGGGACCAGCAGATCCTTGTCGTCCATGGTGAATCTCAGGTTCCAGAGTCTCCACCGGCATCCTCGCTCCTGTTCCTCCTTATCCTCCAGGGCCCACTGCCGGGTCAGGCTGGACAGATGGGCTCAGCTCTTCCTGCTAACTGACATGCCACCAGACCACCACGCGTCCCATCCACTCCCTTATGAGTGCAAGATTTTGGTTTGTACAAAGAATCTGTTCATCTAGAACAAGGGTCTGCAAATGATGACTGTGGTCCAAATCTGGACACTCCTATTCATTGTGTACTACCACGGTTGCTTTTATACTATCGCAGAAGAATGGGATAATTACGACAGAGACTGTATGGTCTGCAAAGCTGAAAATGTTTATTTTCTGTCCCTTTGCAGAACAAAGTTGGCAAAGTCTTGTTTTCAATCTTATCTGAAGCACTTTTCCTAAATTACTTAGAATTTCACACATGTTGAACCTTGTCAGTTCCTTATTTAACAAATTTTTAAGTTAATTTATGGCAGCCAGTGTTCTAGACACTGGAGCTA
>SJXQ01004112.1:251035-263062 GCA_006408695.1 Aepyceros melampus | reverse complement strand
TCCAGGGGTGAGTGCGCGCGGCGGGGCGGCGGGCGCCGGGGAGGGGGGCGGCCTCGGCCGCGAGGGGCCTCCCGGGGCTGCGCCGCGCGCGATCGGACGTCCCCACCCGGGGCTCTCACCTCGTTAGGAGGGTGGGTGTTGGAGGCCGAGGTCCGACTCTGCGAGGAGCTTTTTTAGTTTCTTATTTTCATATTCAAAGTATAAACTAGCGGTGTGTCGAGATTCTAGAACTAACGGTGCAGGAAAGGGCGTTCTGTGCGTGCAGGTGTTTTCCTTTTCTCGCTGGCTAAACTGGAAAGGTGGAGAAGGAAACAGCAATCCACTTTAAGTATTCTTGCTGGAGAATCCCCATAGACAGAGAAGCTTGGCGGGCTACAGTCCATGAGGTCGCAGAGTCGGACACGACTGAAGCCACTTAGCAAACTGGAAAGGAGGTCGCATACTTTCCAATACTACCCCCGTCCCCGCCAGGTTAGGAACCTTTTGTCAAGTGGGATGCAGAGGGGTGTTTTATGTTACGGAGAAGGCAATGGCACCCCACTCCAGTACTCTTGCCTGGAAAATCCCTTGGATGGAGGAGGCTGGTAGGCTGCAGTCCATGGGGTCGCTAAGAGTCAGACATGACTGAGCGACTTCACTTTCACTTTCCACTTTCATGCATTGGAGAAGGAAATGGCAACCCACTCCAGTGTTCTTGCCTGGAGAATCCCAGGGATGGGGGAACCTGGTGGGCTGCCGTCTGTGGGGTCGCACGGGGTCGGACACGACTGAAGCGACTTAGCAGCAGCAGCAGCAGTATGGCACCCCACTCCAGTACTCTTGCCTGGAAAATCCCTTGGATGGAGGAGGCTGGTAGGCTGCAGTCCATGGGGTCGCTAAGAGTCAGACATGACTGAGCGACTTCACTTTCACTTTCCACTTTCATGCGTTGGAGAAGGAAATGGCAACCCACTCCAGTGTTCTTGCCTGGAGAATCCCAGGGATGGGGGAACCTGGTGGGCTGCCGTCTGTGGGGTCGCACGGGGTCGGACACGACTGAAGCGACTTGCAGCAGCAGCAGCAGCAGTTTTATGTTAACTTGCAGAGGCTTTTCAGTATTGTCGGGAACTTGAATCAAGTTGAAGGCAAATGTTGGTTAAATGTTAACTTTTTTACCCCCCGCGAAAATCCATTTAGAACAGGACTAGATTTTTCGGTAGCGATACAGTTTAACCAAAAGGGAATTTAGAAATGACTTTCTCATGAAGGGGCTTGCATATTGCGGTTTAATTTTGTGCCGAAATTGCCAAATAGCGTCTTCTGCAGTTTGTTGTTGTTGTTTTTAATAAGTTAGTAGTGTTCAGAAAAAGTAAAAGACGTTTGTAGCTATTGGTTATTCTCTGGAAGGTGTCATCTCTATTTTAAGTATTTCCACATCAGCGTAATGGGGATTAGAAGTTCCTTTTATGGTTAGAGCAGTTACAGAGGCCAGGACCTGTGAGAAAGGTGGGTGTGTGGGGGGGAGCTGTCCCAGGTGAGGCTGCCTGAGGTGTGAGTGCTAGCTACTTACCTAGCCTTCCTGCGCTCTTCTGAGCACCTGGAAACAAGGTATCCATAGGCAGGTGTTTTTTTTATCAGCATTTTAGGATTTAAGTTCTAAACTTTCTTCTACAGTTAGCTGATTTAAAGATCACCTAAGGATCTTTCAGAGTGTTAAGGTTGTAAAACATTAGTTTTATGAATCCCACAGTTGCTTGGTATTTGGATTGTTTGTAAAAGTAACTAACTGTTTATCTCGTAGGTCTGTTTATTCTCTTCTGAAGTGTGTTGTGAAACCTAAGTTGATACTACTTTAAAGCATGTGTGATACACAGTAATAGCTGCTCTTTCTGCAGCTTGTTTTCACCTGGTGTGGGTTGGAAGCAAGTTACTTTCAGAAATTCCTGAAGCGTTTGAGTTAGGGCTTTCCTGGTATTTCAGCTGGTAAAGAATCTGCCTGCAGTGCAGGAGACCCTGATTCGATTCCTGGGTCGGGAAGATCCACTGGAGAAGGGATAGGCTACCCACTCCAGTATTCTTGAGTTTCCCTGTGGCCCAGCTGGTCAAGAATCTGCCTCCAATGCAGGAGACCTGGGTTCGATCCCTGGGTTGGGAGGATCCCCTGGAGAAGGGAAAGGCTACCCACTCCAGTATTCTGGCCTGGAGAATTTCATGGACTGTATAGTCCATGGGGTGGCAAAGAGTCTGACACGACTGATCAACTTTTAGTTTGAGCTAGTACTTCAGCCCCAAGTAGGAGTCCCACCTCCTCTTGCTGTCTCCCTCCAGTTGCTACTTGTGGAACTTTCTGAGCAGAGGTGGTGGGTGGTGGCTGTAGGTTTCCAGCCTGTCTCTCCTAGAATTGACTGTGTCTGAACCCTAGGAAAACAGGAGGACGTGTGGTCTTCACCTGTAGAGCTTTGGGTGTGATGCTCTTGTGGGACCTGCTCAGGCTCTGCAAGCGGTGTCCTCGCCTGTAGTTTCTAGTAAGCCTGGGCACACGGGTTGCTGTCACTTTCCTTAAGGAGCCCATGACCTGCCAGGCGCTCTGCTGGCGTCTGGGGAAGGGGTCGGCGTGGGACCTGGCCCTGGGACACTGACTCACTTCTCGTGGGCTGTCCTCTCTAGTGAGGTTCAGTCAGGGCCCACCCTGCACGCCTCCCTCGCTCCCCTTAGGTTAGAGGCAGAGCGGACACCCTGCTTGCCACTCCAGGCTCTTCTGGGGTCTCCACTCCCAGGGGCCTACCTCCTCCACCCCCACCAGCCTGTTAGAACTCAGCTCTGCGTGGTGCAGGGCTGAGGAGTGGGCTCCCAAGCTGCCAGGAGTTCTGCCTTTCAGCCCCTTGAATAGGTGGGTTTTCCCTTCTCTGTACTTTTCCCCCTCCCTTGGCGGACTCTGTAGGTGGCCCTGAGTCTGTTCACTATCCCCCATCCCTGCCCAGAGGAGGAGACTGCTCGGATTGCCCACCTGCGCCTGGAAGGGCGAGTGTCCAGCGTCTGGCTCCCTGCTCTAAACCCTAGCGGACTGCCGCTTTAAAAGGCCAGAGAGGAGGCGGAGTGCACCCCAGCAGCTTCCAGCTGGGAGGCTCGCCTCTGGGGGGAGGAGGGAGGCCTCCCTGATGGTCAGTCATGTCCGCCAGCCTGCTGGGCTTCTGGGAACTCACCTTTTGGTGTGGAGAAAGAACTGTATCTGGAGCTTGCTCCTGGCCACAGCTTCTCTAGAGATGAGGAAGGCCACTAGAATGCCTCTCCCTTGTGGCTTAGAAAGAAAAGGAACTGAGGTCAGAGAGCTGCTGTCCACCCAGCAGAGGAGACACTTGTTGATGAGAAGTTGCCTGACAGCATTTCTGGAAGGATGGTGTCTCCAGTCCTCCAGAAAGTGTTCATACTTGCTGGTGTAGCTGGAGTTTGAGTGGCGTCCGCTGAACCCCATTGGGCCTCTGCTTGGCAGCCCCTGTAGCAGCCGGCACCATCCCTTCTTTCTTGGTGAGCTTTCTCCCCTTGGGAACTCAGCCTGATGGTTGCCTTGAGAGATGGCCAGCCTGTCTTCATCCTTTAGGAAGATGAAGAAAAATCATGTGAAAGTGGATGGGAATGAGGGTGAGAACTTCAGCGTAGAGAAGGTCACATGCTTCTCTTGCAGCTGCTGTTGCCTCTAATTCTTAGTCTGTTTCTTTGGTTGAATCACAGTCTTTGGGGAACCGTGTGGGCAGTGTGAGGGGTGCTCTGCCTGGGCTGCTGACCTGGGGATGCAGGCTGGTGGCGGACGGGCTCAGGGCCCCTGTGACCTGGCCTCTGTCCACCCCGCTGAGCTTTGTTACTTTGCCTAGGTCAGCCCCAGCAGCTTCAGAAACCTTCTCAGTTTCAAGGTAAAGAAAAGTCCTGCATAGCAAGTCAGGATGTGGGCCCCAGTTCTGCTCTCACATCCCCCCTGGTGCTCTGTGGGCCCCCGGGAAGGAGGTCCTGGGATGAGAGAGGAGGCCTGGCGAGCCTGCCATCGGGTCCTGCCCAGGCTTGCGCTACGAGTTTGCCCTCTCAGGCCTGCCCGCGTGAGCTGGGTCACCCAGCAGGCTCCCTTCGGGTCCCTGGACGTTTATTTTTAAAGGTCTCCTGTTCCCCCAAAGAGAACTCACTCAGCCTGAGTGTCCGCAACACCAGCAAGTGTCATTCATAGGGGTGTCCAGCCGCTCCCGTGCGGCCTGGCCCAGATTCCTTCTGACCCAGGTCTGTTCCCTTCTCTCCGCTCTCCTGAGTCAGCGCCTAGAGGAGGTCACGACCTCGCCCCTCCCTCTGGCCCAGCCTGTGGTCCAGCAAGCGGCCGCCCCGGGTGCGTCCTCAGGGGACTGGTGGGAGGGCACAGGGGAAGGCCCAGCATGACTACCATGGACCCTGGGCTGTCTCCGCTCTCCTGCCTTTGTCTCATCCTGATGTCGTCCTCTAAATGTGCTGGGATTCTCAGAAATGGTATTTGGAGATCTGCCTTGAAAGGTGGCACACCTGGGCCTGGGTTTTCCAGTGTTCGTCCCCAGAGGCCCTTGGTTGTGGAGGGCAGCAAGGGTGATGTGCTGGGCATGCGTTTGCTGCTGCCGGGGCCATTCATGAAATCCGCTGCCACGCAGGCACTCACCTGCGTGCCAGTCACATAGCTCTTCCTGCCCCTTGCACCATGGCTGGTCCCTGCAGAGTGAAATTGAGATCTCCCTCAGGGTGCTGGCTGCGACGCTCAGGGACAGTGGCGCCTGGTCACTGGTAAACAAGGATGGGCTGACCCTCGAGGAAGGGGCTGCCAAGGAGGAGGGGGAAAGGGGCAAGACAGAGCCCTGGAAGTGGAGGGGCAGCTTGTTACACCGGCTGGCGAGGGGGGCCTTTGAGATGGGGGCCCTCAGATGGTTTTGTAGAAAGGCTTCCTGGTTGCTCCTGTGTGGAGGGCAAGGTGGGATGGAAAAGCCTCGCCAAGGCCGGGCCAGTGAGACACGGCACGTGGTGGGGGTGTGCACTCCTAAAAGGAAGTCTTCAGTGTTATGAAGTTAAAAAAATTTCATAATTGAAGATTTGTTTGTCAAAATAAAGTGTCAGACTTTTCTTTTGTTTGCCATTTAATTTTAAATTTTGGTCCCGTTTTAAGTGGGCTCATATGAATGGAAGGAGAGGTAGCAGTCATCCTTGAAAAATGCTGTTGTTAAGGTGATTTTGGTTTAAGCTTTGGGTTTTTTGGTTGTGGAGTAAAAGAGGTTTGCTGTAAACAGGCAGACATAAACCTGTGATGTTCGAGTTCACAAACCTGGTTTTGATGACGCAGCCAGAACGTGGGCTTACGGGGTGTGGGAGGAGGGCTGACTGAACCACCCCCGGGAGCCACTGGGTCGTTGGAAGCCACAGTGCCTGCTGGGAACAGTTGCCGGCCTGTCTAGAAGGCTCCAGCTGGCCCAGCAGGGTTCCTCTGCTCCCAGGGCTGCGCAGGGGGTCTGGCAGCGGAGGAAGGGGAGGTGGGTGGGCTCCGTAATCAGGACGGGGGCCCGAGATACCCGCCCGCAGTGCACTGCACGTGCGACGTCTGACGCTGAGCTTTCAGCGCCACACCTAGCGTGCTGCTGCTGCGTAACACACATCCAGGCTCCGGGCTGCCCGCCGCTCTGGCCGACTGTCTCACAGGCTCTGTGGGTCGGAGGGTGGGCTGGGGGCTGGCTCCTCCACTCGGGCGCTCACTGGGCTGGAGTCCTGGGTTGCCTACCGCATCCTCCGCTGGGGCTCAGGGGCCCTCTACGAGCTCACTCCTGTCATGGTGTGATTCTCCCTCGGGGTCCTAGGACTGAAGTCCCTGGTTTCTTGCTGGCCGCCAGCTGAGGCCTCTCTCAGCTCCTTTAAGCCACCAGTGTCTTTTGATCCTAGTCCTTCTGTCTTCAGACCTGCCAGGCTTTGAATCTTTGGCAGCCTTTGCCAGCTGCAGGAAGCCTTCTGCTTTAAGGACTTGTGGAGTTGGGTCAGGCCCACCAGGGGACTGTGTTAAGGGCTCGCAGTAATATGGCATGGTCCCAGGAGCTGCAGGTTCTGGATCTTCCGGGGTGTGGGTCGGGAGGTGTTATCTTGTAGGTAGACCTGTCTGCCTGGGAACTTGGGCTGCGCTGTCCTTTTCCAGCACGCTTTCCTTTGACTGGACACTAGCCCGACGCTATGACTGGCAGATTGTCTGTTTTCTGGTCTGGTGTCACCACTGAACTTGGGCAGCCAGAGCGACCATAGCTCCGAGGGCCTGCTTGTGCCTCTCATGTGGACTGTTCTTAAAGTATGTCATCTGAGCAGAGTTTATGTGAAAGCCGTGGACATACGAAAAACCTCAGTGACTGAGAAGTCCTGTGTGTGAGGTGTCCTGCCTTGGCTCGCTTAGCAAAGGTGCCCTTCCTGCCCCGGGGGAGGGTGGCCGGTGACTCGCCCAGTCACCCCTGGATTACCCCGCGGTCCCTCCGTGCTTTCAGAAGACCCAGTCCAGGTCCGGGGACTGGTGCCTTGCTCAGAAGCCCCCCCTCAGGGCTCTCCCCCTCCTGTGGAGTTACTGCTGCTCTTGAGAGCTGGCGCTGACTCCCCTGTGCCCTTTCGGGGGAGGGTGGGCTCTGTCCTAGCCTGCGTTCCCAGCGGCAGGCACATCTAGCTCCTGCTGTGTGTCTGGTGGGAGAGTGAGCGAATGAATGAGAGAAAGAAAGGAAGAGAGTCTGGCAGGTGTGGCAAGTCTGCAGAGTTGAAATAAACCAAATGCTAAAAATAACTTTCACTGTTTTTTTTTTTAGTTTTTGAAGATTTGATTGCTAACTGAGGTGATTTAGGTGCAGAATGAAGTAAAATCTATCACAGTATATCTGCCTCCCTTCCTGAAAAGTGGTGAAGTCAGGTTTACACTTTGCAACCCAGAATGTAAAAAACAGAACGTTCAACAAAAATTCTATTTGGTGTTAGAAAGGCATCTCCATTTGTTTTTAACTGGTCTCTCTCTCTCTTATTATGAAATTAATACCTAACACGAGGAGGTAGAAAGCTTGGTGCCCAGCGGGTGTCCTGTGACCTGGTCCCACATGCCCTGGGCTTCCGAGGCCTGGGTTCCCTTTGCTGTGGAGAGGAGTGGTGGAGGCTGGACCCATGCCGGCCTGAGGCGGCTCTGTGCGGAGGTCTTCCTCCACACTCACAGGTGGACAGCGCTGAGGTTCCTCTAGGTGGGGAGTGGCTTCAATTATCCGAACCATGCCCTTTTCTTGTGGGTTTGTGCTCCTTTTAACTCCCAAGTCAGCTGGTGTGCATAGCCATTTCAGCTCTGTGTGGTTGGAGATAAGAGTGAACTTCCTAAGTGATAACAGGTGGATTGTAGGTAGCTTCTATCTTTTCACATTTGGAAGGGATTTCGCTAGAAATACCATCACACTGACATTACTCACTGGCTTGCTCGGACGCTGTCAGTTGTGTCCTACTCTTTATAACCCCAGGGACGGTAGCCCGCCAAGGCTCCTCTGTCCATGGGGATTCTCCAGGCAAGAATACTGGAGTGGGTTGCTGTGCCCTTTTCCAGAGGATCTTCCCCACGCAGGGATTGAGCCTTGTGTCTCTCATGTCTCCTGCATTGGCAGGTGGGTTCTTTTCCACTGGAACCATCTGGGAAGCCCTTGAAAGACATTTCAGATCTTAACATTTCTGGAATCCTGGGAATCAGAAGGAATGGCTAGAGTGGAGGAGTTAAAAGGAAATGAAAAATCAAAACATTTGCCTGGTGGTGGTGGCTGCGTGGGAAGCACGTGCAAGGCCTTGAGCTCACTGGGTTAGCCCCATCTCGGGTAGCCTGGTTTTCCTGTCTGGATGTGACTGGCTTCTTTGAGGGTCCTGATTTCTGAACCTCAGTTTCCCACTGTGGAGGGGGGCCCGCCCCTTCGCCGGGCCTGTCACATAAAAGGCGAGCGGGTGAGTTGTCACATGGAGGAGTTAGGAAGGCCACTGGTTTCGTTCCTCCCTCTTCTCTAGAGAAATCGAAACCAAAAGTTAGATGGTTCTTGCTGCCAGCCGGGTAGTGGCAGTGTTCCTCTCAGGCCAGAGCCTTTGTGTTGAGAGACGGCTGCAGGGCGCTGGGCGGGCCGTAGGCACAGCTGGGGCAGTCCCGCCGAGGCCGGGGAATGGCTTATCCCTTTGATCCCAAACAAACTTTTCTGTTTTAAAAATTTAAACAGTACGCAAGTCTTGTGTCCTCTAGGTTTAAGCGTCCTGTTTTCCCAAGCTTTCAGGGTCCTTTGTGTATTTACCAGGTGTGTGGGGGCTGCCCTGTGTAACTTGCCTTTGGGAGTTGGGTCTTGTCTTGAGTAGCAGGGGCGGGTGTTCTGTTGTTTCTCTGAGCTCCTTGCAGCCTTCAGCACGTGTTCTGGATCGTGTCACAACTCGCGACTGAACAGCAGCTGTGTGCTGTGCAGAAAAGCGGGGTGGGAGTCTGGGCAGGTCAGAGCTAGGGCCACACCGCCTGTAGGATGTTTGTGAGCACGGGGCCTGGCTCTGTGCTGCCCAGGGTGGGGGCCGCTGACCCACTGACACTCACAGGACTGAGGAGCTGGGTTTTCATCGCACTTAAATTTACTTAAAGTTTTATGTTGGACAGCACTGAACTGCAGTAACTTCAGATTCTTCACTCAAAACACAGTGCTTGATTCAGTAACTGCTGCATAAATAAATCCAAACCCTCACACCAGCAGAGGCTGTGCTGCTCACCAAGTTACCACCAGAAAGCCCTGGAAACGGTGTTTCTGAGTTTCTAGTGGAATTCTTTCCCAGGGCTGGCATCTGCAGAGTGCACAAAGCATAAACTGGGTTCCTGGCGGAGGACCCCGACGGCCGGGGGCGTTCTGCTCCAGCAGGTGGGTGGCGGTCTCCTGCATCCCAGCCTCTTCCGCTGGGTGGTCTCGCCACCCCCGCCCGCCCCACACGAGGTTTCTCCCTGTAAGCCTTCTCCTATTGTGTAGACAGAAAAGCACAGCCTGCCCAGGCCAATGTGATCTGGCCAGAGGTGCTTCCCATGGGAATGTCAGTCTGGCGCTGACCCTGGGGAGACGGCTGGAGCTCACAGCTCTTCAAACCTGGCCGCAGTGTGTCTGTTGAGGGTCATCTGGTGTTTCACTTTCCTGGAGAGAGCAGACCAGGGGAGGGGGACCCAGGCCCTCCCCCTCTCAGGACTTTGAAGATCTGAGACCAGTGAGAAAGCTGGGGGGCCTGGGGGTCCCTTCCGGCCTCTGAGGTCCGAGGAGTTCCCCTTCCCCCAGGCTTTCTGGAACTGCCTGGGGAAGCCGTGGTGAAGGCTGCAGGACTCCTGCCATCGGGATTGTTCTTAGAAGTCGGGGTTTATGAACAGTGAAGGGTTTGAGGACCTGTTGACTTGGGTTCTTCTGGAAGACAACTGAGAGCGGAAGAGCAGGGCTGGCGAGCGCGTGGCTCCGCCGCTTCGGTGTTGGGGCTGCTCTTGCTCTCCCGTCTCCTCCCAGGCCCTTGGGCAGGAGCTCACTGTGAAGAGCAGGTGAAGTCTTGGTAGATGACGCGTCTTGCTCAGGGTGCAGCTAGAAAGCCAAAGAAAGGCATGTGCCTCAGCCTAGGCCTGCTGGACAAGAAACCCCGCTTCCCCACTGCCTGCTGGGGAGGGGTTGGTGCCCTCGGGAAAGCCCAGAGGAAGGAGCGTGGTGAACGGTCAGGGGAGCCTCGGTGCAGCGCACAGAGAGTATTCTGTTGTTGGCATCTCCTCTGAACTTAAGCAGACGGGGTAAAAACTTGAGGTATAAGTCTGGAAATGACTGAAATATAGGAAAGAAGATACTTTGCCTGGCTTGTGAAATGCAAAGAAATTCCGAAGTATTGTTACAAGTTATCTCCTGGAAAAAAGTGGATGATGAATCTGTCTCAAGAGTTGGTGTCTTTGTCAAAGACTGACTCACGAGGGACCAACGTACAAACCTCAGTGCAAGGTGAAGGTTAGAGGTAAGAATACAGAGCTGAGTCCAAATTCCAGAGACCAGGGACCTGTGAGAATTGTCACAGGTTAAGGCTGGAGTGAAGGAGAGCTTGCAGAATTGGCTTCTCAGGATGGGTTTTACAGTAAGCCTGTGGGAAGTGAGTAGAGGGCAGGGCTGGGGAAGACGGCTCCATCCCGGAGCAGCTGGACGGGGCAGCTGGGCCTTTGCTTCAGGGATGGCGGTGGTCCTCAGTGCGTGTCGTGGTATTATCATTTCAGGCCTCCCGAGCTCCCACCTCTCCAGGAGGAGGAGAGGGCGTGAGGCTCAAGCCGCTGAATCTGAGTGTGCTATAGGCTGACTTAAATAATGGTACTGTTTTTATAAAACAGATTTGTGTGTGTTTTTTTTTGGTAAAGAGTAGAAAGCTTAAAATCACTCAAGGCTGCCACTGGGAAATATCCACAGGCCCTCAGGTGACTGCCATTGTGGACATCTCTCTAAGTTCCCTTTGGATGGACACATGGCATTATCAGCAGACGTACTTCAGTGTTCCTTAAATACAATTTACTGAATTATTAATTTTGCTTGAAAGCGAAAGTAGGATTCACTATCAAATAGAACAATAGTTTCTAAGAGCTCTTGTGGAGACGAAGAATATAAAAAAGATGATGAAAACCTTATGTAGCTAAGTGTAAAGAAAAGTTGGAGTAAAAGTTTTTTTTTAGTTGTTGATTTTTGTGCTGGGTCTTCGTTGCTACATGAGCTTTTTCTCTAGTTGTGGCTGGCAGGGCTCCTCTCTAGCTGCGATGCATCTCATCGCGGCTCCTCTTGTTCTGGAACACAGACCCTGGAGCGCAGGCTCCGTGGCTGTGGTGCGTGGGGCCCGCTGCTCCGGGGCCTGGGCGCGTGGGGTCTTCTCTTGTTCTGGAACACCGGCCCTGGAGCGCGGGCTCCGTGGCTGTGGTGCGTGGGGCCCGCTGCTCCGGGGCCTGGGCGCGTGGGGTCTTCTCTTGTTCTGGAACACCGGCCCTGGAGCGCGGGCTCCGTGGCTGTGGTGCGTGGGGCCCGCTGCTCCGGGGCCTGGGCGCGTGGGGTCTTCTCTTGTTCTGGAACACCGGCCCTGGAGCGCGGGCTCCGTGGCTGTGGTGCGTGGGGCCCGCTGCTCCGGGGCCTGGGCGCGTGGGGTCTTCTCTTGTTCTGGAACACCGGCCCTGGAGCGCGGGCTCCGTGGCTGTGGTGCGTGGGGCCCGCTGCTCCGGGGCCTGGGCGCGTGGGGTCTTCTCTTGTTCTGGAACACCGGCCCTGGAGCGCGGGCTCCGTGGCTGTGGTGCGTGGGGCCTCAGAGCCCTAGAGTAACAGGTTTTAATAAATCACTTGGTTTGCTTGCTGCCGCACAGAGATGTGAGCCCTTGCTGGGGAGTTGCCGCCCGCCAGAGTCACGTGTTGAAGCCCTAGCGCACGCGTTGTGGAGGTGGTAAGGGGTGGGGTCTTTGCAGGTGATGGGCTCAGATGAGGGCAGGTGGGGCCTCATCGTGGGATGAGTGGCCTTATGGGAAGAGGACCGCGTTCCCGCATTCTGTCTCTACCGCGCGGACACGGAGAGTTGGTAGTCCGCATGCCTGGACGAGGCCCTCACCTTTGCCCAGATGTGCGGGGAGCAGGTGCTGGGCTTGCCGCGCCCTGAGCCGTGTAAGGCGCCTCTCCGCGGGGCCCACGGCATGGCCCTCTGTCTGTCCCCAGCTCCTGACATGGGCGCCGCTGTCTGTCACCGCGCGTTAGGCGTTGGTGTCTTGTTCCATCACTGTGATCACTACCTTCGTTTATTGAGCTCCTCCTGAGTGCCAGGCCCCGTTCTGAACACTGTGGATTTGTTGAGTCTTCATGATGATGCCATGTTGGGGGTGCTGTCAGCACCCCCGCGTTTCCCTGGGTAAACAGGCCAGAGCGGCGGGGGTCCTGCCCCGCCCCCACAGTCTGCAGTCGCTCAGCCTCGATTCTGTACTTGTGCAGACGTTGTGCTGGGCACCAGGCTGTCCCCGCACGCCCCCAG
>SJXQ01004112.1:140447-243993 GCA_006408695.1 Aepyceros melampus | reverse complement strand
AGGGGAACAGGCAGCTCTCTGTGCTTCCCCCTCGCAGACCTGCATCGGCAACCGCTTGGCCTTCCCGTCTGCCCCGCTCCTGCCCACACTGTTCTAAGTACATTTCGTTGTCCTCGCTTCTGGTCCCTTGTGGAATCGTGTCTCCTGCCTGCTGCGGTCATCGCCTGTGCTCTTGTTTGAGTGCAGAGATGTCTCCATGGAACCACTCGCAGACTGCTGCGCTGGCAGCGGGAGAAGGAGCCTCTCTGCCTGGGGCTGGGTGCCAGGGCCCCGGGCTGGGGAGGTGCTGCTGCCAGGCGCCCCCTTTGAAACCAGCCAGCCCTTGCTGGCTTTGGTTCAGATTTAGCCAATGTCGGAAGCCAGCTCAGTTTCTGCAGGCGAAAATCCTCCTCCTGGAATGGGTCGTCTGTTCTCGTGAATAGCTGTATTAGCTGTGAAATGACATAGTTTGGTACCCAACTTAATACTGTCTTCTGCTCTTTAAAAAATTCTCTGACTCGGATTTCATAAATATGTACAGCAGCCATGTACCAGGCATTTACTAAATAGATACTGAAACAAATGCAAAAATTAATTTGGCTAATTAATGTACTAAGGTACTAAAAATTGAAAAGTCATTACCTTTTGAGTGTTGTGAGAAATGTCTTTTCTCATTTTTCAGTGAACTGTATTTTCTAAAACTTAGATTAAAAGTACATTTTTAAATAATGCCTCAGAGGCTTGTTTTCCAGTAGTTCCTTAATTAAAATTCACTGAAAACTCTGGTCTCACCGTTTTCATCTTTCTTAAAATAGCCAGGAAGGGCATCAGTTCAGGACTTGCTTGGTGGTGGTGTGTCAGCTTGAGAGTCTTCCGCCCTGACTGTTGAAGCCGCGTGTGGCCTGCATGGCCTGTCGCCAGGGCTGGAGAGTGTCAGAGCCCGCCTCGCAGGCACGGTGTGAGCTGCCTCTAGTTCCTCACCTGCCAGCAAGACTTCCCCACCACGTCCCAGCTGATGGCACCTCCAGAGGTAGAGCTGCCCCACACACAGCCATCCCGGGCTCCACTCCTCGTGCGTGATGCCTTTAGACCCTGTGGTGGGCGGCAAGGCAAGGACACCCGTGTCTCCTTAGCTGAGGGTGAGGTCTGTGTTGTGCAGAGGTTTCTGGAGGCGATTCTCCGCCTAGTGTCTGCAGAGTCAAGTCAGGCCTCATACCCTGTGATCCTCTCTGGCTCTCGCTGTCTTCCCATGGTGCCTTGTGGCCAGCTTCTAATTCACATGTTCCTTTGGATCTGAGGTCCTGTTACTTGCAGGAACTCAACCCATTTGAAGTTGAAATATAAACTTCATATAGACAACTTTCTGTTCATTAGCCAGCTTAGAGGGGTACTGTTATGAAACGTGCCATGAAGAAAAAAAAATGCTTAATTCTGAATTGGTTTGATGCTCAGCCATTGATTGAAAGATGCGTCCCAATTTTAGACACATTGAACTGTTAAGGGAAAAAAGAGTACATTTTTGTGATAATGGGAGAATAATAGTCTTTGCCCAGTTACAAGTTACATCAGTTACTTGGAAAATGCTCTAATCAGGCACCATTGTTTACCAGGGTCTTGCTGAGCTATTAAGTCACAGTTTTGTGAATGTAGCAGTATTTATGTATATAAATTATATCAAGAACCGTAACGCTTACTTTTAGCAGTAATTGTTGCATGGTGTCTGACTCTTGGTGGCCCCAAGGACTGTAGCCCGCCAGGCCCCTCTGCCCACGGGATTCCCCAGGCAAGAACACCGAAGCGGGCTGCCATTTCCTATTCTACTTTCTGTGTTGTATTTAGTGTTATTTCCGGATGTTAAATACAGTTAGTGATGTAATGAGCACACTCATGGGTGAACTTGTATGTGCTTCCTCTGTTGTGTTTTCTCTAAAATGCATCATTTTTCCTTGTCACTTTTTAAACATTAGTATTTTTTAATTATACACAATTTAAATTATTTTTTGGCCACACCATGGGGCATGCGGGATCTTTGTTCCCCAATCAGGGACCCAATCCCACGCCCCCTGCAGTGGAAACTTAAGAGTCTTAACCACGGGACACCAAGGAAGTCCTGTTCACTTTTCAATTTATATGTAGATGAGTACATTCTAATAAACCCCCCAAATTCCAGCAGCACCCAGGTGTCTATAGAGTAGGAGGTGGTCACTCTTGCCAGCTTGTCGATCACCTGGAGGAGGAAGCCTGGTGGCCTTGGCTTGTGGCCTCTTGGACTTTTCCCTGAGTTACGTGAACAGAGAGAGAGAGAGTGAGAGAGTGTGTGTGTGTGTGTGTGTGTGTTATGTGAACAGTGTGTGTGTGTGTGTGTGTTACGTGAACACTGTGTGTGTGTGTGTGTGTGTGTGTGTGTGTGCGTGCTAAGTCTTTTATCCCTTGTATTTAAAAATCATGACTCATATGGCTTTAATAATAGGCATCTGATTTAAAATAGCTGTTCTCCAAGTATCATTTAGTGTGGGAATGGGACTGTGTGAAGTAGAAGGACACATGTTACTGGCTTTGTGAAATCCACATGCAGTTTGTTCTGCCACTTTTGGCCTCTCTTATTTCTGTGTGTGTGTGTGTGTGAGAGAGAGAGAGAGAGAGAGAGAGAGTGAGAGAGTGTGTGTGTGTGTGTGTGTGTGTTATGTGAACAGTGTGTGTGTGTGTGTGTGTTACGTGAACTCTGTGTGTGTGTGTGTGTGTGTGTGTGTGCGTGCATGCCAGAGCCCAGGTGTTTCAGGCTCAGTGAGGGAACCTTCGTGCAGTCAGATCCGTGATCAGCTGACCCCAGAGTGTGAGGTTCAGCCCAAGAGTGCCTTGGTCTTTCTGAACAAATCCTTCCTGTCTCTGCCACGTGAGCTGACAGTTTACACGCCACAGGTTTTTGGATAGAATTTCTTTGTGATGACTCAGCTGTCTCAGTCTTTGGGATTGTCGTGTTTGTGGTGGAATTTAGAAGTCTGAGATAGCTCCGTTTGATTTTTCTTCTGTTTGATATTTTCATTTGAAACTTTAGCTCTGCCTCTGTATTACGTTTTCAGATGTAGAACGAGGCAGGAATCTGCCTGCCTGTTTTTTTAGCTACTGTGTCAGGATTCAGTTTGCAGAGAGGGAAAGTCAGAGTGATGGTTCCCTGACCCCAGAGTGCCAGGACCGGGGGAGGGGCAGGCGAAAGGGCTGTGGGTGCACCACCCTTAAACTCTTTGAGAAGGCCCCTGGGGCTTCTGTCGGGGTTCGCTGGTACCTGTAGGAGCAGGAGGTCCCCGATCTTTTAAGCACCTGGACCCTCCAGGTTACCGTCGCTCCGGCTGGTTTTGCGATCCTGCTTCTCTGATTCATGATAGAGGAGATGGTCCTGCGACAGTCACAGCACAGAAATTTCCTTGAGAGATGTGGGAACGGGTGACGCGGGCCCGGGAGACACGATGACTAAACTGCATGCTGATGTGAGACTTGAGTGTGGTTTTTACGCAGAGGTCTTGTCAGCTGTGAGACTCCTTAGAGGTTTTGCTGCGTGAGAAGAGAAGAGCAACCATGCTCATTTTCATTCTTGAGTAGGAAAGATCAAACCTCTTCCAGGCCACAGTTCTCTAAACCCCTTTGGAGAACTGAAGGTGCGTGCGTGTTCACTCTCGGACGCGGTGATTGTCAGAAGGCCCTGCCGTGTGTCCTGGTGTGGCCGGCAGTGCTCGGTGTGGGAGTGTGCTGTCCCGACTGTCACAGGGCGTTTCTGAGGCTGGTGGATGATGCTTGTGGTATCAGTCCAGTCGCTCAGTCGTGTCTGACTCTGTGACCCCGTGGACTGCAGCATGCCAGGCTTCCCTGTCCATCACCAGTTCCCGGAGCTTACTTAAACTCATGTCCATATTGAATAACAGCTCCCAGCTGTTTTATTTAGGGCTGTGTACCTTTTCCTAGGGTACTTGGCCGTTTAGGTGACTTGTACTCACGCATTGAGTTATCCAGTGCAGGAGTCAGACACCTTCTGGATGCTCGTTTTTGATGACGTTGTATAGGGAAGGCCAGGTCTTCAGTGACGAGGTCATCAGCAAACCATGTATTTGATCAAAACTTGATTGATCCCACACATATTGATGGAGTGCCTGCCACAAGCCAGCACTGAGACAGGCCGTGAGCAGGTGCCCTGTCCTGGAGGTCGCGTTTGCCTGGCCGAGCTGGACTCCCGGCCACCCCCATGCCTAGTGGGGGGCAGGGGCGCTGCTTCTCCCGCCCGCAGGCCCTATTGGGTGGCTCTGTCTGCCCCCCAGCCCTCTCCTGCCCTTGGAGCTTCCTTCCTCTCAGGGTTCCTCCAAGAGCCTGAGCCGGAGGAGGCAGCTGCAGGGCTTTCTGATCTGTCCAGATGGTTGTCAGACCTTGTCGTGTCTTTCTGCACCGACGGGGCCTCCCATTCCAGAGCCACAGCTCTGCCTGCCTGGAGGAAGAGCCCCAGGGTGGACCAGAGCCGCCTTGTCCAGCCAGGCCTCCAGCAGGATCGCTTCTATTTCCAGAGGCAGAGCAAGCATCCTCTTCCTGACACGTGCTACAGCAGTTGTGAATTTATAGATGTGGTTTATTACGTATCTCAGACACACATTCAGTGTGTCTCACTGGTGGAACAGGACAAGTCAAGTCAACAGCCATCTGACGCCGCCGCTGGTCACACGCGGCCCTGAGGGCAGGCCCCGGGGAGCTGAAGGGTGGCGGCGTGTGGCTGTGTCTCTCGCAACTGTCCTTTCCAGTCTGCGGTGGCGTCTGGGGGGTTGGAGTGGCCTGTCTCCTGATGCTTTTACATGTTAGGTGTGTGGAACGTGAGCTCTGATTTGACCACATTGGCTCTGCTGTTCTTCTTCCAAGTCTTCAGCCAGTTGCCTGGCTCCTCCGGGCCTGTGTCCTCAGTCAGCTCTCTGCACGTCTGTGCTCTGCTCTTACCCACAGCGTGGAGCTGCAGGGGAGTGTGTACTCCTGGTGCTGGGGTGGGCTGACTGCTCACCGACGGACGGCTGACCCAGGGGTGCGTGCGGCCTCCCGGCAGATGCTGGGGGCTGACGTCCTCACTAGCAGGAGGGTCCCTGCTGTGGTCACTCACCTGGCACGTCTGTTCCTGCTGAGGACCGTGCTGAGCTCAGGGAGTTGTGGCTCACAGCTCTTACGACATGCTGTCTGAGCCGCTGGAAGGGTTGCGGGAAAAGGCCCAGGATGGCGTTGGCTCTCAGTAACTGCTGAGATGATAGAAGCACCTTCTAACTCTTGGAAATTCGATAGCTATTTTGGTAAAATTACTGCCTTTCAGTGTGGTATGACTTACTACCTTTTCTGATTGACTAAAAACTGGACTCTTGGCTTAAGCAGTAGCAGGCTTGGGGTGGTGTTTCATTTGAAAAATTAGACATGGTGGGCTCCAAATCAGGTCCCTGATGGGTGGTGGCCTCGCCGACACTGCCTCCGTGTGAAAAGGGTGTGGAGGGCTTGTCTCCTGCCCCGCCCTGTCTGGGCTTTCAGTGGCTTCACCTCGCTTGTAAACTGAGTGCTCAGACTGTCCGTGCAGGTGAGCTGTGTGGGGAGGCGATCCTGCGGGCGAGAGAGCCACAGCTGGCTGTGAGCTGGAGTTGGTGGAGGACGGGATGTCAGCTGTCTGGCCTCACCTTCATGGCTAGGCACCAGTTTGCCCCGTCAAGTCTTACCTGCTCTCAGGTAGACTGTCTTGCTCACTCTTGAGCTGATGTTGATATTATTATTGAACGAATTTCACTTCATCTTCTTTTCCTTACTAGTAATCAAACTTGGAATGGAAACAGGTAGATTTGACTTGATACATAATTTCTGGGAGTAGGTTGTTTGCTCCCTTATCTTTAATCCCTTAAAGTAACTGAGGGTGACATGTTCTTCTTTCCAGCAGAATGATGACCCTACGTTGTTCCCCCAGGGACTGGCAGAGAAGTGACTCTGGGGGCTGGGGTGTGAGGTGGCTTTCGGAGCACGCTGGTCTCTCCTGAAACCACTGCCTTTTATTTTGTATCTTGGTTAGAAATGCTGGAGCGGGGGAGGGCTGAACTGACCGGCTCCCTCACACCTTGGGCGCTGGCTCCCAAGTTGTGGCCTGGGCCCTTGCTGCTGATTCGGGGCGTTGTCTCAGCGGCTCGGGCAGACCTGGCCGCTGAGGCTCGGGCCTGCCGGGCTCCTGAGGTCAGGTGTCTTCTCCTGGCCTGGCCGGTCTCAGACCCTGCCGTGAGGGCGCCCCGGGCCTGAAGCACACCCGGCTGAGGCGAGGCCCCTGGGTAACTGGGGTCCCTGCCCTGCCTCCGTTGGGAGCACCCTTCATCTTCTCGGTTTCTTCGGATAAAACTTTAGATACCAATTGGAAGCTTTGGTACAACGCGCTCGTGTTACTCTGGGGTGCTAGGCCATACTGCATCCCCACAGAGGGGTCATCTCACCCTGCACCCCAGAGGAAACAAGAAACTGGATTTTAAGCGGCCAGAGATACGCTTTAGTGTCGTGCTGATCTGATAACAGAACGAGCCTTGTGGTTACATCTAATGGTAACTCCAATGTGTTTCTCTTTTGTCCGCTAGACTTCACGAGGAAATAATTGACTTTTATAACTTCATGTCCCCTTGTCCTGAAGAAGCTGCCATGAGAAGAGAAGTGGTGAGGAGGATCGAGACCGTGGTCAAGGACCTGTGGCCGACTGCCGATGTGGGTGTATGCGCCGCGTGCCGTGTCCCTGCAGGCCCCGTGTGTCTGCGGGCTGGGCCCCCCGCTGTGGTGCTGGGAGGGCGGCGGCCTCACCTGGAGCTTGTTAGAGGGGCACGAGCCCCTGCCGACGGGGCCCCGCGAGCCCAGGCTGGGGCTGGGCTCTGCTCAGCTTGCCGCCCCCTACCCCCACTGGGGGTTCTGAGCTTCTGACTTCTTCAAGTGTGAGGACCGTCTGCCTTGGGGAATTCTTTTTGGAATCTTGTGATTATTTTCCTTGTTTGTAATTTACCCTAAGATAAGTTTACCCCTTCCCGCATCAGAGTGCATAGCAGGGTTCCATTGTGTGAACCCTGGAAGTGTTTGCTCGCACACTGCTTCCCCAGTGAGTGAACCACATGTGCTCATGGAGGCGCGCTCCGTGGGCCCTGGGCACGTGGGGGCAGTGGGAGACGGCCCTCTGGTGCCCTGGTGTCCCTGCCCCCACCGCAGCAGTTTCGTCCCTGCCCTTGGGCGCCCTGGGACAGAGCCCTGTGCTGTCCACAGCCTGGACACCAGTGCTGCACAGCTGTGGGTGCTGCCAGGGGCTGTTTTGTCCTTTGATTCTGACCTTTGGAGAATTCCTTTTGGGGCAGGCTTTTTAATTTAAGGCTTGAGAGGATGCTGTCCGGTCAGTGGGGCCCTGGGCAGGAGCTGAGTGAGCAGTGGCAGCGGGCGCTGCCCGCTTGTCCCAGGTCTGAGCCGCGCGTCCTCTGTTGCAGGTGCAGATATTCGGCAGCTTCAGCACCGGTCTCTACCTTCCCACCAGGTGAGCGCCCATTCCGCACAGATGAGGGCGTGGTGGACGAAGCTGGGGCTGAGGGGCGGCATCTGTGTGCGTGCTGAAGGCTGAAAGCAGCTTTCTTGTGTGCAAATCTGAAGCTGGAAATGCAAACTAAAGGGCAAGGCCGCAGAGCACAGGGGCAGATTGCAGGGAGCAAACATTTACTTTGTTGTTACGGTCCCTGAGCGCTTTGCCTTTCCTCTTGCACTGACGGGGATGGGCTGCAGAGAAGATGAGAAAGGAGGGGGTGGGGAAGATGGGAGCTGTGGAGCAAGTGCAGCAGAAACAGTCTGAGCTCTTTGGATGCTTTTGAAAAGTTGCCTTTACATCTTAATGAAACTTCAAGCAAAATTGTATTTGAATAGGTTTTTGTGAGGATTTTTAATTGATAGAAAAACATCAAACAGGTGTTTGCATTTTAAAGCCATTCCCCAGCGTTTCCTCATAAAGGTTTTTTTAACGTGTATCATTTTATTAAAAAAATTTGCATTCTGCTAAGCCAGTTCAGTCCTCGGAGACTGAAGCCTCAGGGTTTTTGGGGTGGCACTGGCGAGGCTAGTGGGGAGCTGGATCCACCGCAGCTGTCCGGGTCCACTCAGATGGGAGGGCCAGGCCTCCGCAGTCCTCGTGGTTCGGTGACCCGGTCAGTGTCTGCTCTCCACCTGTGTTACAAGTAGTTCACGACCTTTTCTCTCACTAAGAGGGAGAGGCTGGTGGGATGATGTCGGCCCTGGAAGCACTGTGGGCCTGCAGCCGGTGTGTTGCTGTGCGGACGGGAGCAGGGGTTCACGCTTGCTTATCTCCCGTCCAGTGACATCGACCTAGTGGTCTTTGGGAAGTGGGAGCGCCCCCCACTGCAGCTGCTGGAGCAGGCCCTGCGGAAGCACAACGTGGCCGAGCCGGGCTCCATCAAGGTCTTGGACAAGGCGACGGTGAGTGTCGCTGCTGGGTGCCCCACCCGTGCAGGGGCGCACGGCCACCCGCTGCAGCCTGTGGGAGTGGCTGGCGTGGTTTGCGGTGGGCACTGGTTCTGTTTGAAGACTGCTCCACTTCTTGTGTGAATGCACTTGTGTTGTTTTGTAGTTAGGGTTTCTAGCTGACGATATGTTTAGAGACCATCTGAAGTACACGCTGTACTGCAAACACTGAACTCTTCCTGCACTAAAATACACGACTGGGGCATCCTTTGTGAAGCTGTGCAAGGAGGGGATAATCATACCCGAAGCAGGGCACATTCAGAGGCTGCCCTCTGTGGAGAGTGAGGCCCAGTGATCAAACCATGGCATTTATTACATAGAAAAAGTTTACCATTTGCCAAGTTACACTTCAGAAAGAAAAACTTGCCTGGTCCTTTCCTGTTCCAAAAATGTCCACATGTGAAAAAACGTACTTCCCTCAGGCAGAAGGTGGATGACCAGGCCTCGCTGGTGTGTGTGTGTCAGGGTCTGTCCAAGCCCAGCGCACAGCCCAGGATGCTGTGTCAGTGGCCTGCTCCCTAATGCTCCTCAGTCTTGGCCCCACCCTTCTGTGGCCCCGCCCCTCTGTGGCTCTGTCCCTTGTGCTGGGTGGCTGCTGGTCTCTGAGCAGGCATCGGTATTTACATACAGAGCGGCCAAGGGGGCTCAGCCTGACTGTCCTGAGCAGCCCCCATGGCAGTGGTGCTACTAGTTCCCAGGATCGGGGGTTCATCCATGAGTATGGGGGGGTGTGTGTGTAAACTCCTTTTGTGTTTAAGGAGAAAACTCTCTGTATATATAACTTGGGAAACATTTTGATACCTGACCATAAACAACATTGCCTATTAAAGCAAGTTTCCTAAATTAAATCTCTGCAGGTACCAATTATAAAACTGACAGACCAGGAAACGGAAGTTAAAGTCGACATCAGCTTTAACATGGAGACCGGGGTGCGGGCAGCGGAGTTCATCAAGAATTACATGAAGGTGCTGTCAGCGCAAGTTAGCACGATGCAGATAAGGGGCTTGTTAGGTTGGCTGATGTTTCCCTTTTAAATGTTGAAACCTTTAAACTGATGATAATCTTGAATGAGAAAGACGGTTACAGATGGATTTACCTTAGAGTGTCATTTCTTTGGAATTACATAGCTGTTTCGCAGCTTTGCCTTCCTTTCCTAATAATTTTAGACACTTAGGCATCATTATAGAGATCCTTCTAGTTATTACACAGTGACCATCCCTGCAGCTCGTTGTGCCTGATTTGCAAGTGGAGTACATCACAGTAGAGCGTAGGTTTGCTTTCTCTGGGGTTGAGGGGAGGTCTCAGTGCCTCAGGATGGGAGGCGTTCCTTGAGCTGAGGGACTCTGGACTCTGACCAGGTGTGCAGTTAAGTGGCGCGTCCTTCCCCGTTCAGTGAGCTGCGTTGTCTGGACCCTGCCTCTGCCCCCAGTTTGAGGCCTTGCTCCTCGGGAGCTGCTCACTCTGTAGTCAGGCTTGTCCACAGAATCCCCTCTGCCGCAGCAGAGCTGGAGCGCAGCGGAGCGGCCCGGCCCCTGCCCCCCTCCGCAGATCCGGCTGCCCTGCGGCTCCTTGTCCCCACGCCCTGCTCTTCCACCCTTGTCCTGCGTTTGGCAATGTTGCATCTTGCTGGCCTTCTGCCTCGTGAGCTGCCCACCCCACTGCTTGTCTCATGGGTGCCCCTGAGTGTGGGCGTTTTGCCTGCTGGTTCTGAGACCTTCCCTCGCCCACGGCTGCACCCACAGAGCCCTGTGCTCAGCGCCTGGGAGGGGGCAGGGACTTGGAGGAAGCACCTGTTCACTCCTCGCGCCCCTGGGCCTGGGGTTTCCATGTAGGCCTCCTGCCTCAGCCGTGCTAAACCATCATCTGGGGAGGCACCCCTAGCAGGGCCCTAGTGAGCCCCCCATGGATCTCTTCTCAGGCCCCCATGGGGTGAGGAGGCTTGGCCTCGAGCCTCCCAAGGAGCAGGACGAGGAAGTGAGCTTTTCACTCTGTAGTCAGGCTTGTCCACAGAATCCCCTCTGCCGCAGCAGAGCGGCCCGGCCCCTGCCCCCCTCCGCAGATCCGGCTGCCCTGCGGCTCCTTGTCCCCACGCCCTGCTCTTCCACCCTTGTCCTGCGTTTGGCAATGTTGCATCTTGCTGGCCTTCTGCCTCGTGAGCTGCCCACCCCACTGCTTGTCTCATGGGTGCCCCTGAGTGTGGGCGTTTTGCCTGCTGGTTCTGAGACCTTCCCTCGCCCACGGCTGCACCCACAGAGCCCTGTGCTCAGCGCCTGGGAGGGGGCAGGGACTTGGAGGAAGCACCTGTTCACTCCTCGCGCCCCTGGGCCTGGGGTTTCCATGTAGGCCTCCTGCCTCAGCCGTGCTAAACCATCATCTGGGGAGGCACCCCTAGCAGGGCCTAGTGAGCCCCCCATGGATCTCTTCTCAGGCCCCCATGGGGTGAGGAGGCTTGGCCTCGAGCCTCCCAAGGAGCAGGACGAGGAAGTGAGCTTCCTGTCCGAGCATGGAGTCTGCCCAGTTCGGACTCTTCAAAGCCACAATAACTAACCAAATGCTGTCTTTCTTTTGGAATTTGCAGAAATATTCATTGCTGCCTTACTTGATTTTAGTACTGAAACAGTTCCTCCTGCAGAGGGACCTGAATGAAGTTTTTACTGGCGGAATTAGCTCGTATAGCCTCATTTTAATGGCCATTAGCTTTCTGCAGGTGAGTACACTTTGTCTCAAGAACCCTTGACCTTGAGGCTGACGTGGGGGTCATTGTTCCCTGGTGGTCAGACCAGTTGCTTCTCAGCTTCCAGGTCTTTGCTGTTCCTGCACAGCTCTGTTTTGATGTAGTAGAAATTGACTTCTAATCTTGATGAAACTTTTGATCAATACTTTTTTCCTTTGCACCTGTTTTTTTTGTGTCTATTGTAACTGTTAGAGGGCTTATCTCATTTTATCAATCAAGTATATATTGACCTAATCCTGAAGAAACATTATGTTTAGAAAAATTGAAAGACATGCTTTGAAAGACAGTGAAAACCTTTTCTTGGTTCTTGACTGTCAATTTATACTGAAAAATTTGTCTCAGAAAAAAAGTCGAGTCCCACAAATGGGGAAAAAAAAATAAGAGAGCTTTTTCCTGAGTGACGAAAAGCTGGTATTTTGTCTTTGTCTGTTGCCTGTATTTTGTTGAGTAGCGTGGAAAAACCTATCAGGAAACCTGAGTATTAAATGCTGTGCCACACTGATGACCTGTCCTTACGCTGCGTTTCTAACATGCGGTCTCTGCGTGAATCAAGGCATGATCGTGCGTTTTGCACTTGTCAGCCCCTCTGCTGTGTTGTGCCCGCACAGCGCTGCTCCTCTGTTCTGCGTCTGTGGTGGCGCTGAGGGTTTTGTGTCGAGAATTGGGTCATCTGTCTCGGCACTGTCGCCCTGCTGATGGTGGAGCTGCTGGGCCCAGCACCCTGCACCCCGGGGTCTCCTCGGCGTGTCTCTCGGGACGCCCCGTGAGCACCCGCAGGCAGGTGGGGCTCTCTGTGCTGCGTCTTCGCTGTGCCTCCCTCACGCTGCCCTTAGAACCCTTCTGCCTGAGGTGTTGGACCTTTTTTTTTTTTTTTAAGAACTAAGCATGAGCTTTGTCCTTAATTTATTTTCTCCTGCTTATCTGAACTGTCCCAGCAGACTTGTAGTGTGACCTGCCCACTCTGGTGATGCTGGATGCCCGGCTCAGTGACCCTGTGGAGGCCATCCGGGTCTGGGCGGGGCAGCCACTGTCAGCTCCACCCCCTTGGTGCCCAGCCCTTCCTGCCTCCGTGCTGTGCCCGCTGCATCGTCTGATCCATGCCGGGGCTCACGGAGGTCGTGGCTCACTGGCTTGCCCTAGGTAGCGCTCAGGCGGGGAGACGGAGGGAGAAGGCCAGACAGCAGCAGGACCATGGCGCTGAGCCTGGATACGCCTGCAGCCTGGGAGCCTCACGCCTGCGTGAGGGCTCCTGAGCCCGGACACGCCTGCAGCCTGGGAGCCGTGCTTCCTCCACAGCCACTGCGTTGTGAGCGCTTTCAGCTGCCGTGCTTCTGCTGGGACTTGGACTCGATGGTCCTTTTCCTGACCGTCACTGTCCAGCAGCGCGGGCGGTGCTGTTTGCTGGTCCAGTGGGATGGCTGCATGCGCCCTTGGGCCTCTGGCAGGACTGGCAAGCTGAATGTTTGGTTTAACTTGTTTAAATTCACAGCTCGAGGCCGTCACAGTGGGCCGTGCACTCAGATTCCTGAGCCGTTTAGTGACTCTCGGGAGGGTCAGTAGACAGGGGCTCAGCTTCAGAATAAATCCATTAGCTGCTGCAGGGACAGGTGCAGTGGAGCTGAGGCTGAGTTGTGTGCCGGGCAGCGAGGCGAGTTTGCCATAAATGCTGGCGCAGAGCTGGTGGCCATTCACAGTTAGGCCTTTCATTTGAGCAGTGATGCTCTTCAGGCTCACACTGCCCCCTGCTGGTTGCATTTCAGAATAATGGAATTAATACTAGAATCTATAAAATTGCCTCCACCATCTAGGTGACTCTGCATTGTACAGAATATGGTCCACTCACCTACCACTATTTGGGAATTTGGGGTTAATCAGATGTCTGTGTAGGAATGTGTGGCTTTTGAATTTCAAAGGATTGGAGTATAATTTAAAAATTCAGATGAGCAGATTTTCTTTCTCTTGAACACCCTTGGTTGACAAATGATCCAAGCTCCGGTGGTGGTGGGTGGACGAGGGCCCCTGACTGCGTCCTGGGCCGGCCGTCTGAGCTTGCTGCACGTGCGGTGTCTGCAGTGCCCAGAATCCACACAAACTGGGGTGCCTCGCTTTCACAGCTGCATCCGAGAATTGATGCCCGGAGAGCGGATGAGAACCTTGGGATGCTGCTCGTGGAATTTTTTGAACTCTATGGAAGAAATTTTAATTACTTGAAAACTGGTATTAGAATAAAAGAAGGAGGTGCCTATATCGCCAAAGAGGAGATCATGAAAGCCATGACCAGCGGCTACAGACCGTCGATGTTGTGCATTGAGGACCCTCTGCTGCCTGGTAAGGACCCTTGCTCTGCGCGGCCCCATCTGCAGGCACTGGACTCTGGCTGCTGACGCCAGCCGGGGAGCGTTCACAGGCGCCTAGCCACAGGCAGCCACTGGATCTCACATAGAGTCCTGCTGCACTCCTGGGGTCGGGGTTGGCACGTCAGAATTCCTTGTTAATACTTCTAAATAGCTTACTGTAAAGTTACAACTTTGTTTACTTTCTGTAATCAGAGAAATATTCCATTCCGTTCAGTCGCTCAGTCGTGTCCGACTCTTTGCGACCCCATGAATCGCAGCATGCCAGGCCTCCCTGTCCATCACCAACTCCCGGAGTTCACTCAGACTCACGTCCATCGAGTCCGTGATGCCATCCAGCCATCTCATTCTCGGTCGTCCCCTTCTCCTGCCCCCAATCCCTCCCAGCATCAGAGTCTTTTCCAATGAGTCAACTCTTCGCATGAGGTGGCCAAAATACTGGAGCTTCATTTTTAGCATCATTCCTTCCAAAGAAATCCCAGTGTTGATCTCCTTCAGAATGGACTGGTTGGATCTCCTTGCAGTCCAAGGGACTCTCAAGAGTCTTCTCCAACACCACAGTTCAAAAGCATCAATTCTTCAACGCTCAGCCTTCTTCACAGTCCAACTCTCACATCCATACATGACCTCAGGAAAAACCATAGCCTTGACTAGATGGACCTTAGTCGACAAAGTAATGTCTCTGCTTTTGAATATACTATCTAGGTTGGTCATAACTTTTCTTCCAAGGAGTAAGCACCTTTTAATTTCATGGCTGCAGTCACCATCTGCAGTGATTTGGGAGCCCAGAAAAATAAAGTCTGACACTGTTTCTACTGTTTCCCCATCTATTTCCCATGAAGTGATGGGACCAGATGCCATGATCTTTTATACTATCTAGGTTGCTCATAACTTTTCTTCCAAGGAGTAAGCATCTTTTAATTTCATGGCTGCAGTCACCATCTGCAGTGATTTGGGAGCCCAGAAAAATAAAGTCTGACACTGTTTCTACTGTTTCCCCATCTATTTCCCATGAAGTAATGGGGCCAGATGCCATGATCTTCCTTTTCTGAATGTTGAGCTTTAAGCCAACTTTTTCACTCTCCTCCTTCACTTTCAACAAGAGACTTTTTAGTTCCTCTTCACTTTCTGCCATAAGGGTGGTGTCATCTGCATATCTGAGGTTATTGATATTTCCCCCGGCAATCTTGATTCCAGCTTGTGGTTCTTCTTGCCCAGCGTTTCTCATGATGTACTCTGCATAGAAGTTAAATAAGCAGGGTGACAATATACAGCCTTGACGTACTCCTTTTCCTATTTGGAACCAGTCTGTTGTACCATGTCCAGTTCTAACTGTTGCTTCCTGACCTGCATACAAATTTCTCAAGAAGGACAAAAAAACAATTACTACTTTTTAGTAAAATATCTTTTCCAGGACTTCAACCATTAATGCCAGAATGATTTAATGCCCTTGTTTTTATTATGACATGTATTGCATTGGCCTCTCAAAAATTCACTCATCACTTCATTGAGATTAAATTTAATGTACACACTATGTAGATCACTGTATTAGGAAAAATACATTGATCAAAAATTTGGGTTTGATCTGATTCCAATCAAACCAGGCTTCCCTGGTGGCTCAGACGATAAAGAATCCACCTGCAAAGCAGGAGACCCAGGTTCCATCCCTGGGTCATGAAGATCCCCTGGAGAAGGGAATGGCAACCCATTCCAATATTCTTGCCCAAAGAATTCCATGGACAGAGGAGCCTGGTGGGCTACAGTCCTTGGATTGCAAAGAGCTAGACACAACTGAAGGACTAACACTTTCACTTTCTGAATCTAATACTGTGCCAGGTTCTCTAGTTTATAAGAGATATACAGTCCTACATTTCTAGAAGCTTTCAGACTATCTTTGGATTAATGATCTACAAACAGCAAAAAACTCAAATAACAACATATGATACATGAGAAATGAATAGAAAGGCAATAGGGTACTGTAGATTTTTAAGGAAAAAATATGTAGTCATTATTTCACAGAAGAAATTTAACTCGAACCATCACTTGTTGATGGATAGAATTCAGACTTGCGGAGGAAAATGAAAAATCTTTATAAAAATTAATCTAGATATGAGGAATATTAACAAAATGGATGGATGATAATACTAGTGTCTAAAATTTACCCAGCACTTACTGTGTCATAGGCATTTTGCTAGATGACCAACACAGGTTGTCTTATTAATATATGTACTTAAGACAGATATAATAATTCCTATTTCCAAGGGAGAAGATAAAGTTAAGGCAGATTCAAGAATTTCCCCCAAGATCCTCAAGTTAACCCATGAATGAGCCAGAACTTAAATGTTGGGCAGTAAGTTTTTAAGCCATAGTTCTGCAGGCAACTAATTAAAACTGATCTCTTGTGATAAGCTGCTCTACTGTATACCTAGAGTGCAAGTAGGAATGAAAGAGTGTTAAAGATAATATGAAGGAAGTCAGATGAAATCAAACAGTGCTGTGAAAACACAACACATTTAAGGAATTAAATTTTTCAGTATGAATGTATTAGTATTATCTACATTTTCTTTGCAGAAACTTGCTTCTGCCTTTTCCTGAATTATGTGGTCATGCTAATGATAGTTAGTTACCCTAGATTGGTGTGACAGAAATTCAACATGAAAACAATTTGCAGATGTCTCAGAATAGACTCATTTTGTCAGACTGCTGTTGGTGATAGTTTGGTTTTATGTGAATAATTTTCCCCCAATATGTATTCAGTAGAAATTATACAAACCAGCTTTGCAGATAGGATGTTAGGAAAAAATTAGCTTTGTGTTTACCTATCTTTCCAAAAGGCATCTTTCTATCTGATTATTTTTCTTCAGTTTCTTTCGGAGTAGATATAAAGTAAGTATTGAAAATCTGATCACAGTAAATTATTTCAAAGTTTCATCTAAAAGACTCTTATGAAAAATAAGAATATCAGACTCATTGCCTGATTTTTGTTAGATCTTACCTGTCTTCTTTAGAGACATGCTTATTAAATAGCTTTGCATAAATAAAACCTAGTTGGAAATATGAATATATAAACTTGAATTAAATGTTTAAAAAGCAATGAAGGCAAAAGGAGAAGGGGAATGGAGAAGATGAGACCGTTAGATGGCATCATCGACTCAATGGAAATGAACCTGAGCAAACTCCGGGAGACAGTGAAGGACAGGGGAGCCCGGTGTGCTGGAGTCCAAGGGGTAGCAGAGTTGGACATGACTCAGTGACTAAACAACAACAACAACAAATCTGGTATAAAAGTTTTCTCCCAGGAAGTCACTGCTAGGGCATATAAAGTGTGCTTGATAAAGATTTATCATTGAATAAACAATGTGACTGTAACTTGAATGCAGGTCCAACTCTTCTCTATAGCTGTTTTACAGTACAATCAACATAAGATTCGCTTTGGATGGTCAGATAAAGACAATTTTGTCCAACAAAGGGTAAGTAGAAATATGAGTCATGATTGTGCCTCTCCTTGCATAAGGCCCTGAAATGGCTTTGTGATACCCTCTGATCAAAGTCCTCATTATGATCTTATATGAACGGGCACCTATTACCTCTCTGATCACACTATTCTGGCTCTCCTTTTCAATTACTCTGCTCTACTCCCTTTGGCCTGGCTACTTCTCAGACTCCTTGGTCGGTACCAACCTGTGTTAGGGCACTACTACTGGCCAGTCCTTCTGTCCAGAATCTTCTTCAAATAAATAAATTTATTTTAAAAAATAAAAACAAAATTTCAATATGGTTGATTCTTTCTTCTTCTGCAAACATTTGCTAGAGACATTAATAATGCCAATGCTGAACATCCTACTTAAATATGTTCCCTCCACTGATACTCCTCAACTTGCTCCACTTACATACTTTTTGCCAGTTATGATCTTCTAACACACTAGGAAATGTATATATAATATACACACACACATATGTGTGCACACACACACACACACATATATATGTATATACTTTTAAAATTTTATAATCATTTCACCTAAAAGGTGAGCTCCTGGAGAAAATGAATTAACAAAATAAATACTCTTGAATCTTAAGCATCTAGTTCAGTTCCTAAACAGTAAACATTGAATTAATACTTGCTGAATGAAAGGGTGGATGCATGAAAACATCTTTACATTCTCCAACTGAAATTGGTCTCTAAATAGCCTTCTTGTGTTTCAGAGCTTCGGGGAAGAATCAATAACTTGTTTAGTTGGCCAATCCTTCACCAGGGAAACATTAATGAATATAATTCTTTCAGGGCATATTTTTTCTGTGTTTAGAGCAATTACTACTTAAATACCATGCTTTACTGTTAAAAGCTGATGAGTGTTACTTTATAAAATGTCAATTAAAAAGAATGAAGAAGACATTCTTTTAAGTCATACACAATCCTATTATCTAAAGAGTATGTCTGAGACAGGGAAAATCAACACAATCATTTAAATTATGTGTTCTTTGAAAGTATGCCTGTCTCATCTTTGAACAAAACCTCTCAATAGCTTGACATTTATACATTCTCAGTAAATATTTGCTGGTGTAAGAATGCATTTCGAAAGTCGCTTTTCTCTAGCATAGTTTAAGGATTTTTAATTTTAGCTGCTGAGACTTAGGAAGAGCTCTGGTGGTCCCATGTCCTCTCTACCCAAAAGGAATTTGGGCTAAATAACTTTGGAGCTCACATCCTATTGATTTACTCTTATTTTAACTATTCTCTAAGATTAGCAAATTGCTGAGATAAAAGAACACTGGGAAAAAGGCCAATGAGTATTTTTTCCTCCAACTGTCATGCTTTAATTTTTGTCCTCCCAATCTGTGCCTTAATAAGATGTTCTTTTCGCTTCAGTTAAATCTACAAATACCATGTTGAAAGAATCTCATCATTTATTTCTCTGTGTTTTAGTGTTATATTCCCAAAAGGAAATGAGTCTATACAATGAATAGATATAAATGCTTGGCTGAATTTCATCAATGACAAGAAAATAATAAATTCTATCCTTTTGGAGTCTGTGGTTAGTGTATAATATTGTGTACTTCAGTGTGATCTTAGCAGTATGAGCCAAAGATGGAGTGACAGGTTTTAAATTGGATCTAGCTTTGGGGAATTTAGTTAAAAATTCTAGAATGAGAGAAAGTTAAAGAATGAACATTTAATAAAAAAAATTTCTTTAACAATTCTTTTCTTATAGTCTCTTTGCTATAATCTTATATTCACATATTTGATGCAAAGCTTTTTCCTCAGCCTTACTTAGTCAAGAAGTTATCATGATGCAATTGAATCTTCAGATTCTGATTGCTGAGACCTTTCATTGCAATTCAGTCAGAAATATGATTTATTAAAGATCCTGCAATGCAGGAGACCCCAGTTCAATTCCTGGGTCAGGAAAATGCTCAGGAGGAGGGATAGGCTACCCACTCCAGTATTCTTGGGCTTCCCTGGTGGCTCAGCTGGCAAAGAATCTGCCTGCAATTTGGGAGACTAGGGTCCAATCCTTGGATTGGGAAGATTTACTACAGAAGGGAACAGCTACCCACTCCAGTATTCTGACCTGGAGAATCCTGTGGACCAGTCCATGGGGCTGTAAAGAGTGAACAAGATTGAGTGACTTTCACTTTCAAAGATCCTGCTATGCTCTGAATTTAATGTCTCCCTGAAATTAATGTGTTGATATATAACCTCCAAGTTTTGGAATTCAGCAGTAGGGCCTTTGAGATGTGATTGGGTCAGGATGGTAGAGCCCTCACGAATGAGACTAGTGCCCTTAAGAAAGAAGCACAGCATAGCTCTTTAGGCCTTTCTGCCACACTGCTGCTAACTCACTTCAGTCACAGCCGACTCTGTGTGAACCCATAGACGGCAGCCCACCAGGCTCCCCCGTCCCTGGGATTCTCCAGGCAAGAACACTGGAGTGGGTTGCCATTTCCTTCTCCAGTGCATGAAAGTGAAAAATGAAAATGAAGTCACACAGTAGTGTCCAACTCTTAGCGACCCCATGGACTGTAGCCTACCAGCCTCCTCCAACGATGGGATTTTCCAGGCAAGAGTACTGGAGTGGGGTGCCATCACCTTCTGCCGTGTGAGGTTATAATAAGTCTGTGATCTGACTTTCACCTGACCATGCTTACAACTGGATCTTGCATGCCCAGTCTCCAGAACTGTGAGAAATAAATATCTGTTGTTTATAAGCTACTCAGTCTGTGGTTTTGTTTTGTTTTTGTTTTTTTTGTAGCAACCTGAACAGGCTAACACATGTCCCCACTATTATCACAATGTCATTAGTGTTTATCAGTATTCACAAGGACTCATAAGATTAAATTCTCACAATGTGATCATTCTTGGCTGCCTTTCTGGACTAAGAAGTAGATTATAGCAATTGCATTAAGATTTCTTCCATGAAAACAAAGAGACAAAAACAATAGAAAAACCTTTAAAGTATACATATTCCTATAATGGCATTCAAAATTTACCTCTCCATTATGAAGCAAAACAAATGGGATTGCTGCTCCCTAAAGATAGAGTCCGTCTAGTCAAGGCTATGGTTTTTCCTGTGGTCATGTATGGATGTGAGAGTTGGACTGTGAAGAAGGCTGAGCACCGAAGAACTGATGCTTTTGAACTGTGGTGTTGGAGAAGACTCTTGAGAGTCCCTTGGACTGCAAGGAGAGCCAACCAGTCCATTCTGAAGGAGATCAGCCCTGGCATTTCTTTGGAAGGAATGATGCTAAAGCTGAAGCTCCAGTACCTTGGCCACCTCATGTGAAGTGTTGACTCATTGGAAAAGACTCTTTTGCTGGGAGGGATTGGGGCAGGAGGAGAAGGGGATGACTGAGGATGAGATGGCTGGATGGCATCACGGACTCGATGGACATGAGTCTGAGTGAACTCTGGGAGTTAGTGATGGACAGGGAGACCTGGCGTGCTGCGATTCATGGGGTCACAAAGTTGGACACGACTGAGCGACTGAACTGAACTGAACTGAAAGATAGATTGGTAAATTAATTCAGATAATATCTATTTCTTTTCTCTATGAATGCTGCTAGGCTCTAAAACAACTTTCTGTAATGATGAAATTGTTCCAAATCTTCACCACCTAGTATGGTAGTCATTAATCACATGCAGCTAGCTACTGAGGACAGAGGATGTGATCAGCATGATCAGAAAACTCTTTTTTAATTTAGTTTTAATTAATTTAAATATAAATTTACATAACTACAGGTGGCTAGTGGTTACCATTTTGGGCAGTGCAGTCCTACAGATATATATCTCTGAGCAGTACCAACAGGAGCTATACTGACAGAAAGCCTAAAATCTAATGGACAGTTAAAATAGCAAAGAATGATGAATACAGTAAGTGCTTCAGGAGGCTCTTTTCAACTGTTGCTATTTTAGAATGAGGTGTATGTAACTGGCAGGAGTAAGTATCCAAAAGTGAAAGTGAAAGTCACTCAGTTGTGTCCGACTCTGCAACCCCATTGACTGTAGTTTGCCATGCTTCTCTGTTCATGAATTCTCCAGGCTAGAACTGGAGTGGGTAGCTGTTCCCTTCTCAGGGGACCTTCCCAACCCAGGGATCGAACCCAGGGCTCCCACATTGCAGGAGCATTCTTTACTGTCTGAGACACTAGGGAAGCCCAAGTATCCAAATCTTGGTTTGAAACAGGATACAAGGACTACACTTAAACACTTCTAACAAATATCACTTGTGATACATATATATATACCTGTAAAAAAAAAAACATTAAAATGTATCAGAAAGTACTCTACATGAAAAACTGCTTCCTGACTACCATGAAAAAAGAATCTATTGGATATGTCTAGTTTGGGCAATATGATTGGCATTTCCAGGGATAGAAGTCAATTTTAGGTTGATGCAAAGACATTCCTAATGATTATGTCATTGAAAATGGAGTAATGTTTTTCTCACAAAGAAAACTGTTCAAGCAGAGACTGAATTTAGAGAATAGTTTAGAATGATTCATGTATCATGAAGAAAATTGGCATATGTAGAGAATGAACAAATGTATTGTGTATATGGAGATTGAACAAATGTATTATTTTTATCCCACTTGGGAGTTAAGTGGACCATATAAAATTGTCCTAGTGATACTGTCCAAAAGCAGTGGACTAGATATTTTGGTTTTAAGAACTATGACTATTAATTTCCTCTGGTCAATGAATTCATCTCACAAATTAAAATTACTTTACTTTTTAAGCTAGTTAAAAATACTAATGTTATCTAGGTTGCTCATCAGCAGATGAATGGATAAGAAAGCTGTGGTACATGTACACAATGGAGTATTACTCAGCTATTAAAAAGAATACATTTGAATCAGTTCTAATGAGGTGGATGACGCTGGAGCCGATTATACAGAGTGAAGTAAGCCAGAAAGAAAAACACCAATACAGTATACTCACACATATATATGGAATTTAGAATGATGGTAATGATAAACCTGTACGCAAGACAGCAAAAGAGACACAGATGTATAGAACGGCCTTTTGGACTCTGTGGGAGAGGGAGAGGGTGGGATGGGTTGGCAGAGTGGCAGTGTAACATGTGCGATATCATAAGTGAAACGAATAGCCAGTCCAGGTTTGATGCAGGATGCAGGATGCTTGGGACTGATGCACGGGGATAATCCAGAGAGAGGGTGTGGGGCGGGAGGGGGGAGGTGGGGGTCGGGATTGGGAGTTCATGTACACTCGTGGCTGATCCATGTCGATGTGTAGCAAAACAAATACAGTATTGTAAAGCAAAACAAACTAAAAAAATAAAAATTAATTAAAAAAAATACTAATGTTATGTGGTTGTGGTAAATTAAATGAGATACTAAATATTATCAAAAAAATGAAACTAAGATTAAAAACTAAAGGTAAGTAGAAAACAGTCACTCAAAATGTGTGTTTTTTTTTTTCTGTCTTTAAATGAACTCACTAAGTAAATTCATTTGTGAATATAACCAAAGTTATAAATACCTAAATTTGATTCTAAATCTCTTCTACATTTACCCTTTGTAATCTCCAGATGTACATTATCTTCATAGCTATTTGTATTGTTGTTGTTCAAGAGAAGTTTTATTTCAGAGAAAGATGGTGTGGTGGGGGGTGCAGGACATGGAGAAACTTGTAAAAGAGAAAGGAAGAAAGGGAGGAAGGAAGGAAGGAAGGAAATTGCTATAGAAGTATGATGTTGTTTAGAGATGATAAATATTGAATCTACTCTTAAGGAAAATGAGCATAAATTATTAACCAAAGTGACAAATCACATTTTTAGATGTTGTTCCATATGAAACATTTCTTAAAACCGGAAAACTTTCAACAGCCCTAAGGTAAGATTTTGTGTCCAGATTAAAACACTGTGCTGTGCTGCTAATGTGACCTTTCATCATGCTGAAGTGCAAATTGTAGTTGCTCAGTGTATCCGACTCTTGGCGATCTTATGGACTGTAGCCCACTGGGCTCCTCCATCCATGGGATTTTCCAGGCAAGAATACTGGAGTGGGCTGCCATTTTCTTCTCCAGGGGATCTTCCTGACCCAGGGATCAAACTTGGGCCTCCCGTATTTTGGGCAGACTCTTTATTATCTGAGCCACCAGGGAATCCCCAAAGGTATAACTGGAGAAATGTCAAAGTCACTACTAGATCCTCAATTATTTACAGTTAATATATATTTCAAAATGGAAGATCCACTTTGTCAAGTGGAAAAAGTAACTGAGCTTATCCATGATGCCTATTTGGCTGCATTTTTATGTGCTCCACGTTTGAGCTACTGATGGAGAAGAATGTCTGATTGGGTAGAGATGGGTTAGTTCTTCAGTAAATAAAGAAGAGGGAGAGATAGATGCTTGATTGTCTAATTAGAAAAAAATCAAGGAGCCAACTAAGAAGAATGACCAAAACCTGGGTAGTGATTAATAAGGAATTACCTAAGTAGAATGGTCTAATGGGATATAATGCATTAGAAAAAAAAACTAAAAGAAGACATGAGTAGGGTTTTGATGAACGATACTAGAACTCAGCGGTGCACAGGGATATGGGGACAGCAGAGCAGCAGCTGAAGAATAGTGTCTTAACCACTTAGGAAAATTTACAAATTTTTCTTAAATCCCATATAAGTGTTAATACCCGTTTTCTTGCCACTGCATTACTTTCTTTGACAGAGGATTAAAAATAATCACTTAACGGAATTGATCTGAATTTGATCAACAGCACTCTTTCTTTCCAATTATAAAACAGCTGTACATGTTTTCCAAATGAAAAATATAATACTGGCTTATTTATAATATTTTGACAAAAATGTCACTTTAATGCTTTTAAACAGGGGAAAAGTTGAAAGAGTTGTTTCTTCCCATTCTGCCTATATTTTCAAAATTATTTCCTGACATTCTCTAAGAAATGTGTGTAGACTTTTTGCCTAAGAAGGCAGGCATCATTTGATACAGATATTCATCAATATTTAAGAAATTTATTCTTAAATATTTTTAGGCTTCTGGTTTCTTTTCTCTAAATGTCCCACTAGCACAGTGAAATAGGCAAAGCTAAATAAAAAATCCACTAATAGTGGTCCCCAACTTTTTTGGCACCAGGGACTGATTTCATAGAAGACAATTTTTTCACAGACCAGAGGTGGGGGGTGGTTTGGGGGTGATTCAAGCACATCACATTTGTTGTGCACTTTATTTCTAATCAAATGCCACCCCTGATCTGACAGCAGGTAGCCATCTGGGGCCCAGAGGCTGGGGACCCCTGCACTATAAAGTAGTTTGATACAGATTTAAGTGATTGTCCAATAAATTAATTTTCCCCCTCCTAATGTTTTCTGCTTTCTTTATATCCTTGTTCAGTTGTTTAGCTATGTTTGCTGATGTTTTTTCCCTTAGAGTACGTGTGTGTGTTTGCTGTCTTCCTTAGATTAGTATTAATAAAATGAAATACAATATTAGATTTGTATTATTCATAGTGCTGCTATTGAAAAATTCACATTTTAATCAGGATATAGGAAACTTAATAAGCATGACCCCTAATAAAATTATAAAATATGATGATAGGGCTTTAATAATTATATGTTCGCTTCTAGAGTGGTAGCCAGGGCTGCAAGGCTGCTTTCATGATGAGACATTACTAAATGTCACTATTTGTCTTTGTTTCCTAATTCTCTCTATATTCATATTTGAAAAGCCTCAATTATCCAATGAAATCATTTGGAAATTATTTATTGGAATAAGTAGTTTTCCAAAAAACACTCTGGTTTTCCTTTTCATACTACTGTCAGTGGAAATCTGTTCTCTACCAGGTTTAATGTCCATCAATGAATAGCTGTAGAGACAAATCTTTGCCCTTTGGATAATTTTTCATAGCAAAGGGCAGTGCTGTTTGAATTTAAACGATGCTTCACTTAAGGCCAACAGTAATAACTATCTCTACTAGACTTTCAATACTTTTTTTAATCATCTAAATGTAATCATAAGCACTTGATGCTAGCTCCTACAGCCTTCATGTGAATTATAAATATCATATTTAAGTTTCTCTTTAGAGGAGAAACAAGATTTCTGCTGTGGATAAAGAAGTGAATACAGTTAAATAACATGATCTGTTTTCCAAAAGTGCTTGCTATCAGAAGAAAGCAAAATACCTGGATAATGGGAATTGTCTTGGCAGCTCATTATCTAAAAAACAAACAAAAACAATCTATACTATGGTATGCACTTTTAAATCCAGAATTAACCTATTAGCCCACTGTCAAAATAAAGTTTCCAACTGAATACCCAATTACCCACTCAAAAGAACCCCACAAATCATTTGAGCAAAAACCTCCATAAAGAGGCTTACCTGGAGGTTTGCAGTGGAAGTGTGTAATGCAGGAAGATGGAAAAAACAGAGAATTCAAAACATTCTCCTTGTTATTTCCTCAATTCCAAATAAAAGAACATTTTAATCTACAATTAATCCCATGTTTATCCCAACAGATATTGACTCCAACAGTGAAACTGCATAAAGACTGCCTTCCAACAGAATTAACTCTCTTTAAGCTCTAAGAAATCCCACCAACACAGTAAAATAAGCAAGGGTAAATAACTAATACACTCTAAAGTAGCTTGCTACAGATTTAGGTGATTGTCCAGGTCTTGATACACTAATTGCTCTATGCACACTGCCTGTTACCTGTGCTAGCTAAATTCTTCATGGAGGAAAAAGCTGCTGCTGCTGTTGCTGCTAAGTCGCTTCAGTTGTGTCTAAGCCTGTCCAACCCTATAGATGGCAGCCCACCAGGCTCCCCCGTCCCTGGGATTCTCCAGGCAAGAACACTGGAGTGGTGGCCATTTCCTTCTCCAATGCATGAAAGTGAAAAGTCAAAGTGAAGTTGCTCAGTCGTGTCCGACTCTTAGCGACTCCATGGACTACAGCCTACCAGGCTCCTCTGGAGACATTTAATTTCAGTTTGCTCCCTCCCTCACCTGATTTTTATGTATGCATACATACATAAACATGCCATTGTATTTAAATAAAGGTTATTAGTATTTAAAAATTATAATAAGGCCACCAGGTTAAAAAAAAAAAAAGTCACAGCTTATATACTATACAAAGCATAATGCAAAGATTCTCTCTTGTGAGCTGCCATCCTAAATCACTTCTGCTGTGAAGACTTTAATTCAGTATAAAGATAATACTCTTCAGCTTCTCTAAAAGCTTCCATCTTACCTAGATTAAACTTCAACTTGCCTGCTTTCATTTTACTTCACAGTCACTCAGACACTAAGGGAAATAGGAGAATCAATTTCAAAAGAAATGTACACCTTGGTAACATTAATAATAATCTACAGAAGTTCCATTTCATCTCAAAGTGAACAAGACCACATTCAGGCCAGAAGATCACAAGATAATGAGCAAATGGATACTTTTCACATTCGTATTACTGAATTGATCAATACGTGTATAAGAAAGTTGGTTACAGTTGCCTCTCCATATCAGTGGGTCCTGCAGCCACAGATTTAAACAACTACAGATCAAAGATATTTTTTAAAAAATCCAGAAGATTCCAAAAAGCAAAACTTGAATTTGCTGCACTGGCATTTATTTAAATATATTCACATTGTGTTTACAACTATTTATAGTGCATTTACATTGTATTCGAATCTCATTATATTTTTAATTTTATGTTTTTTAAATGTAACAATTTTCATCTTTTAATTTTCTTTTCAATCATTTAAAAAAGCAAAACAAAAACAGTGAGTTTGAGGGCCAAAAAAAACTGGAATTTAGTGGTATGTGGCCCTCAGGCTACAGTTTATTTAACTCCCGTCTAATCCATTTTCCTATGACAAAAGTTTAATTGATAAACTTACATTTAAAGATAAATTGTTTTTAAATTATTATTTATGTAATTATATATAAATATAAATTATATATAAATATATAAATTATTTATAAATATATAAATTTTTTCAAAATTCTTGACTATTTACTAGTCAAATTAATGAAAATGCCCTATCAGTAGTTCAGTACTTTACTGAAAAATTAACAATCCTAATGGAACAAAAGACTGGTTCCAAATAGGAAAAGTAGTACTTCAAGGCTGTATATTGTCACCCTGCTTATTTAACTTATATGCAGAGTACATCATGAGAAACGCTGGACTGGAAGAAGCACAAGCTGGAATCAAGGTTGCCGGGAGAAATATCAATAAACTCAGATATGCAGATGGTAGATACCACCCCTATGGCAGAAAATAAAGAGGAGCTAAAAAGCGTCTTGATGAAAGCGAAATAGGAGAGTGAAAAAGTTTGCTTAAAGCTCAACATTCAGAAAACAAAGATCATGGCATCTGGTCCCATCATTTCATGGGAAATAGATGGGGAAACAGTATCAGACTTTATTTTTGGGGGCTCCAAAATTACTGCAGATAGTGACTACAGCCATGAAATTAAAAGGCGCTTACTCCTTGGAAGAAAAGTTATGACCAACCTAGATAGTATATTCAAAAGCAGAGATATTACTTTGCCAACAAAGGTCCGTCTAGTCAAGGCTATGGTTTTTCCTGTGGTCATGTATGGATGTGAGAGTTGGACTGTGAAGAAAGCTGAGCGCCAAAGAATTGATGCTTTTGAACTGTGGTGTTGGAGAAGACTCTTGAGAGTCCCTTGGACTGCAAGGAGATCCAACCAGTCCATCCTAAAGGAGATCAGCCCTGGGTGTTCTTTGGAAGGACTGATGCTAAAGCTGAAACTCCAATAACTTTGGCCACCTCATAGTTGACTCATTGGAAAAGACCCTGATGCTGGGAGAGACTGGGTGCAGGAGGAAAAGGGAACGATAGAGGATAAGATGGCTGGATGGCATCACCGACTCTATGGACGTGAGCTGAGTGAACTCCAGGAGCTGGTGATGGACAGGGAGGCCTGGCGTGCTGCGATTCATGGGGTCGCAAAGAGACGGACACGACTGAGCGACTGAACTGAACTGAACAGTTTACAATGTTAAATATTTCTAACACAATTTGGCACATTCCTTAATTTTATTCCCCCTGAAATGTAAAAATAAACAGTCCTTCAGACATTAGTAGTGAGGTTGAGGTTATTCATTCTGAGAAAGAGTAAACCTGCCTATCTGATCAGTTTAATGAAATGTCAGCTCTAGAATTGTCAAATAACACAGACATTGGAAGAACTGAGGGAAGCTAGATAACTGGAAAGATAAAAATGTCTGTCCAGAAGAATAACTTTGATCTTGATTGAGACTTTAAAAAGGATGGATGTGGATAATGTGATTGGACAGTTGAACCTTGGACAGTTCAACGCTGCCTGGTTATTTTATTATGTGGCTTTATTTGAGAATTTGTATTCATCCAAGTAGCAAAATGAACAAGCGAGTGATCATCCAATAAAAATAAAATTCTATTACTCTACTGTTCTGCCTTTGAAGAGACTCTTGAGGGTTCTGCTTTATCAGTTCAGTTGCTCAGTCATGTCTGACACTTTGAGCCCTCATGGACTGCAGTACATCATGCCTCCCTGTCCATCACCAACCTCCAGAGATTGCTCAAACTCACATCCATAGAGTCAGTGATGACATCCAATCATCTCATCCTCTGTCATCCCCTTCTCCTCCTGCCTTCAATCTTTCCTAGCATCAGGGACTTTTCCAATGAGTCAGCTCTTCGCATCAGGTGGCCAAAGTATTGGAGCTTCAGCTTTAGCATCAGTCTTTCCAATGAATATTCAGGACTGATTTCCTTTTGGATTGACTGGTTGAAACTCCTTGCAGTCCAAGGGACTCTCAAGAGACTTCTCCAACACCACAGTTCAAAAGCATCAATTCTTCAGCATTCAGCTTTCTTTATGGTCTAACTCTCACATTTATACACGACTACTGGAAAACCCACACTTTGACTAGACGGACCTTTGGCAGCAAAGTAATAACTCTGCTTTTTAATAAACTGTCTAGGTTTCTCATAGCTTTTCTTCCAAAGAGCAAGCATCTTTAATTTCAGATCACACCATCATGGTTATCTGGGTCACTGAGATCTTTTTTGTATAGTTCTTCCATGTATTCTTGCCACCTCCTCTTAATATCTTCTGCTTCTGTTAGGTCCATTATGTTTCTGTCCTTTATCAAGCCCATCTTTGCATGAAATGTTCCCCTGGTATCTCTAGTTTTCTTGAAGAGATCTCTAGTCTTTCCCATTCTATTGTTTTCCTCTATTTCTTTGCATTGTTCACTTGGAAGGCTTTCTTATCTCTCCTTGTTATTCTTTGGAACTCTGAATTCAAATGGGTATGCCTTTCCTTTTCTCCTTTGCCTTTCACTTCTCTTCTTTTCTCAGCTATTCGTAAGGCCTCCTCAGACAAACATTTTGCCCTTTTGCATTTCTTTTTCTTGGGGATGTTGATCATTGCCTCCTGTAAAGTGTCACAAGCCTCCATCCATAGTTCTTCAGGCACTCTGTCTACCAAACCTAATCCCTTGACTCTCACTTCCACTGTATAACCATAAGGGATTTTATTTAGGTCATACCTGAATGATCATGTTGCCTGAAATGCAGGAGACCTGGGTTGGATCCCTGGGTTAGGAAGATTCCCTAGAAAAGGGAAAGGTTACGCACTCCAGTATTCTGACCTGGAGAATTCCATGGACTATATAGTCCATGGGGTTGTAAAGAGTTGGACACAACTAAGGGAATTTCACTTTCACTTTCTGAATGGTCTAGTAATTTTCCCTACTTTCTATATATTAAATAGATTCTGATATCTACAATCAGCCTCTGACTATGTGGCTTCCACATTCACAGCTTCAGCCAGCTGAGTAATGGATTCAACCAATTTTGGATCAAATTAAATCCAAGGTTGGTTGAATTTGTAGATATAGAACTAGAGAATTAGGAGGGGTGGCTTTACTATCCTTTTTAACTTATTAGGGACTAGAGCATCTGAGGCTTTTGGTACCAGGGATTGAATGTTGCTGTAGAGCTCTTCTATGGGGAAAATGAGGGAAGATGAATATACCATGAGGGGAAGAAAATGGAAGGCAGCTAAATGCAAATGGGATGCATACAGGTTTATATTTGTATCTTCCAGAGCCAGAATGTCCCTGAAGACCTCTTCCCCACCCAAGGACCAAACCTGAATCTCCTGCATTACAAGTAGATTCTTTACACACTGAGCCACCAGGGAAGCCTGTGAAGACCACTGAAGATTTTAATTTAGCCTCTGCTGTGTCAACTCTGCATAGGGGCAAATTTGCAATATAAATGAATTTGTTAGAACACCATGTTCCTGTTTTGAAACAGGCTGTGGCAAAATACAGACCTAGAGCCAAATCTTTTTCCCTCTTGTTTTCTAAATGAAGTTTTATGGAAAGAGCATCATGCTTATTCATTTAGGTATTAACTATGAATTTTATGCTTCAGTGGCAGAATTGACTAGCTGTGACAGAGATCCTAAGGGCCTGCAAAAGCTAAACTATTTACCACCTGATTCTTTATAGAAAAAGTGTCCAGACCTCTGCCTTAAGCCTTACTATTGCACATATGGTCTGTAGAACAACAGCATCTGCATCACAAGAAAGAGTGTTAGGAATGCAAAATCTCAGGCCCACATCAAATTTCCTGAATCAGATTCTATACTTTAACAATATCCCAAAGGACATAATGACACTCAACAGCTGAGAAGCACCTCCCTGAAAAAAATTTCTTTTTGTTGACAAATACCTGGAGTGTAGAGGGACCTGATATTTATCATTTTCAGGCATCCATTTTGTAAGAATGAGTCTCTCACTGCTCCCTTAAATCCTGTTTTCATAAAATCCTTAAATCCTGATATTCATAAAAATTAAGTTTCTTAATCCACTACCCAAACTCCTGATGTGAGCATTATATCAAGAGGTCAAAAGGAAGGCTGAAATATTTATAGAAACAGAATATTCTGATAATGACATATTATCATATCTGTGAGTCTTGAAAGGTCTTCTTTAGATTACCAACAGTCAATGGATGTACTACAACTAACATGTGAGTTTACGTTCAGAAACTTTGCCTAATTTAAATGCTGTTAAGAAACAGTAATAATATTTTTAAAAACTGTTTGCAGTTTTATAGTTTAATCAGTCTGAAGAGTTTTATTTTTATACTTCATTCTCTTAATCAGATGTAAAGAGAGAACTTGCATCTCATAATCCCAGGTACTTGTTAAAAAGTTAAAATGTACTTTCTTAGCTCATGGAAATGCTCTATTGAATAGATACTTTATATTTAGTATTTTATTATTAAGTTTAGTTCAGTATAAACGCACATTTTCAATGTCTTGAATACATGGCATGAATGATGTGATAAGCAATTTGTATTTATATAACGCCTTTGAAAGGATCAGGATCTCAAAGCAAAGCATAAATGCTTGTGTAACTTTGCAATTAAGAATTCACTTCTAATTACTCCTACTTAAATATCTCTTTTAATCTCTTTTTAATCACAACATTTTTACACCTGTGGTTAAGTGCTCTGACAGAACCTCAGCCTTATCTCTAAAGCATGGAAACTGCATGACTAGAATTTGTAATGAAGACTACATTTGCCAGGGAGATAATGATCACTGACATGTAACATAAATAACAATATTAAGGACAGAACTAAATTTAAAAGCATCACTTTTTCCCATTATGTGCTCATTCAGGTCAACACACAGACAGACATAGTCGGACAGGTATATATACACACACACCCACATACAAACATTCAGGTCAACACACAGACAGACACACACACCTGTCCAGTTTCAGAGCATGCACAAGGTTCAAGCCTGGTTATGTTTTTACTATATCACCAGGAAGTTAAGAGAAAAGATCTGAAAACTGGCTTGTAAACGTATGCTTGCCTGTAGTAAATCTTTAGCTACTGAAGCTACAATTGCTAACATGTGTGAGATTCCTAGTTTTCTTGTATAACCAAGGGACCAGTAATAACATGGTGTTAAAAAAAAATGATATCCTGCTACTAGAGGAAAGCACAATTTGGCTGCAACATATGGTTCTGGAGAGCTGCAGTCTCATAAATGGAGCTGAAGAAAGAAAAGCAATTCTGGGAAGGTGGTTGAAGCTAAAGAGAAGGCCCTGGTGACAGCCATCTACATAACTGACTGCAGTAAAACACAAGTTCCATTTTCAAAAGCTGATTAGAGGGAAGATTTATTAAGAACCTATGGTGATCTGGGGACCAGTGTAACACAATAGATGAGGCATAGTGCCTGCACCTTGAAAGTCTGCCAAAAGGCAGCAGAATTGAGTGGGCCAGAAGCAAACACATTTCAAAATCCACAGTCAGCCATGAAAAATTAGTGGAAGTCAGAAGTTCTTCCATGTGTATGTGTCCAATGCAAGTTGATTCTACAGTTTACTTAATATGCAAGTGCTGCTGTGTGCTCAGTTGCTTAGTCACATCTGACTCTTTGTGACCCCATGGACTATAGCTCATCGGCCCCTCTGTCCATAGGATTTTCCAGGCAAGAATACTGGAGTGGGTAGCCATTCTCTTCTTCAGGGGATCTTCCTGACTCAGGGATCAAACTCTGTCTGCTGCATTAGCAGGTAGATTCTTACTGCTGAGCCAACTGGGAAGTCCTCAGGAGTTTTTAGGTTTTCAAAAAACTATTAATTGCATGAAAAATAATTCTACTAGATTGTCCATTTAAAATAACAAATATTGAAACCTTCACATATTGTGCTCATCTCTGATGACCAAAGTAATCATAATGGCAACAATAATAATAACAATGCTGATTATAAAGGCATGTTCAGTTCAGTTCAGTTCAGTTCAGTCACTCAGTCCTGTCCAACTCTTTGCGACCCCATGAATCCCAGCACGCCAGGCCTCCCTGACCATCACCAGCTCCCAGAGTTGACTCCGACTCACACCCATGGAGTCAGTGACGCCATCCAGCCATCTCATCCTCGGTCGTCCCCTTCTCCTCCTGCCCCCAATCCCTCCCAGCATCAGGGTCTGTTCCAATGAGTCAACTCCTCTCGTGAGGTGGCCGAAGTACTGGAGCTTCAGCTTTAGCATCATTCCTTCCAAAGAAATCCCAGGGTTGATCTCCTTCAGAATGCACTGGTTGGATCTCCTTCCAGTCCAAGGGACTCTCAAGAGTCTTCTCCAACACCACACTTCAAAAGCATCAATTCTTCGGCGTTCAGCCTTCTTTACAGTCCAACTCTCACATCCATACATGACTACTGGAAAAACCATAGCCTTGACTAGATGGACCTTAGTTGGCAAAGTAATATCTCTGCTTTTGAATATGCTATCTAGGTTGGTCATAACTTTTCTTCCAAGGAGTAGGCATCTTTTAACTTCATGGCTGCAGTCACCATCTGCAGTGATTTTGGAGCCCCCCAAAATAAAGTCTGACACTGTTTCCACTGTTTCCCCGTCTATTTCCCATGAAGTGATGGGACTGGATGCCATGATCTTAGTTTTCTGAATGTTGAGCTTTAAGCCAACTTTTTCACTCTCCTCTTTCACTTTCAACAAGAGGCTCTTTAGTTCCTCTTCACTTTCTGCCATAAGGGTGGTGTCATCTGCATATCTGAGGTTATTGATATTTCTCCCAGCAATCTTGATTCCAACTTGTGCTTCTTCCAGTCCAGCATTTCTCATGATGTACTCTGCATATAAGTCAAATAAGCAGGGTGACAATATACAGCCTTGACGTACTCCTTTTCCTATTTGGAACCAGTCTGTTGTTCTATGTCCAGTTCTAACTGTTGCTTCCTGACCTGCATACAGATTTCTCAAGAGGCAGATCAGGTGGTCTGGTATTCCCATCTCTCTCAGAATTTTCCACAGTTTATTGTATATTTAGGAAAACTGGAAATATCTAGCAAACATTTCACCCAAAGATGGTCACAATAAAGACAGAAATGGTAAAGACCTAGTCTATGCAGAAGAGATCAAGAAGAGATGGAAAGAATACACAGAAGAACTGTACAATGAAGATCTTAATGAATCAGATTATTATGATGGTGTGGTCAGTCAACCAGGGCCAAACATTCTGGAATATGACGTCAAGTGGGCCTTGGGAATCACTGCTGTTAATAAAACTAGTAGATGCGATGGAATTCAAGCAGAGCTATTCAATATCCTAAAGGATGATGCTATCAAGGTGTTACATTCAATATGTCAGCANAGAGATGGGAATACCAGACCACCTGACCTGCCTCTTGAGAAATCTGTATGCAGGTCAGGAAACAACAGTTAGAACTGGACATGGAACAACAGACTGGTTCCAAACAGGAAAAGGAGTACGTCAAGGCTGTATATCATCACCCTGCTTATTTAACTTATATGCAGAGTACATCATGAGAAACAATGGGCTGGAAGAAGCACAAGCTGGAATCAAGATTGCCGAGAGAAATATCAATAACCTTAGATATGCAGATGACACCACCCTTATGGCAGAAAGTGAAGAGGAACTGAAAAGTCTCTTGATGAAAGTGAAAGAGGAGAGTGAACAAGTTGGCTTAAAGCTCAACATTCAGAAAACGAAGATCATGGCATCTGGTCCCAACACTTCATGAGAAATAGATGGGGGAACAGTGGAAACAGTGGCTGAGTTTATTTCTCTGGGCTCCAAAATCACTGCAGATGGTGATTGCAGCCATGAAATTAAAAGACGCTTACTCCTTGGAAGAAAAGTTATGACCAACCTAGACAGCATATTCAAAAGCAGGGACATTACTTTGCCAACAAAGGTGTGTCTAGTCAAGGCTATGGTTTTTCCTGTGGTCATGTAATGGATGTGAGAGTTGGACTCTGAAGAAGCCTGAGTGCCAAAGAATTGATGCTTTTGAACTGTGGTGCTGGAGAAGACTCTTGAGAGACCCTTGGACTGCAAGGAGATCCAACCAGTCCATTCTGAAGATCAGTCCTGGGATTTCTTTGGAAGGAATGATGCTAAAGCTGAAGCTCCAGTACTTTGGCCACCTCATGTGAAGAGTTGACTCATTGGAAAAGACCCTGATGCTGGGAGGGATTGGGGGCAGGAGGAGAAGGGGACAACAGATGATGAGATGGCTGGATGGCAATCACTGACTCAATGGGCGTGAGTCTGAGGGAACTCTGGAAGTTGGTTTTGGACAGGGAGGCCTGGTGTGCATCGATTCATGGGGTTGCAAAGAGTTGGACATGACTGAGCGACTGAACTGAAATGAACTGAACTGAACCTTTCCTCCAATTAAAAAACAAGCATTTATTTCTTTTAGTAATTATAGGAAAGCTCTTACAAATTCTTCTTTATTTAAATAATTAAATAGTTAAATACACTAAATGGAGAGTTAATCCTTTAATGTATGGCATTTTTGTCTGTTTAAATGGACTACTGTGAAATTTAGGGCTCTAGTATCTAATTGGAGGCCAAGAACCTTCAGGTTTATACAAAGTTCTATCAAGCAACTCTCTAATAATTATGTTTTAAATATGTACTATTTGCAAAGGTTACTGGTAGGATAAATAGAAGTGTGAATGGTAAGAGCTTGCAGATGGAAGAGGAATGTCAAGGCTGTACTTGATACCCCTGAGCTGACAAAGAGCTCTGGAAATCTCCCCATCCCTTAGAGAAAAAAATCTCTCTTACAAGTTCCATCTATTAGAAGTTCTTTTGTGTTTAACAAATTCCTCTTTTAAAATGCAAATCTGCCTTGTGACCTGGTAAACGTCATTCACACCTTATTGTTAGCTACTTTTATTTTCTAGAATCTGATCAACACTTAACTGATATTGGCAATCTAGGAATGAACAAATAGCTCAGGGTTTGAAAAGGGAAATTTGGGTAGAGTGGGGCTGGAGGTGGTAGGGTAAGGCTTTCATTTGTGGGCAATAGTGAAGTGAAAGTCTCTCAGTTGTGTCCGACTCTTTGAGACCCCTTGGATTATAGAGTCCATGGAATTCTCCAGGTCAGAATACTGGAGCAGGTAGCCTTTCCCTTCTCCAGGGGATCTTAACAACCCAGGGGTGGAACCCAGGTCTCCCACATTGCAGGCCGGTTCTTTACCAGCTGAGCCACAAGGGAAGCCCAAGAATACTGGAGTGGGTAGCCTTTTCCTTCTCCAAGGGATCTTTCCAACCCAGGAATCAGATTGGGGTCTCCTGTATTGCAGGCAGATTTCTTACGAGCTGAGCTACCAGGGAAGTCCTTGTAGGCAACAGGGCATAGTGATATTTTGCAGTTTTATCAAGTGGAGCGGCAGTAGCTTGGCGTACTACAAAACGAGCACTTTTCTTGATTGCCAATGCCTGACTGAGATCAGAACAAGTCTGGAAGCCTGAAAATTTTCAGGTTTCAAATATTTAGCCATAGCAAGTTAGTTAAATTTACTCTTTCTTGAAAACCTTTCTAGCTAATTCTCACTATTTCCCCAACAGCAACCTTGGATTCTATCGAGCACTTTTCTTGATTGCCAATGCCTGACTGAGATCAGAACAAGTCTGGAAGCCTGAAAATTTTCAGGTTTCAAATATTTAGCCATAGCAAGTTAGTTAAATTTACTCTTTCTTGAAAACCTTTCTAGCTAATTCTCACTATTTCCCCAACAGCAACCTTGGATTCTAAGACCCATGGTTCAGCCTCCCAGATTCAAAGCACAACTGAAATCCACCCCACCCCCACAAAAAGAATTTGAATGCAGTCTAGTCCTTTTTCATTGTCTCACTGGTCATTCACAATTTTGGAGATTATGGTTATATGTAGTCCTAGAATATACTGTAAGCAGTTTCAGAAGAATATAGGATGATATATTATTTATATATCTGTTTTAGTAAGTGCCATTCAATCTGATATCAAAAGGTTGCAAAATTTGAATTAGACTTCAGTTGAATTAAACTGCAAGTCCTAGTTAGACAGAAATTCAAGGAAAAATATTTTATGACATCTTAAACCATTATTAATCACCTCTCCTTTTATATGAAAAATAAATATGCTAAAATCTTCATTGTTAAGAAAGGGGGTCATCTTTCCCGCCAAAATGGCTAATTTTAGTTTTTATGTGGTTGGATACATTTGTAAACTATTACATGAAAACATATGGTTGGAACATGCTTATTCCTTCATGAGTATTCTTTTGAGGCTGCAAAATTTTCCTTAGTTGTTCCATGTGCTAGTTTGTTGTGCTGATGGCTTCTTGTTCTAAATGATTTTCTTCCTTTTCCATACTTAATGAAATAAATTCTAATAAGGAAAAAAAGAATCCCTTTAAGGAAAATCTCTTTCTTGTAGATGTAGGCTGGGAACTGACATAGGTCAGAGAGGGACAGCAAACATTACGTCACCCATTCTTCAAGTAACTGATCTCTTTGAGGTTTATTCACCTGAATGTATTTTGACAAGTAGTGAAGCAATAGTGGGAAAGGGATCACTGGTGTGGCTAATTTCCAGTTACCTGTAAAGTGCTAAACATGTTTTTCTTTTTATTTCTTACTATCTACACATGTTTTTGATCCATAAGATCAGTGAACTACCATTTTAAGCTATGTCACCAATAACCAACAGTGAAAAGTCCCAAAGGTATCAAAATTTCACAAAGCCTGATCTTGGACTTTGAGTATATGATTCTCAGTTGATATTTGAGTATAACAGTCAACTGTTAAATTGGCATGGTTGAAGTGAAGATCTTTCAAACAGCAGGGTGTTGAAGAAAAACTGAGATTCCCTCCAACTATTTAATCTGATTTGTTCTTACTTTATATTTTGTCCTTACCTTTCCTCAAATACTCCTCCTTTTTCCCCTACATGTATTTACTTCCATATCTTCTCAATCCTGCTTGATAGAGAGGCTTTACTATTTTGGCATATGAATGATTCTCTATAAATGCTTGTTGAATGCACAAATCCACTTGAACAAATATTTTGAAAGAAAAAATAGAAGAACTTTAAAATAAGCAAACTAACAAATCTACAACCTTGGGGGGAAGAATCCATAAAAGAAACAAAGTGATTAATAATTTTAAGTATATTAGGAAGGATGAAGCCAAAAAGTTAAAAATTAGAAACCAAAGAATTAGAAAAAAAAAAAAAAAAAGAAATACAGTTTGACACAATTGAAAGCACATGCAGAAGGGAGCTAATATATTGATTATTAACAGAATTCAATGAAAAGGCTGAAATTAGAATGTTAGTATTATTGTATCAAAGCAGAAAGTTATTTCTTTCTTCTCCAACTCTAAAGATAAAATAAAATTCTCTAATGTCACCAAGAACAGAATAGAGCATAACATTTGGGATTTAAGAGTTGCAGTATATAAAAAAGCTAGTTGTTCAAGGTAAGCCACATTGGGCTGTGTGGTTCTGGCTTCCAAGATGACCCTCAATGATCCCTGCTGGCTGGTATTTACACCCTTGTATAGTCCAACCTACAACCCCTATCAGGGTTGACTTGTGTGACCAAAACAATGTGGCAAAACTGATTTGTATGACTCTCAATTTGAGGTTAGGAAATCCATTGCTCCTCTCTTTCTGCTTTTTGATCACTCACTGTGAAGTTAGGCTCCATGTTGTGAAGATACTTAAGCAAATTAACAAATTGGAGGAAACTGGCAAGAAACAGACAGAGTCAGCACTGACTTCTGCACCATGTGAGTTAGCCACCTTGGAAGTGGATCTTCTGGCCCCAGTCAAGCTTTCAGATGGCTGCAGTCTCTGCTGACATCTTGAAATCAGAATAACAAAAATGAAAGATCTGAAACCAGAACCACCCTGCTAACCTGCTCCTGAATTCCTGATGAGAGATTCTGAGAGATGATAACACATGTTCTATTTTAAGTTACTATGGTCTTGAGGTTTGTTTGTTTGTTTGTTTTAGCAATAGATAACTACGGTAATCTATGTGCACACCAGGAGACTCGACAGAGACTGAGCCAGACCTACCTTTGAGTGTTTGAGGGTTTGAGGTATGGGTCAGCAGTGGACTGCCACAGGGGCAGGGGCTTTGGGTGCAGTAGACCTGGGTATGGCATAAGCCCTCCTGGAGGAGGTCAACATTAACCCACCATAGAGCCACCAGAACTTACACAGGACTGGGGAAACAGACTCTTGGAGGGCACAAACAAAACCATGTGCACACCAGGACCCAGGAGAAAGAAGCAGTGACCCCAAAAGAGACTGACCCAGACTTGCCTGTGAGTGTCCAGGAGTCTCTGGCAGAGGCATGGGTTGGTGGTGGCCTGCTGCAGGGTTGGGGGCACTGAGTGCGGCAGTACAGGCATGGGACCTTTTGAAGGAGATTGCCATTATCTTCATTACCTCCTCCATACTTTGGTCTCAGGTCAACAACAGGGAGGGAACACAGCCCCGCTCATCAACAAAAAATTAGATTAAAGAATTACTGAGCATGGCCCACCCATCAGAACAAGACCCAATTTTCTCCTGTCAATCAGTCTCTCCCATCAGGAAGCCTCTTATCTTTATCCATCAGAGAGCAGAGAGAATGAAAAACACAATCAGAGAAAACTAATCAAACTGATCACATGAACCACAGCCTTGTCTAATTCAATGAAACCATAAGCCATGCCGTGTAGGGCCACCTAAGATGGACGGGTCATGGTGGAGAGTTCTGACAAAACATACTCCACTGGAGAAAGGAATGGCAAACCACTTCAGTATTCTTGCCTTGAAAATCCCATGAACAGTGTAAAAAGGCAAATAGATAGGACACTGAAGGCAAAAAGATAGGACACTGAAAGATGAACTCCCCAGGTTGGCAGGTGCCCAATATGCTACTGGAGATCAGTGGAGAAATAACTCCAGAAAGAAGAAGAGACGGAGCCAAAGCAAAAACACCCAGCTGTGGATGTGACTGGTGATAGAAGTAAAGTCCAATGCTGTAAAGGACAATATTGCATAGGAACCTGGAATGTTAGGTCCATGAATCACAGTAAATCGGAAGTGGTCAAACAGGAGATGGTAAGAGTGAACACCAACAATTTTTTTTTTTTTAGGAATCAGTGAACTAAAATGGACTGTAATGGGTGAATTTAACTCAGATGACCATTATATCTACTACTGTGGGCAAAAATCCCTTAGAAGAAATGGAGTTTCCCTCATAGTCAACAAAAGAATTCAAAATGCAGTACTTGGAAGCGATCGCAAAAATGACAGAATGATCTCTGTTCATTTCCAAGGCAAATCATACAATATCACAGTAATCCAAGTCTATGCCCCAACCAGTAATGCTGAAGAAGCTGAAGTTGAACAGTTCTCTGAAGACCTATAAGATCTTCTAGAACTAACACCCCAAAAAGATGTCCTTTTCATTATAGGAGCCTGGAGTGCAAAAGTAGGAAGTCAAGAGATACCTGGTAACCCGTGAAGTTGCTTAGTCGTGTCTGACTCTTTGTGACCCCATGGACTATAGCCTACCAGGCTCCTCCATCCATGGAATTTTCCAGGCAAGAGTACTGGAGTGGGTTGCCATTTCCTTCTCTAGGGGATCTTCCCAACCCAAGGATCAAACTCAGGTCTCCCACATTGCAGGCAGACACTTTACTGTCTGAGCCACCAAGGAAGCCCGATTTGGTCCATACGCCTGTTTTAATAGCTTACGGTGGATATCTGGAGCTGACTGAGTGAGAAATCTATCTTTAAGCTCACTCTTCCCTCTTCACTTTCCATTTCCATTCCATTTCAGAATCAATCTCAGTGAGTCTGTGAAGGGCTCCTCTCAGTCTATCTAGGAATTTACCAGGAGCTTCCTTCTCCTGCTGTTCCATGTTTGCCAGTTTGGCGTAGTTTAAAGTCTAAGCATGCACTTCCCTGAGTCCTTCAAGAATACATCTGAAAAATTACTCTGATCCCATATTTCTTTAGCCATGTTATATCTGGAGGCAACTTTGGCCTTGGAGTACAGAATGAAGCAGGGCGAAGGCTAACAGAGTTTTGCCAAGAGAACACACTGGTCATAGCAAACACCCTCTTCCAACAATACAAGAGAAGACTCTACACATGGACATCACCAGATGGTCAATACCAAAATCAGACTGATTATATTCTTTGCAGCGAAAGATGGAGAAGCTCTATACAGACAGAAAAAACAAGACTGGGAGCTTACTGTGGCTCAGCTCATGAAATCCTTATTGCCAAATTCAGACTTAAATTGAAGAAAGTAGGGGAAACCACTAGGCCATTCAGGTATGATCTAAATCAAATCCCTTACAAATTATACAGTGGAAGTGACAAATAGATTCAGGGATCAGATCTGATAGACTGGCTGAAGAACTATGGATGGAGGTTCATGACATTGTACAGGAGGCAGTGATCAAGACCATCCCCAGGAAAAAGAAATGCAAAGAGGTAAAATGGTTGTCTGAAGAGGCCTTACAAATAGCTGAGAAAAGAAGAGAGCTAAATGTAAAGGAGAAAAGGAACAGTATACCCATTTAAATGCAGAGTTCCAAAGAATAGCAAGGAGAGATAAGAAAGCCTTCCTCAGTGATCAATGCAAAGAAATAGAGGAAAACAATAGAATGGAAAAGACTAGAGATCTCTTCAAGAAAATTAGAGATACTAAGGGAACTTTTCATGCAAAGATAGGCACAATAAAGGACATAAATTTTATGGATATAACAGAAGCAGAAGATATTAAGAAGAGGTGGCAAGAAAACACAGAAGAACTATACAGAAAAGATCTTCATGACCCAGAGAACCATGATGATATGATCAGTCACTTAGAGCCAGACATCCTGGACTGTGAAGCCAAATGAGCCTTAGAAAGTATTACTACGTACTCAGCTATTAAAAAGAATACATTTGAATCAGTTCTAATGAGGTGGATGACGCTGGAGCCGATTATACAGAGTGACGTACAGTATTGTAAGCAAAACAAACTAAAAAAATAAAAATTAATAAAAAAAATAAAAAAAGAAAGTATTACTACGAACAAAGCTAGAGGAGGTGATAGAATTCCAGCTGAGCTGTTTCAAATCCTAAAAGACGATGCTGTGAAAGTGTTGTACTCAATATGCCAGCAAATGTGGAAAACTCAGCAGTGGCCACAGGCCTGGAAAAGGTTAGTTTTTATTCCAATCCCAAAGAAAGGCAATGCCAAAGAATGCTCAAACTACCACACAATTGCACTCATCTCACATGCTAGTGGAGAAGGCACTGGCACCCCACTCCCATGCTCTTGCCTGGAAAATCCCATGGATGGAGGAGCCTGGTAGGCTGCAGTTCATGGGGTCGCTAAGAGTCGGACACTACTGAGCGACTTCACTTTCACGCATTGGAGAAGGAAATGGCAACCCACTCCAGTGTTCTTGCCTGGAAAATCCCAGGGATTGGGGAGCCTGGTGGGCTGCCGTCTATGGGGTCACACAGAGTCAGATACGACTGAAGCGACTTAGCAGCAGCAGCAGCACACGCTAGTAAAGTAATGCTCAAAATTCTCCAAGCCAGGTTTCAACAGTATGTGAATCATGAACTTCCACACATTCAAGCTGGATTTAAAAAACGCAGAGGTACCAGAGATCAAATTGCCAACATCTGTTGGATCATCAAAGAAGCAAGAGAGTTTCAGAAAAACATCTACTTCTGCTTTATTGACTATGACAAAGCCTTTGACTGTGTGGATCACAACAAACTGTGGAAAATCTGAAAGAGATGGGAATACCAGACCACCTGACCTGCCTCCTGAGAAGTCTGTATGCAGGTCAGGAAGCAACATTTAGAACTGGACATGGAACAACAGACTGGTTCCAAATCGAGAAAGGAGTATGTTAAGGCTATATATTGTCACCCTGCTTACTTAACTTATAAGCTAGAATCAAGATTGCTGGAAGAAATTTTAATAACCTCAGATATGCAGATGACACTACCCTTATGGCAGAAAGCGAAGAATNGAACAACAGACTGGTTCCAAATCGAGAAAGGAGTATGTTAAGGCTATATATTGTCACCCTGCTTACTTAACTTATAAGCTAGAATCAAGATTGCTGGAAGAAATTTTAATAACCTCAGATATGCAGATGACACTACCCTTATGGCAGAAAGTGAAGAATAACTAAAGAGCCTCTTAATGAAAGTGAAAGAGGAGAGTGAAAAAGTTGGCTTAAAACTCAACATTCAGAAAACTAAGATCATGGCACCCGGCCCCATCCCTTCATGGCAAATAGATGGGGAAACAATGAAAACAGTCAGAGACTTTATTTCTAGGGTCTCCAAAATCACTGCATATGGTGACTGCAGCCATGAAATTAAAAGACACTTGCTTCTTGGAAGAAACGCTTATGACCAACCTAGACAGCCTATTAAAAGCAGAGACCTTATTTTGCCAACAAAGGGCCATCTAGTCTAAACTATGGTTTTTCCAGTAGTCATGTATGGATGTGAGAGTTGGACTATAAGGAAAGCTGAGCACCGAAAAACTGATGCTTTTGAACTGTGGTGTTGGAGAAGACTTTTGAGAGTCCCTTGGACTGTAACGAGTTCAAACCAGTCAATCCTAAAAGATATCAGTCCTGAATATTCATTGGAAGGACTAATGCTAAGGCTGAAGCTCCAATACTTTGGCCACCTGATGAGAAGAACTGACTTCTTTGAAAAGACCCTGATGCTGGGAAAGATTGAAGATGAGAGGAGAAGGGGACAACAGAGGATGAGATAGTTGAATGGCATAACTGTCTAGATGGACATGAGTTTGAGTAAGCTCTGGGAGTTGGTGATGGACAAGGAATCCTGGTGTGCTGCAGTTCATGGGGTCCCAAAAAGTTGGACATGACTGAGTGACTTAACTGAACTGAAATAAGGTAATGATTGTGGCTTTTTTTTTTTTGGGGTACCTCTGGTATATGGAATTAGATGAATCATAATCCTTGGTTACATGATACATACATACTCCTTACTGGACCTCATCTAGCCTACTTTATTCACATATTTTTTTTCAAAATTAATTAATAAACACTAGTGCCTGGAGAATCCCAGGGACGGGGGAGCCTGGTAGGCTACAGTCCATGGGCTCGCACAGAGTTGGACCCGACTGAAGTGACTTAGCAGCAGCAGCAGCAGCAGCAGCAGCAGCAGCAGCAGACTGTGTTCCTGAAAGAAGAGTTAGGAGCTTTCTAGTAACCTACATCTATCGCTCTAGCTGTGCTCATTTACACTCTTGCCTCTTCCACCCAAGATAGCCATTATTCTGATTCTTAAGTCTATCATTTCATTGTTTCCCTTTTCATGTAGTTTCATCTCATCTATCGGTATTCTTAAATTTATGTTTGTGTGTGTATATAAGTATACATATATACAAATACATATACACGGGCTTCCCTGGTGCTTCGTGATAAAGAATCTGCTTGCAATGCAGGAGAGGCAGGATGTGCAGGTTCCATACCTGGGTCAGGAAGATCTCCTGGAGGAGGAAATGGCAATCTACTCCAGGATTCTTGCCAGGAGAATCCCATGGACAAAGAAGCCTGGCAGACTACAGTCCTTGGGACCACAAAGAGTTTGAGACAGCTGAAGCAACTGAGCAAACATGCATGCATTCGTGTATGTACAATTATTATGTATGCAGTGTGTATATAGTTCAGTTGCTTTTAACTTTATGTGTGTGAGTGCTCAGTTATGTGGGACTCTTCGTAACCCCATGGACTGTAGCCTGCCAGGCTCCTATGTCCATAGAATCTTACAGGCAAGAATACTGGGGTGGGTTTCCATTTCCTACCCCAGGAGATATTCCCCACTCAGGGACTGAACCTACTGTGTCTCCTGCGTTGGCAGGTGGATTCTTTACCCCTGAGCCACCTGGTAAGCCCACTTTTAGCTTTATAAAATGCTATTATGCACTATATAATGTTTTGAGATTTAATTATTTTCACTTACTATTACAAGGTTAACATTTATCCATGTTGCACATCACTGCAGGGTTCCCCAGGTGGTGCTAATGGCTCCCCAGGTGGTGCTAATGGTAAAGAACCCGCCTGCCAATGCTGGAGACATAGAGATGCTGGTTTGATCCCTGGGTGGGGAAGATCCCCTGGAGAAGGGCAGGGCAACCCACTCCAGTTTTCTTGCCTGGAAAATCCCATGGACAGAGGAGCCTGGAGGGCTACAGTCCATAGGGTCACAAAGAGTTGGAGACAACTGAAGTGACTTAACTCGCAGGCAGGCTCATATATCACTGCAGTTCATTCATTCTGTGTCTAACTATCCATCTATCGATGTTGCTAATGTTGCTATCGATGTGGTAAGAAAGGCAGAAAAATGGGACTAATAAGGCCTTATATTTTGGAATTATGTAGTTTTGAGTAGGCAGGAAAAAGTATATTTAGGATATAATTTAAATGAATTCACTAGCTCAGAAATGAAAAAATAATCAGAAAATTAATATGGAAATTAAAAAATCTTTATGGATAATGGATATTCAATAGCATAGTTTTTGAACCCTACACACATCATAAATATAACATAGTTTGTTATATACAGACATGTGGGCCCCACTGTTGTTCATTGAAGTGATTATTACAAATATCAAAGGCATATGAAAATATAGTAAAAGTTCCCTGTACAAAAGTAAAATGTTAATATTCTAAAGGACTCATTGTAGGAGACTCTATTGGTGAGTGAATACAAAAATCACCTACTCTTATCTTTAAAAATTCACATAATATATTTTTATGTAAATAATAAGTATGTACAGAAATTTTCTTTACTACCAACTGTTCTCAAACACATATACATTACCAAAGAATTCCTGTATATGATTAATTAATAGCTCCCTTAGACCTTATAACTACAATCCAAAGCATTACTGACAAATCTAGCCAAATGGTGAGGATCTCTCAAACTCACTTCTCATCCTTTTCCCAATCACTCAAAGACTATGTTCCTTTGTTTTGAAAGCACTATTCGGACGCTGGACTCGTTTGTTAATTCCAGAAATGTTTCAACTATATTTGTTTCAGTCAGCTGTTTCCTGGTATCTTGTAGGCTAGCATCAGTTTACGATGGATAGTGTTTTTGAAATTCAATGTTATTTTATTTTAATATTATTATTAGTTCCCCCACATTCACTCTCTTCCCCACCCCTACCCAGAGCCTCAAGGCAGGTTATTGAGTCATAGCTATTTAATGACTCCTTTTCACTTTTCACTTTCATGCATTGGAGAAGGAAATATCAAACCACTCCAGTACTCTTGCCTGGAGAACCCAGGGACAGGGAGTCTTGTGGGCTGCTGTCTTTGGGGTCACACAGAGTCGGACACAACTGAAGCGACTTAGCAGCAGCAGCAGCAAGCTAAACAAATTCTGAAAGAGATGGGAGTACCAGACCACCTGACCTGCCTCTTGAGAAACCTATATGCAGGTCAGGAAGCAACAGTTCGACGTTCACTCTTGCCATCTCTTGTTTGACCACTTCTAATTTGCTATTTCAAATCCTGAAAGCTGATGCTGTAAAAGTGCTGCACTCAATATGCCAGCAAATTTGGAAAACTCAGCAGTGGCCACAGGACTGGAAAACGTCAGTTTTCATTCCAATTCCATAGAAAGGCAATGCCAAAGAATGCTCAAACTACCCCGCAACTGCACTCATCTCACATGCTAGTAAAGTAATGCTCAAAATTCTCCAAGCCGAGCTTCAGCAATACGTGAACCATGAACTTTGTGATGTTCAAGCTGGTTTTAGAAAAGGCAGAGGAACCAGAGATCAAATTGCCAACATCTGCTGGATCATGGAAAAAGCAAGAGAATTCCAGAAAAACATCTATTTCTGCTTTATTGACTATGCCAAAGCCTTTGACTGTGTGGATCACAATAAACTGTGGAAAATTCTGAGAGAGGGGGGAATACCAGATCACCTGACCTGCCTCTTGAGAAATCTGTATGCAGGTCAGGAAGCAACAGTTAGAACTGGACATGGAGCAACAGACTGGTTCCAAATAGGAAAAGGAGTACGTCAAGGCTGTATATTGTCACCCTGCTTATTTAACTTCTATGCAGAGGACATCATGAGAAACACTGGATTGGAAGGAACACAAGCTGGAATCAAGATTGCCCGGAGAAATATCAATAACCTCAGATATGCAGATGACACCACCCTTATGGCAGAAAGTGAAGAGGAACTAAAAAGCCTCTTGATGAAAGTGAAAGAGGAGAGTGAAAAAGCTGGCTTAAAGCTCAACATTCAGAAAATGAAGATCGTGGCATCTGGTCCCATCACTTCATGGGAAATAGATGGGGAAACAGTGGAAACAGAGTCAGACTTTATTTTGGGGGCTCCAAAATCACTGCAGATGGTGATTGCAGCCATGAAATTAAAAGACGCTTACTCCTTGGAAGAAAAGTTATGACCAACCTAGATAGCATATTTAAAAGCAGAGACATTACTTTGCCGACTAAGGTCGTCTAGTCAAAGCTATGGTTTTTCCAGTAGTCCTGTATGGATATGAGATTTGGACTGTGAAGAAGACTGAGAGCTGAAGAATTGATGCTTTTGAACTGTGGTGTTGGAGAAGATTCTTGAGAGTCCCTTGGACTGCAAGGAGATCCAACCAGTCCATTCTGAAGGAGATAAGCCCTGGGATTTCTTTGGAAGGAATGATGCTAAACCTGAAAGTCCATACTTTGGCCACCTCATGAGAAGAGTCGACTCATTGGAAAAGACTCTGATCTGGGAGGGATTGGGGGCAGGAGGAGAATGGGACGACAGAGGATGAGATGGCTGGATGGCGTCACTGACTCGATGTGGGTGAATCTGAGTGAATTCCAGAGTTGGTAATGGACAGGGAGGCCTGGCGTGCTGCGATTCATGGGGTTGCAAAGAGTCAGACATGACTGAGGGACTGAAGTGAACTGAATTTGCCTTGATTCATGGACCTGACTTTTAGGTTCCTATGCAATATTGGTCTTTAGAGCATTGGACATTGCTTCTATCTTCTTCCTCCTAGGAAAAGAGCTACCAATTCCTGTTTATTAAGGCTTTAGATTTGTGCCCCCTTCCCTGTCCCCACCATGCCACTATTTTCACTTTATCTTTACTCTAAGCTCATAAACTTGCTCACACTTTCCCATCTGAAAATCAAACAAAAAACCCTCATCATCCTCTCTCTCCTTCCTGCAAAGATAAATCTGATCTAATCTCTTCTTTTGTTACCTGTCATTCCCTCTCTAATCTGGTTTCTGCCCTTATCACTCCCCAATGAATGAGTCATCAGTTGAGCCCCATGTGGGCAAAACAAATTGGCAAGTCCCTTCCTCTTTTTCTTGTCCTCCCTGAACTATCTGATTTGCTGGTTGTCCCTTCCTCTTTGGCTTTGACTATTTGTCTAGTCCTCTTTGCTGTCAAATCTGTTAGCTCCTTCTGAGTTCCCTTTATTAGCTCCCTTTGGACTTTCATCTCCTAAATGCAGAGTTGCTGCAGTCTGCTCTTCCCACTCTGACAGCCAGCTTTCCCTGGCTGCCCCATCTGCAGTCATGGCTTCAATTACCAGCACATACTGAAAATTCCCATGCCTCTATCTTCTGTTCAGGCTTCTGTACTGAGTTCCAGATCTATGTGCCCAACTGCTCCCTGTATACCTCCCTTTAAGTGTCTCTCAGGTACCTCAGATTCAGCCTCTTCCTAACAGCATTCATATCTTTTAGCCAGACTTTTCCTTTTGAACTCTTTGTGAATATTGTCATTATCCAGGATCCCAGCCTCTTTTCACCACTTCTAGTCAGTCATTAACTGGGATGGAGGTGGGGGTTATGTTCACTGGATTCCTGGGGAAGCTGAGGGATGGAAATTGACTTGCTGGGGCTGCTCTCCTGAAGAGATGCAGTGGACTGGGGAGCTACATACAGTGGGGAGGACCACATGGTAGGCACGGCACTTAGAGACCTGGCATTGGGAAGGGTAGCTATGAGTGATGATGCTTCCAACTCCGTGTAAACTTAGCCAAGCATCACCAAGGGCTGAGATATTTGGAGTTCGTAAAGAGAAAGGAACAGAGTTTGCCCTGCCCAAACAGATCTCAAGAGATAGCTCAGGATGAGAGAGAGAGAGAAGCCCAACACAGGACGATTCAGAAGTGGGAGAGACAAGAGTACTCAGATCTCTCAAGGATAAGGAGGCCCCAAATGAGTGTGGTTTATAGTATATTTTTGCAGTTTCTGCCTCTTAAAGTCTCCAACTGGATCTTCTTTTCCTCCAGTCTACTGCTAATACTCACGTCTTATCCCAAAAGCAAATCTTACTAAGCTACTGGTTCTTTTAACTTTTGGAAGGCAAGTTAAAAATTCTTTAGCTCCTCAAACAAGGTCTTTTATGTTATAGTCCCTGGTTACTAACTACCTCTTGCTGCTATCTACACTATTTTCCTTTCTTTTCTTTCTTTTCAGGGAAGTTCTTCCAGCTCTTTAAAAGCACCAGACATTCATATAGGGATCCATAGTTCAGTGTTTGTAATATCCACTCCACCCCATTCATCCTCCCATTTCTACTTTTCCTTTAATACTCAGCTCAAGCACCATTTCCCCAAAGGCTTTTACAGTCCCAATGTGATTTTTCCTGGGCTATCATAGCATCCTACACAAAACATAAAAATACCCTTTACCACATCTCACTGTAATCAATCAACCCGCTTCTCTTCCCTGGTAGTTACTGGGTACTTCATGAAGGCAATCTCAGTCTATCTGGCTTTCTATATCCACTGTTTAGCTCTTGAACAGTACTTGATATTTCTAAAGAAATAGTTGTCAACCATCAAATCTTTAAAGTGTAGCAGAAAGCTACTTAACCTATTAATATAAACCTTTTAACATTTAAATAGCAGGGCATTTAATAGTATTATTTCACATGTTAATTGTGCATCTTCGTTCCTGAAGCTCTGTGTGATGTCAGGGCCTATTTGTCAGTGGGAAAATCTGAACATTTAAGAGCGCATCTCCAGGAAATATCTGCTCCACCGACGGATCTCAAGCAATCTAACATCTGCAGAACTAACCAGATCAGCGTCCTTCTCCTGGCCTTGACCTACAGGGCTACAACTACTAAGAGTTGGGCAGACACTTCTTCACAGATGCCTTTCCTGACTTCCTTGAGTGGGGGATGTTCGCCTCCACACTCTCTCGGAGCATCTTATTTTCTCCCTCTGCACGGATCACAGCTTTAATTGCATTGGTGTGATGAATGCCTGTCTCCCTCTCTAGATCGTAAACTGCACGAGTTAAGCACCCTAATAAGTTCCTATTCAACTTGTAATGCCCGAGCCCATTAGGACGCCTAAGGCGTCACTGCTATGCCACAGATATTTCTGCGACCGGCGTTTCTGGGCCCTAGTAGGGGCGCCCGCCCCCGCGCTCAAGCCGGCGGGCAGTACGGCCCCGCCCAACAACGGCCGCAGGGCGAGGCCGGGCGGGGCGCTCTCGCGGGGACAGTTCCCGGGCTCGCGTGGGCGCGGCCCCGGGAGGGGGAAGCGCGGAGGGCCGGGAGCCGTGCGAGGCCGGGCCTGGCCAATGAGGGCGGCCGGGCGGGGCTCGCCGCCGGCGGCCCGGGAGCGCGCGGGGCTGGGCGTGCCCACGGGTGACGCTCCGGGCCAGGCGGGCCAATGGGCGCGGGGTGGCGGGCGGGCGGGCCTGGCGGCCGGGGGCTCTAGGACGCTAGCGGGAGGCCGGCCGGACAGACTGACGTTTGGCTGCAACGCGGAGGCGCGTGGCGGGGATGGCGCTGGCGCGGGCCTGGAAGCAGATGTCCTGGTTCTACTACCAGTACCTGCTGGTCACGGCGCTCTACATGCTGGAGCCCTGGGAGCGGACTGTGTTCAGTATCCTGCCCGGGCCGCGGTGCCGGTGGGGGCGCGGAGGGCCGGGGCGGCATCCTTTCGGGCTCCGGGCCTGGCAGGCGGAAGGGCGGAGGGCCGGCCCCGCGGGAGCTGCGCGCCGACTAGCCTCTGCGCGACGGACACGCGGGCCGAGGTGTGGGGGCCGCGCGGGTGGCGTTCCTGCGGTTGGGAGCGGGCCGGGAGGGCGAGAACTCTTGAGATCAGCGTTCGCGGGTGAGTCTCCAGACCCGAGATAGAGGCGTCTTTATTACTGGAGGAGATCCCCTAGGGAGACGTCTACCGGGTGTGCCCTCGCCTGCTCTTCGGCCGCGCCAGCCGTTCGGTCTCCTGTTCGTGTGGGAGGCGGGGACCGGGTAGTGGAGCAGACCGCTCCCAGCTTGGGCGCTTTTGACCTTTAATTGTCCCTGATTTAGCTGGCTTCGATCCTAATGAGAATGCTAACCAGTTTATCAGCCTTCGAGTGAGGTTGTGAATTTGTGTTTATGGCATCCCAATTCAGTTTTTGAAAGCAGCTCTGTTAATTGTACCTTTTTTGATCTTCAGGGTAGTTAGTTTTAAAAGTGTGTTTTACTCATTAATTTTCTGTTTGCACAATCCGGAACTGTAGAGCCGGAAAAGGAATTTATGGTTATTTGCGGATAGTGTTTGTGTTTTCGTAGATAGCTAATAATTACTTGTTAATGACTACTGAGCGTTTACTACCAGCCAAACTAGGCTAAGCACTTTTCCTGTATCTTAACTCATCTAAACTTTAATAACCACAATGAATAGCTCATGGTTGTGAAGAAAGGCTTCCTGAATCTATGTTGACGTTCCTTGATATTATTCTTGCAGAATAAATATTAATAATGAGACAGAACTTTTTAAAAAAGAACTTGAGGACCATATGAGACAAATACTTCACAAAGCATGCATGCTTCATGAAGGGCTGCTCCTCTTCAATGAGGTTTAGTTGAAGTAGCTTCAGAACAACTTTGCGAATACATTGTTGCATTGTGGTAGAGTGAGATGATTTCATTCCAAGCCTTAAAAGTGTTTATTTGTATTGAACTAGCATAAGATTGTATTCAAAGCTGTCTTCTGTTTCAGCACTTTTGAGGCATCTTAGCTGCTTTACAAGGATATTTAGTTTTATTATTGTTGGCATTCCTTTCCAAACCTGGAATTTAAGAACCAAAATGCATATTTTGGATGTAAAATCTGAATGTAAAGCATGCTCTAGTTTCCTGAACCGTTTATTTGCAGCTGTAGTTAAGTTAGGATTTTTTTTGTTTGTTTGTTTTTGAAGTTTAATTTCACGCTAAGTGTAGGTTGGAGTGCATGAGGTCATCCTTGTAAAGTTTATAGTAAAATAGAGACTGTCTCTTGACAGTTAAAATTACTAAAAAGTGAATTTAAACAGTGTTGTGGTAAATTTATATTCTTTTTAAGAAATCAGAAGTTGAATGTAACGCCCCACTATCAGAGTCTACACTCTTGATTTTACTCTTGAAGGCTTTTTTGGCCTATAGATAAATGCTACAGTGTCAGTGGTGTTAAGGCTTTTTTGTACTGTGTTGCAATAGTAACAATGTCCTGTAAATAGCTCCATGATGGCTTTGGGGGCCTGATGTGGAGAAATAAATTATGAAATTGTCTGTAGTACCTCTGGATTTTTGCCTTTGAAGCATTTGACTTCTCATTGGTTTATGTAACCACATGATTTCAACTAAAAACCAAAAAAATAATGAGATCTGAAACAACCAGAAAGAGATCTGCTGGGAGCTTTTGATTTCCACCTCTTGAGGGGAGACTTTAACATGTTTCAGAAATCCCCTTTCCCTCCTGGAAGTCCTCAGTGGGAAAGGAAAAGACCAGGTTTTGTAACCAAGACCGGTTTTGTAACCAGTGAGACACTCCCTGTAGTTGGCTCACAGAGTAACATTGTAACCATGCTGTTGAGGGGAGATGGAAAATTAACAGGTACTTTGTTAATGTAATTTAGAAGCATATATAAAAGTTATTTTAGCCTTGTTTTTTAATTAAAAAAACTAAATAAACTTGTGTTTTGTTATCACTGGATTATATTTGCCACCTTTCTATGGCTTTTTATGTTTCCATGGCATTTTATACTTTATTTTAAGCAAAATATGGGCAGTTTTTTGGTGTATGTTTGAAATTAGATTCCCCCTGAGAGACTATGATTTCTTCAAGGAAAGAGTTCTTTTTGTTGTTGTTGTTCAGCAACACATTACTGCACACAAATAATGCTTGACAAATATTTGCTTATATGTTGCAGAAGTGCTGATTTTAAGCCACTTTTAGAGTAGCTTTGGAACTGGACTGTTTCTGATGAACAACATTCAATTTATATTCAAAGTTAAAGAAGTAGAAAAAGCTGTCAGTTGAAAGAATTTCTTTTATTTTGGAGAAGTTTACAAAATTTGCATTGTCCCCTCATTTGTAAAATATGTACATTTGTTAAATTCTTTGTTCCACAAGTATTATATACTTTCTAATGGCAGATACTCTGTGCCACCTGGGAAGCCCATTCTAGAGAGATAAATATAAAAGTATTCTAATGCCACTAGATAAATAAATAAAAATATAGATTATTAGGTTCTTATAGATCTTATGGAGGTAAAAAAACAACAGAGATGAGGATAGGTACTAAGGAAGAGGTCATGTTCTTTGATTTTACCTAGAGTGGTCAGGAAAGAGACATTTAGAAAGATTTAAGCAGGGAGACGGGGGAGCCTGGTGGGCTGCAGTCTATGGAGTCGCACAGAGTCGGACACAACTGAAGCGACTTAGCAGCAGCAGCATCAAGCAGGGAGAAAATCCCAGGGGACTGAGCATTCTAGGTAGCAGAAATGGTAACCATGCCCTGAAGCAGTGTTTCAAGGATAGCTGTGCGATTGGGGTTGGGAAAGTGGGGTGAGTGGCAGGGAGGTCAGATCCGATCCGGTAGGGCCTCCTAGGCATGGAGTGCGAGTTCTGGAGGTGAAGGGAGGTGCTCATACCTTTTGAGTAGAGTCACTCAGATCCAGTAACAGTTTTCTTACTGACATTTTTTCTCCCTGACATTTAAATGTTGGATAAAGTAGGAAAAGAAAACATAGGAATATACATTTTTCCCTTTCCTCTTGAGACTTCAAGCTCGAAATTTTCATTCTGAGCAGAAGCCATGCACACACAGACACACACCCTAGAATGGGATTTTTGAAACTTATTTTAATTAAAATTTTTTTCAATGTACTGAGTTCTTCTGAGTTTCCAAGAATATGAACTTCAGTTTTTCCTTTGGGGAAATTAAATCCAAGTTCAGGAAAAACTAGAATTTACACATATTCTCAGATTCCCCCTGCCCCCTCACGCCATTCAGCTGAAAGAGCTGGACAGTGAGTGCTCTGGGACCCAGGGCAGGAAGCGCAATTAGAGAAATTGCAGAGGGAGGTATCTGAGGGTTTGGTTGCATTTTCCCCACATCAGAAGAAGGTGTGGACTAGGATGTAGAGATGTGTTAGGATGGTGAGTGAGTATGCCAGGCTGACTTGCTGGAACACAGATTTTTTAAGGCAGAATAGGTGGGAAGTACAATTGAAAAAGCAGGTTGAAGCTGTGTATTAATTGGACACTTCTGTGTGTATACTTTGTGCCAGATGCTGGTTCTAGGTGCTTTTTCTGATGTGTCAGTGAGCAAACGAGAAAGAGATCCTTGTCTTCGGGAACTTTTATAATAAGTGAACTATGTGGGAATTCTGTGGCGGTCCAGTGGTTAGGACTCTGCACTTGTGAAATATATAGTGTGTTAGGTGGTAAGCATTACGGAAAACAAAAGTAGGTTTAAGGGGATAAGAAATGTGTGGATACGATGGAGTTACTAGTTTTAAAGAAGATATCAGGAGAGGCTTCATTGTGAAAGCGTACTTGAGAGTGAAAACATGAAGGGGTTGAGGGAGTTACCAGGGAGATGTCTGACAGAAGAGAGTAGCTGGCAGAAGGAATAGCAGTTGCAGAGTCCCTGAGTCCATAGTTGCCTGGCGTGGATGAAGGCCATCACTGAGGCAGGTATGGCTGGAGCAGAGTGAGTGTTGGGGAGAGTAGTAGTCGGTGAGGTCAGACTCACTGAAAGTCCTGGAGGTCTTTGTAAGGACTTTGGTTTTTAATTTTGGTAAAAAGGGGTGCTTTTGGAAGATCTGATAGAAGAGTAATCCAATCTGACTTTAAGAAAAATTATTTATTTGGCTGCTCCAGGTCTTAGTTGCAGCATGCAGGATCTTCAGTCTTCGATCTTCACTGCGGCATACGCACTCTTAATTGGGGCATGTAGGATCTTGTTCCCCAACCAGGGCTTGAACCCAGGCCCCCGGCATTGGGAGCACAGAATCTTAGCCACTGTACCCCCAGGGAAGTCTCCAATCTGACTTTACTTTGGTTGCAGGATTTGGAATAAATTAGAGTGGCTAGAGGAAGGAAGGGTGGAAGCAGAGGTAGATGTTTTGGATTGAGGTAGGCTTTGAATGGGGAGAAGGCAATGGCACCCCACTCCAGTACTCTTGCTTGGAAAATCCCACGGACGGAGGAGCCTGGTAGGCTGCAGTCCATGGGGTCGCTAAGAATTGGACACGACTGAGTGACCTAACTTTCACTTTTCACTTTCCTACACTGGGGAAGGAAATGGCAACCCACTCCAGAGTTCTTGCCTGAAGAATCCCAGGGACGGGGGGAGGCTGAAGGGCTGCTGTCTGTGGGGTCGCACGGAGTCAGACACGACTGAAGTGACTTAGCAGTAAAATAATTACTTAAAAAAATTTTTTTTTCAAATTAAAAAATTAATTTAAAAGTTGTAAAAAAATTTTTTTATACAACTTTAAAGGTTGCTTTCCATTGACAGTTATTACAATATATTGGCTGTGTTCCCCACATGGTACAGTACAGCCTTGGGCCTGCCTTACACCCCGTAGTCTGTACCTCTCACTCCCCCACCACTTTTCCCCTTCTCCCTCCCAGCATTTTGTTATTCATTTATTGATTTGATTGCACTGAGTCTTAGTTGTAGCATGTGAAGTCTTAGTTTAATTGTAGCATGTGGAATCTAGTTTCCTGACCAGGGATCTGGCCTGGATCCTCTGACTGGAAGCATAGAGTTTTAACCACTGGCCCACCCGGGAAGCCCCAGCATTACATTTTCTAAGCTGTATGTTCTTTTCAGTGGTGACTCAGATGATGAAGAATCTGCCTGTAATACAGGCAACCTAGGCTTGATCCCTGGGTTGGAAAGATCCCTTGGTGAAGGGAATGGCTACTAACTTCAGTATTCTTCCCTGGGGATTTCCATGGACAGAGGAGCCTGGCAGGAACCATGGGGCTGCAAAGAGTCAGATACGACTGAACTGCTAACACTTTGACATGTTCTTTTCAGTAGTGACTAGAGTATTTTCTTAGATTTTTGCTGTATCCTCAAATGTCTAAAGCTGGACCTGAGAAAGATTTTTCTTTACATCTGAATATGCTTGAATAATTAGTGTGTTTGAGAGTTTAGAAAATATACCTTCTTGAATTATAAATGAAAAATAGTTTATACATCCTCATGGATCAAAACTCAGAAGGTGCAAACATGTAGATGGTGAAAGTCTTCCTTCCACCCCTGCCCCAGCCACCTTGAGGCAACCATTGTCGTCAGTTGCCTATGCGTCTTCATTCTATGAACACCTGGAAGGTAATAGGTGTTGTTTTGGTGTGTGTAGTTTGGTGAAATCAAAGCTTTTATAAGCCAGTAGAGAATTGTTTGAGGAATATATTTTGCTATGCCCTTTTGGAGGTACTAATAATGATTGATGTGGTTCCCTACAATTAAGTGTCTCTGTTTTTTGTATATTTTCTATGTAAAGTATATTTTGTAAATAAACACAGCACACAAAACAAAATTGACATAGAAAACCCCTATATATAGGCCAGTGGGTACCATTGTCTGTCTCTTTGGTAGAGCTTTCTCTGAGCTAGTCAGTAAAGATTAAAACCCTAATTCACCAAGTGTCTTTTACTAGAACTTGTTTTTTCTTAATGAGCTCCTTTTTTGAAGAAAATGTTTGTAAATATATAACCATCTGATGATTTAAATAGGTTTCCAGTAAAAATCATCATATGATTAGACAAAATTCTTAATGTCAGAAAGTTACTTTTAGAAAAAAATTGTTAGTAAATAAGCTTACTGCCTTTTAGAAAGATTTTATCAAAGTACTTTCAAGTCAAATATGATTTCCAAATAACCTCCTTGAAATAACCTGAACATTCTGTACTACCTTCCAGCTTAGGTAGGGAAAGAATTTCTTGCCAACAATCTTCAGTCTTCCTTTTGTATTTTATGCCATTTCCTTTTTGTCTTCCTTTTGTAGGAATGAAGGCAGTTTTCCACTGTCAGGGAGGGGCTCAATGAGGAAAGCAGAGGTCAGAAAAACTGTAGCTGATAAATTAATACTTCCAATTCTCCAGCCCAGTGGTATTCAGACTTTTTGTTTGTGTATCCCCTGAAAGAACACAAAGCACATACTATATATCCTCTCATTTAAGTTGACATTGGAAATCTTTCATAGTAAATTTAGACAATAACAGGAGGGTTTTTTTTGCTATTAAAAAATTACTGTGTATTTTGCTAAAACCTTAAAACTATGATTTTTTCCATATACACTTTGTAGAAAATGTTCATCACATGACCTGATTTAGCAAAGCTGGTCCTCACTCTGAAGCCAGGTAGGTGAACTCAGTCTTAAATTTCTGTCAGAAAAGCCTCAACAAACATCTGACTTCCCTGGTGGTCCAGTGGTTAAGACTCCACACTCCCTATGCAGGGGCATGGGGTCAGTCCCCAGTCTGGGAACTAAGATCCTGCATGCATCTATGGTGCAAAAAAAAAAAAAAAAAAAAAAAAAACCAATAACAAAACAGTGTCATTTTCCTGTCCATATGATTTTATGTAAATACCTTTACTCCTGTAAATACCTGTCTCACCTTGTTATTGTTGCTGTTTTATTTGTTTATATTTAAAAATTTTTGTTGTTGCTTTTTTATTTATTTTATCTGATAATCAGTGGTTCATTCTCATCTATAGTAACTCTAGGTTTGTGCAAGTGGTGACAGGTACATAGGTAACTGATGTATAGAGCTTATTTGGTGAATTTTTAGCTTCATTACATTTTCTGGATAGCCACACCACCACACGTGAATACAGAGTGGGACATTCCTTATTCCTTTGGCCAAGCTTTATTAAAACCAGTATCACTGCTCACATCTGGACTTCCTGTTTCCTTCATGTCAGATTTCTGGATCTCTGTCATGCCTGAGGGTCATGCTTCTTGAAGCTGACTCCATGGGTGCACTTGTGAATGTTGGCAGTGGATTCTCTGGCCACTGCCTCAGTGATGGCAGAATGGCCCTTCTCTGTATCCTGTTTGCTGGGGCATTTTGTGGGGTCCAGATTGGAAAGGTGTCTCATTTCCAAATTCATATTATTACACAGATAGATGAGGCTTGGAGCTGTGCCAGAAATTTGTAACTTGAATGAAATAAAGTACAGCATAAGTTAGTTACCATTCTTTTGTTTGCTGTCCCAGATGTTATTTTATAGCCTGGGGAAAGGTGATTTTAAGATTCTGGAAATAAGGTGGGAGAAGTGAAATTGTAAGTGGGGAGGGAATGATGAGAAGAACTAGCAGATCACAGTTCTCAGATCAGCTGGAGGAGAGAAAACAGTGGAAGCTGAAGATTTATAAACTGATTCCCCTAACTGATCCAAACCCTTTGAAAAGTTGCTCCAGGGCTCCAGTGCTTTAGTTGGAAAATCGCTGCTCTCGCCTGTTTCATACTGCCTGGATATTTGGCTGGCTACATGAGAATGTTAGACTATCCCTTATCTGTACTCCTTAGGATAGTATTTTCTCTTGGTGGGGAAAAAACAACAACTCTTCTTTTGAGAAAGGTGGAATATAAAAGCAAAACAACAATAACAAAAAAGACCAAAACAAAAGACCAGAACTGCTACACAAAAAGTAGGTCTCCTTACTAGGATGTCAGGGAAAGTCATGGAAAGTTGACGGTTGAGGGGACGAAGCACATGGATCTACAGTGTTTCAGTGTGTGATACAAGTGATTTTTCAGTAGGGGTGAATGTGGATCCTCTCTCTACTGCTTCGTATTCTTAAGGACCTTGTGACCTTATCCCCCAACCCCAGCTCAGAGTTTTGAGTGTTGTTAACGATTGTGATGCTTAGGGGTAAGGATAAGATAAATTCTTTAGATAAAAAAAAAAGCCCAATGCTCTAATGATTAAAGCTACATGTTCCAGAAGATCTACTTAATGGAGGATGTATACTTTTCATGAATTGCAGTGCTTAAAAAATAGCAATTATGGAATGAGAGGAAGTATTTGTTATGAAAAGAACTATTACTAATACAGGAATTTTGGCATCACATGATGTTGTTTACTTGCAAAGTTGTGTCTGACTCTTTTCGACCCTGTGGACTATAGTCCACCAGGCCCCTCTGTCTATGGGATTTCCCAGGAAAGAATATGGAGTGGGTTGCCATGCCCTCCTCCAAGGGATCTTCCCGACCCAGGGACCAAGTCCGTATCTCCTGCATTGGCAGACGTACTTTACTGCTGAGCCACCAAAGAACCCCATTATGTGTTGTATGTGTTCCTGAAAAAATTCTCAAATAAGATAGTTTATGGGAAAATACCATTGGTGCAGACTCCTCAAAACTGATGCAACTTCTAATGAGAACAATGATTAGCATTTGGGGGGATAACTTGGATAGCCAGGGCAAGCAGGCTGGAGGCTGCCCCAGGAGACATTAAAAATTGATGGACAGAGTTGACTGGAAATGCTGGGGTGTGACAGATGGTGTGGGCTGCCTTGGAGGAGGAGGAGAAGGCAGACAGTGCAGCCCTGCCATTAGTGGAGAGTTTTTCCAACTGGGAGGTGTACCTTTTTGGAGAGGGAGAACCAGTGCAGATGCTAATTTTTAATTTTCTTAAAATAGAGCTATAAGGACTTGCAGCCCCTGAGCTGAGGGATGTTTTTGCTGAAGATTAGTATTCTTTTCTCAGTAATCTGGCTCCCCTAATTTATGAAAAAAAAATCCCATATGAAACAAAGCCTAGTTATGTATGAGCTGATTGCCGTTTCAGAAATGTGTTATAGCGGAACAGATTATATTTTAGAGCAAACAGGTGATTCATCCCCCCACCTCTTGACTCCAGGACTTCAGATCTTCATTAGATTAACAGAAGCTCTAATTAAAAAGGGATATAGCCATACATAGCTTTAGTGTCTCTGGGCTCAGATATGCAAACCATTTCTAAGATTTCAGTTCAGAGTTGAACAGTGTTGTTGTTTGTTTTAGCACCAGACTTTTTTGTTTGTTTAGTTTTTAAAGAGTTCATCATCAAGTTCTAAAATCAATTTCCATACTCAGGTATGACGAACACTACAGAAAGCTCAGAGAATGGGTTTTGCATGCTAACATTAACCTCTGATGCTGATGTAATGTTTTTCGTTGTTGTTTAGTCGCTAAAGTTGTGTCTGACTCTGCAGTTCCATGGACTGTAGCCTGCCAGGCTCCTCTGTCCATGGAATTTTCCAGGCAAGAATATTGGGGTGGGTTGCCATTTCCTTCTCCAGGGGACCCTCCCAATCAGTGGTTTGAACCCACATCTCCTGCATTGGCGGGCAGATTCTTTACCAGTGAGCTACCAGGGAAGCCCATGATATCCTTTACTATGGCCCAAGAATATCAAATTGGCTGACATACACTGGACTGTATCTTCTACTTGCTTTTGTATATGGCAACAAGAGTATCAAAAGTAACATATTTGGGGGAAAAATTTTTTTTTTTTTAAACATTTGATGGTGTTCTGAGGCTGCAGGATTTTAGTTCCCTGACCTGGAAGTGAAAACCTGCCCTCAGCAGTGAAAGCATGGAGTCCTAACCACTGGGCAGAGAATTCCCAAAATAAGCTTTCTTAATGTTTCATTTCAATGTCAGGGGACAAAAACTGCAGTGAGAAAATGGCAACCCACTCCAGTATTTTTGTCTGGAAATCCTGTGGACAGAGGAGCCTGCTGGGCTACAGTCCATGGGATTGCAGAGAGTTGGACAAAACCGAGCACGTTTCTTTTCGCGGTCAAGGGACAAAACTTGAAGTAGTAAGGGAGATTCCTTTCCGTAGCATTGTTTAACAGCCAACACCTGCTTTCCCTTATAACTTTGATTGCTTTTCACCAAATAGCCTGTGGTTATACTTTGTCAGATGCTTTGTTTTCTTTCAGATGGTTCCTTAAAATAAATTAGATTTATCAAAACTTTTGAATATATCTAAGGATAAAAGTCAGAGAAGGCAATGGCACCCCACTCCAGTACTCTTGCCTGGAAAATCCCATGGACGGAGGAGCCTGGAAGGCTGCAGTCCATGGGGTCGCTAAGAGTCAGACACGACTGAGTGACTTCACTTTCTGTTTTCACTTTCATGCATTGGAGAAGGAAATGGCAACCCACTCCAGTGTTCTTGCCTGGAGAATCCCGGGGACGGGGGAGCTTGGTGGACTGCCATCTATGGGATCGCACAGAGTCGGACACGACTGAAGCGACTTAGCAGCAGCAGCAGCAGCAAGGATAAAAGTAGCATTTAAAGAGTTCATTTTACAAAAAGAATTTGAGTAATAGAAGATTGGGTTGACTAATAGAAGATTGAAAAATGACATTTTAGCTGTTTTTCAATGTGACCAGGGCCATCAGAGACTGAAAACATTGAAACTGTTCAGTGAAGAGGAATAAATCGGATCCACTGGAACAAAAACCTCTACTGTTTTCCCAGTGAGGAACTAACTGGTTTCTCCAGAGTCTTGTGAACAGGTTGCTAAGGTAGGTGGTGATAGTGTGAGATTACTGGTTAGGGCAGGAATGTTAGTTTCTGCAATCTTCTGATGTACTGTATTTTAAAGCATTTCCTGTTTTTGTTTTTTTTTTTTTTTTTAGGTTGCTGGGAAAAGGCCTAGGGTGGCCAATTCCTTGTGTGAGCAAAACATCTTTATTTATTTTTCCTATCTAGCTGGGAACTTACCAGTTGTGATTAACTGGGGATTCCTGTTAAGGAAAACAGAAAACAGTACACAGATATATGGTTTCACATCCATTTGCTTTTTAATCCACTGAACCCATAAAATATTTAAGTTATGTAATAAATAACCTCTAGTTTTTCACTCAGCCCTTGAACAAACATTTATTGGCAGTTCCTGCACAATCTTGGCACATTATATGCTCAGTTCTCTCTTTTTTTTTTTAATTTTTATTGGAGTATGGTTACTTTACAATGTGTCTCTGCTGTGTAGCAGAGTGAATCAGCTATATGCTTACTTATATCCTCTCTTTTCTTGATTTCCTTTCCATTTAGGTCACCGTAGAGCATTGAGTAGAGTTCCTCGTGACTATACTGTAGGTTCTCATTAGTTATCCATTTTATACATCATCTGCTCAGTTCTTGATGATTGACGAAGTCCCGGCATTGTCTAACAACGCACTACAGCTGGAAGCAAAGAGCGGCTGAGGCACTCCCTCCTAAGCACTCAAAAACCAGTGGTAGAGACAGTTACATACACACAAAACAGAGAAGACTTTTTTTAGTTCTTGAGGTTTTTAGTTTGTTAGTCTAGATTTCACTAGCTTAGTTCTGTATTGCTTGAATCATGGAGCCTGCTTTAAAGCATGAACCTGGTCAGTCTTGTACAGCTAACTGATGCCTGTGGAAGCAGCAGTAAGGGCTTGGTAAATGGAGAGTTGGTGGTGGTCTAGTCGCTCAGTCCTGTCCAAGTCTCTTTTGACCCCTTGGACTGTGGCCCACCAGGCTCCTCTGTCCATGGGATTTTCCAGGCAAGGATACTGGAATGGATTGCCATTTTCTCCTCCAGGGAATCTTCCCAACCCAGGAATTAAACCCAAGTCTCCTGCATTGGAAGGCAGATTCTTTGCCACTGAGCCCCCTGGGAAGCCCAAATGGAAAGATTACTCTATCACCTTGTATATTATATAACATTATATATAGATTATGTCACCTTCTAATATGTATTATGTAGCACTGATTATTTTCTCGTGTGTATGTGTGTGTGTGAGTGTCTCAGAGGACTACATTAGGTGATTGAGAAATGGTGCCTAAATGCCTTCTCCAAGCAAGTGGAATCTGAACATGTTGATGCAGGAAGCGATTTCATTTTATGGAGAAGAAACTTAGGTTTGATGCGCTAGTTGTGTCCGACTCTGTGACCCCATGGACTGTAGTATCCGTCCATGGCTCCTCCATCCATGGGATTTTCAAGGCAAGAGTACTAGGGTGGGTTGCCATTTCCTTCTCCAGGGGATCCTCCCAACCCAGGGATCGAATCCCGGTTTCCTGCATTGTAGGCAAACGCTCTTACCGTCTGAGCCACCAGGGAAGTCCATACTATAAATTAACAAGTTAATAGCAGAGTGACCTTGGGTAATGTCCAAACAGAGGTCTGAGTCAGTGTTAAGTGCCCAAGCCTTAAAACAGTAATTTCAATAAAGATTGTGTTACCTTTTGTTGAAGAATAGATTTATATCAACCCTGAAAGGTAAGTTATATATATCCTCATATTATAGATAAAGAGGCTAGTAATCAGATAGTTGTTGGCACAATCAGGAATTGACAGAATTGCAACTCAGACCTAGGTCTCTTCTACTGCTGTGGTGATTCCAGTATCCATTTCTTGAACTTTACAGTGTATCAAGGACACTTTACAATTTGAGAGGTGTGCTAAAAGAATGCAATGGATTGAGAAATCTACTCAAGGACTCAGATAGCAAATAATAGCTGTTGTATTCTAGATAGTATACTTTTAGATTTGTTTGGGAGAACATTTCTAAGGAGATGAAGGTCACATGTTCCCCAACCTTGCAAATGTCACAATAAAACCAAGGCCTAAGTGTGTCAATAGACTGCCATTATAAATGATGCCAAGCATAATCTCAGGGAATATTCAACTCTGTATTTTGGAGCTATTTCAACTACATGGCTGAAATTGCTTAAATTGCATTTGTAGAAAGCTTTTATAAAAGGCATTCCTTCTTTTTTTGCATGTTTTGCAAGGTGATTATAAGGCCAGTAGAAATTCCTCATCGTCCCATTGTTTTATTTGTTCACTTACTATGAGTTTCATGGTATAGTTAAGTCAGTTTTAAATAGTCTCTTATTTAGTGGAGGGATAAATTAGGAATTTGGGTTTAATAGATACTACTATATACAAACTAGTTAAGCAGAAATCTACTGTATAGCACAGGGAGCTATATTCAGTACCTTGTAATAACCTATAATGGAAAAGAATCTACAAAATAATCTATCTGTATATCTGAATCACTTAGCTGTATACCTGAAATGTTGTAAATCACTGTACTTCAATTAGAAAAATATTCTCTTCCAGTTGAGCTTTAGGATAATTTTTGGAAATAGTTTTGAAATTTAATTGTATAGCAGACTTACTTTTAGAGAGTTAGTTATTATTATGATGCTGAAGATACTTAAGAGAACTGGGGTCAAAATATAGAAACTTTTTTTAGGGAAAAAAATTTAGGGTTATTATTATTATTTCAAGCAGCTAATAAATTGGCATTTGCATCTTTGTTCAAGTGACTTTTGGTAATTTTGTTTATTTTGGTCAGAATTGAAAGTTATTTATTCTGTTTCTAAGAAGTAAGACTTTCTTTTTATTTCCTAATAACAAATTAGATCCAATGATGCCTAACAAACTTTGCCAAGGAAGAAGATCCTTCAAATAAAATAGCTTTTAGTCTAGTATGATATACAGTTAAGTTTTCCTTTGCAATTTTTACTTATTAAAAAAAGTTATTGACTATTCCAGAATGCAAAAAACCCTGTAAAGGATAATATAATGAAAGTGTGCCCATACTACCAACTAGTTGAAGGAAAACATTACTAATACATTTGAAGCCCCTTTACGCCCCTTCTTGCCAGTCTCTCTTCTTCCTCTTCCCATTTCATCTCATTAAGTATCCAGTACCTGAATTTTGCTTATATAATTGCCGTTTATTGTATTTTTAAAAAAAAATTTGTTTTTTAATTGAAGGATAATTGCTGTACAGAATTTTGTTGCTTTCTGTCAACATCAGCATGAATCAGCCACAGGTATAGGTATGTCCTTTTATTCTGTATGTATTCATCACAACAGAATGCTATAGAATGTCATGAACTCTAGTGTCTAATATCTTAACCAGACAAAAAAAAAAAATCTTCAAGTTTCAATATGTTCTTGTTTCATTTAGAAAAACATCCTGATTTTATATGCAAAGAAAATTTTAAAGATTTGAGAATTTAGTGTTCACAAAATTGACCTTAAGTTTCAGATTCCTATCTTATGTGGAACAGTCTCTGTTAAGCTAAATTTATGTATGTTCCATAACTGATACATTCTCCATAATAAATTGAAGGATTATAGTTCCATAAAGAGTAGGTAATATAATCATTCAAATGGCTGTTTTTAGTAATTACTTCTTACTTGAATTTGAGCCAATGACCTGAATTTTATTACTATGTCGTTTCATTCGTTTGGTGTAGACACTCATATATCTTATGTAAAAGCTATAAAAAAAAACAAAAAAACGTTTTGAAAATATAGATTAGAAAAAGATTTTGTGTTTCTTCACTGTAGTCACTGTAGAGTTTGTCAGTCACAGTACATATGTGGAATATGTAGAAAGCACTACCGTGAATCCAGGGTCAAATAATGTTTCTTGAGCAATTCCTTTATTCATCACACATTTATTAAGCATGTGTTATGTTAGATATTAGAGATACAAAAATGATTAGACATTGTTCCTTTGTTCAAGGAGTTGATAATCTGGATGAGATAAATAAATCTACGGATATAAGCACTGTGACATTTAATAAAGAGTTTGACAAACATCAGGAGTAATTACTTCTGTCGGGACATTGGGGTAAGAATGGAAAAAGTGAGTGCTAGGGAAAGCCTCATCTAAGAGGAGATGAGTTGTTGAGAGAATGATTAGGTTTTATTTGGAGGAATAGGACATCTCATTCATAGGGAGGTGTTATGGTAATGGTGAAGAAGACATTTTGGAGGCTTGAGTGATTTGGTTTTGAATTGGCTCCATTGCTTACTCTGATTTGGGATGTTACTTAAAGGCTGTCACTGGAGGGTTTAACACAGTTCCAGGTGCACACTAGATAGTCACAGAATGAAGGCTGCTACTGCTATGATCTTTGTTGATTGGATTGCAGCATACCAGGCTTCCTTGTCCTTCACTGTCTCCTGAGTGTGCTCAGATTTGTATCCATTGAGTCGATGATGCTATTCAGCCATCTCATCCTCTGTTACCCCCTTCTCTTCCTGCCCTCAATCTTTCCTAGCATCAAGGTCTTTTCCAATGAGTGAGCTCTTTGTATCATGTGGTCAAAGTATTGGAGCTTCAGCAAGAGCCTTTCCAATGAATATTCAGGATTGATTTCTTTTAGGATTGGTGAGGTCTTAAATTTGAACTGGTTGATCAGATTTGGGGGTGGCCATTGTTACAAAGAGATCTCAATTGGTTCAGATCAGTCAGGGCTTGTCCCTGGAGATGGGATAGTATAAGGCCCACTCAAGGAACGTGACAGCTGTACTAGCAGGAGGAGTGGAGTGGATATTTGGGAGAAAAGCACGTTAACCATCTTACACATCAGTGGCAGACAGGGGAAAAGAGCCAGTGAAATAGGAAAATGATGTGAGAGAAGGAAGGAGAACCCCCAGGGAAGTACCTCAACCCAGAGTCAAAGGAGTTTTGAAGAGGAAGGACGAAAATGGCGTCAATTCAAATAACCATTGGGTTTGGTAGGAGGTCATCAGTGACCTGAGAGTGTTTATAGCCTGGCGGGATAGAAGGCATATGGTTGTGTGGATGATAAACAGTAATGTGGAATAGCAAGTACATACACTTTTTAAAAAAAAGAAATTAAGTGGTAAATATAGGCTGGTTGTTTAAGAAAGAACTGAATCAAGGAGGGGCTAAAAAGTAAGTTAAGAAAATTGTCATGGGTGGACATTACCTACCTGACATCTGCGTCTTCACCAAGGCGGCCAGTTCCACCTCCCCCAGGGCAATCTCCTTCCTGCAAACACCCTTCCTCTTGTGAAGCTCTTCACAGGGATGCAGCACTAACCCAGGCACCCCCAGCAGGGTCATTGGTGTCATTCCAGATGTGACACTGGCCTCCACCGCCGTCTTTAGTGACTCATTTCCAAAGACCTGTCCATCTTCATAAATCCTGCTTTAGGATATTCCTGGGTCCAGGTTGTCTGGGTCAACCATTCTGGGTACTGTGAGGGACACTGAAGGACTAAGAATGTCCACTGTGGCCCTCTCTTTGTCTTCCTCCTAAGTCTATCACCACACTGCTCCTCCCACCCCACCAGAAAAGTGTAAATCCCCAAATAATGGTTGTTAATCAAGAACTTGCCTTCCCCATCCCAGGACCCACCTTTGACCAACCTTCACTTAAAAGCTAAGACTGAATGTAGGCTGACTCCGCCCATGAAGACTGTGAGATCCCACTATAAAATCATGTTTTTTTTTCTTTTCCTTTTTCAGGCTGCGCTGTGTGGCATGTGGGATCTTAGTTTCCCAACAAGGGATCGAACCTTTGCCCCTACATTGGGAGCGTGGAGTCTTAACCACTGAACCGTCAAGGAAAGTCCCCAAATCATTGTGATTTTAATTGCATTTCAAAAAGCAAAACAAACTAAAAAATAAAAGTTAATTAAAAAAAAAAGCAATCCCTGTGGGAGACTTTTCACCTATGTTTGCTGAATGTACTTAGGGTTTGAGTCCGGTCTGTGCTCTGACTCTAAAGATAGCTTCTTGTGTGTCCTTGGACAAGTCCCCTCAGTGTTTTCTCAGTCTCTGATGAGTGGTAGTCAATAAGCATTTCACAGGAAACCTGAAAGCTGTAAAGGTCAAGTGAGATAATACATAAAATATTTGTCAACTAAACTGTTATACAAATATTGGTTGGTAGTAAGCACATTGTTTATTTAAACCCTGTCTTCTCATAGAGGAATGTAAGGTATGCTAGAACTACCAGTATATGTAGAGCTGAATGTATGGAAGATAAGAGGTAGGGGGAGCGGAGGTTGAGGGTATGAATGGAGTGACTGAAACACAGTCCTAGTTCGAAGCAGTTAATCCCCTTAGAAATCCTTAGGTTTTACATAAGTTTTGTTAACAGTGTTTCATGTGGCTCAGCAGGAGGACTCCCTGTTGATTTGTGTCTATACAGTTTAAATTCCTTTTGAAATGCAGAGAAAGGACCACAGTGCAGAATGTTTGTGGTTTTGGTTATCAAGATGATTTTGTTTGACATTGCAAAGTTTAGTGAGAATAATACCTGTTTAATATAGCAGGTGTTATCAGTTTATGTCACTAGTATATGATTGATCTGATCTTTGGCCCTAAAGTCAATATCTCACCACATTCTAGTCTAAATAATTCCAAAATTTTTGGATCAGACATTATTCACGTCGGAAGACCTTTTGCAGTCATTAAATACTGTACAATTTTATTCCTATACATTTCTGTTTCTTAGGTTAACAGTCACTTTCTCTGCTTCATTTTAAGCAGCCTGATGTTTTTTTAAAATAAAGCAGGGAGAATAATAGTATGCCCCCATGTAAGGTGATGGTGAAGAGAAAATGAGCTTAAAAAATTTAGAATGGGGACTTGCCTGGTGGTCCAGTGGCTAAGACTCATCACTCCCAATGCAGGGGCCCCAGGTTCAATCCCTGGTCAGGGAACTAGATTCCACACGCTGCAACTAAGACTTCTCATGCTGCAACTGAGTTTACATGTCACAAACATATGATCCCACACTCTGCAACTAAAACCTGAGGCAGCCAAATAAATAAATAAAGTTGTTAAAAACAATTTTAGAATGGTACCAGGTGTAGTTCAGGCGAGCAGCTATAATTATAGTTATTTGTTCTCTATAAATACTTGATGGGGATGGGAAAGAATTAAGTGAATGGATACTTCCACACAAAACAGTTGCTGCAAAAATTGGGAAATTTAGTTTTAGATAAACTGAGAAAAACCAAATGAAGTTTCCTTAACTGTGGCTCAGATTCCATGCTGGTTTCCGTCGTGGGGATGGCTCTCTACACAGGATACGTCTTCATGCCCCAGCACATCATGGCGATATGCACTACTTTGAAATCGTACAGTGACCAACATGTGACCAAGTCAAGAAGCTCCGTAGGGAAGACCCATCGCCTGAATCTGGAAAGAGACTCCATCAGATGTCATGAGAAACTCTCCTAGATGTCAACATAACCGACCCTATGAATATAAAGACTAAAATTCATGAGTAGAACAGGAAAGCGATCCTGACTCATGTGTTGTGTTCTTTATTTTTAATTTTAAAAGAGGCTCTTGTATAGTAATTTTTGTCTATTTTAACATTGTAGTCATTTGTACTTTGATATCAGTATTTTCTTAACCTTTGTGACTGTTTCAATATTACCCAGTGAAAGCTTTTCTTAATGTAACTTTGAGTACATTTTAATTGCCTTCTCTTTCTAAAACCTAAAGTCATTAGTTGGGCTTTACTGTTCTTGCTATTGTATGGCATACATATCTGCCTGGAAATATTTATACTCTTGACCAAAGTTTTGTAAGAAAAAAATTCAAGATTTGGGGCAAGGGGGCTGGGGAGGGAGGATATTTTATTGAGAACTATTTACAAAAGACTTATCTGTAAGTTTGAACTCAGGAGTACAGTTTTAGTTATCTGGACTCTTATCAGCTTTTGCTTTAAAACTATAAAGTGTTTCTTAATGAAAAAGGAAGATCTCACTAAAGTTAAAATACGGAACATTTCACCTTTTAAATATTTAATTCATGTGTGAACTCATTTCCAGAAAACTTTGATGATGGTTCTTGTGACAAATGGTTAAGCAGCATTATTATGTAAGGCTTATATACCATAGAGTTTTTAGTAGAAGGCAATGAGCTTCTTCTGAGGGCCACTAGTAGCACTGTACTTCCTTAAATTTAGTTTCATGATTGTAATGGGTGCTGCAAATGCATTTGCACATTGCAATATGATGAGATGAATTGTTAAAAACTATAACGAAATGTAAACTTGGCTAAAATCTGCTCACTCTTTATATTGTTTTTTTTTTAAAAAAGATTTTTATTCCGTAAATGTAAGATGACTACCTATTTTTTGATGTAAACTCATTAAATTCGAAGAGAGAAAAATCAGCTGATGTAGCAGTATTTTTTTTCCCTTGATGGTTAAATATTGATCTAATGTTTATATTTCTGAATTGATTGCTGTGGGACAATAAGCAGTAAGTATATTTTAACATGTCTCTCAACATAAAAGTATTGCTAATTTTAAAAATTAGACATTTTTTAAAAGCATGCCTCCCAGAATGTTTTGCTGTTTTTTTTTTTTTTTTTAGAAAAATTTAAATATTTTTGGCATCAGATTGTACAGATTAGACTTTGGAAGTGTTTTCTAGCCCAGAGGTACTAAGTAATATTTGAAAGCCTGGTATTTTTAAAGAATCAACTGGTAAAATCACCACTAGATAGGAAGAGTGAGGGTAATATATAATTTGAATTTGAAGTGGTTAAAATAGATTATCTCAAGTGAAATAATGAATATGAGGATGTAAGTCTGAATTTATTCAATTAGTGCTCAAATTTGGCTTTCCCCATTGACATCCTCTCTCCCCTCTTAATCATTGACAAGTAGCTTCTAACATCGGGATCTCTGCTGAGTTGAAAACAAGAAAAGTCAAGAATCATTAGTTGACAGGGATATCCAGATAATCTGTCTTCGCCCTCTATTCAGAAATCTTTTAATTCATCCTCACTCTGCTGAAATCCATTAAATTGCTGTTGTACAGCCAATGGTTGTTATGAAACACTGACCTGAGAGATAGATGGTAGATAAGTTTAGCCTTACAGAGAATTAAAAATAAAATTTTTTTTTTTTTTTAACCTTACAGAGAATTTTGAGAAGAGTGAGAAAGAGAAATAGAAGCAGGTCCACTGAGAGGTAATCAGGGAAGCATATTCTCACCCACTGATGCAAGGCTCTGGTCCATTTGTCAGTAAATAACAAATGGGGAGATCATTTCACTTTATCTGTTTGCAAGAAGGTATTTATTAGATAATTCTCTATAGGGTGCTTATGTTTTTGTGTCTTCTAAACAGAGATACTGTCTTTTTTTCTGGAATATTTTTCAAGGATGTTTGTATGATAGAGAAGAAAAAGAAGAGATAATATCTCCGTCTAGCACAAAGGGCAGGTGTGCTTAGAGCTTTGGAAGGTGAAAGTAAAGACTGTCTCCTTATGAAGCAATGGACATCATAAACAATTTGAGTTCCCTGTGCTCAGGATTCCTCTCCTGTAATGTGACTCTCTGCATATACAGGTGTCACTTGGTCCTCTTTGCTTTGTCCTGTGGGGACTGGAGCTTGGGAACCAAATAGGAAAGTGATACTTGGGCTATTTCTATATGTAAAACTAAGTCTTTTGTGTCTGACCCTGGACCTCAGCCTTCTGCCAGCACCCACAAAGCTATGCCAAACTAACTTGTTAGCTTGCAGACCCTTCACAGTTTTTGACACTGTTTTGGTGGTGAGAATGTGATGAAGAAGAGATGTGGTGTCTGCTAGAAGAGGAAGGACCGTGGCCCCACAGGCCAGATTCGGAGGTGAGACACACCCTGGTATCCAGTAGTAAATGCTCTTGTTCAAGTGTTGGGTGAGTTAGGGGAACCAGGGTCCCCTGCTATCCTACTTGTTAACTAATCCTTTGAAGCTGAGAAGCGAAAGAGATGATTGTGCCAATCTGCTTACCTGGTGCCTTGGTGGTTGGTCATGTTCCACTGGGGAGTTGGAAGAAGGAACCTCGTGATAAAGGGACTGCTCTAAAGACATTGTGTCTGTCATGCTAAGTCAAAGAACCTCCAAATGGAAATCAATGGTGACAACATTGTTGAATTGTTGAATAACATGACGGCATATTATTCACATTTGGGTGGTCTGGAACATTCCATGTTTATTCAGGTGAACTGAATGCAAAGCCTTGCTTATCAGCTCAGAGCTGCTCTCTTCCTCTGTGCCCCTTCTCCCCGATCCTGGCTTCAGGTTCATTAAAGGTGAGACCCAGTGCACCCTGCCTGGGTGCTGGGGAGTTTCACAGAGGGTAGAGAGTCAAACTTGATGGCTCTGTAGGATATACTTACCAAGTCATCCTACCCATTCCTGTGGGAGAAGGGACACCAGTATTTAGTGGAGTTTGGACATTTTTTGTAATGCAGAAGGGAAATTTCTGACCTTGTTAGGGCTAATTCAGTATACTCTTGTGCCTTCCTATGGTGAGTATGCAATTGATGTCGATGTCTGTGCTATGAATGCTTGTAAGTGCCAGAGATGATACCCATATTTGGCAAGAGAGGTATGTAGAGAAATACTAGTACCTTTGGATTTCCACAACTCTGATGACCCCTTTGAGCTACAGGTCACTATGACTGTTGATTTAGCCATTTAGAATCTGGCATAAAGAGACATCTTCCATCTAAGGTGCTGCTTTCCTATTTGGACTCCTGGGTCCTCTTGCCCCCTGATAATGGCTGTCTGTTTGAAAAACAGCCAGGAACTTACTACTGGGCTGTTCTCAGAACTGACTCACAAATAAAGCACAGGGTAGCCCTAGCTCCTGCATCTTCCATGCAAAACATTGGTCAACACCTCTGGATTTTGTTCATTCCCATAGCCATTCTCAGTCTCTAGGGGCTGAACAAATTCCACCTTCCTGGTGGCATGGACTGACAAGGCAGTTTGGATTGTTGGCTCTCAGGCAATCCCTCCAAAAATAAGGACTAGATTCAGTTATTTAAACTGAATGATGAGCCCTAGCTGAGGTATACTAGCTTGCCAGAAGGCCCCACTGGAGGAACTGTCAACCTATTCCCTTTGAATGATGGAGGTCTCTCTCACTTGAGGCCAACAGTTGTAAACAACATTTTCTTTCCAGGGATACGTTACGTGATTTCTGGACTTTACTTCTTTTCTGGAAGCAAGAAGTTAACTTGTGTCCTGAAAAACACCCTTCAGGGCACTCATAAGAGACCTGTCTGCAAGTGTTTAGAAACACTAGCAGATCATGTGACCCTTAGATGACGGCAGAGATCTCCCTAACAGGGTTCTCCAGAAAGGCAACTGATTTATTATTCACACATGTTGTGGGCAGTGATCTCTGTACCAGGGTCATTTGATTTGAAAAGGTGGTACAAAATTTCATGATTTTAGTTGAAGTGATCCATGACAGTGCCTTGGCTCTGGAGGGATGTCAGGCTGGTCTCAGTTCATTAAGCAAGGTTGTTATGGATGAGAGAATTGCCCTAGACTTCCTTCTTAAAGGCCAAGATGGATTTTGTGCAATCTCAAGTACATTTGGCTATGCCTGGATTAATAATGCCTTGGGCCGAGTGGAAAGGTCTTTATAGAAACATGGCTTTCTAAATTAGATCTTGACAGTTTTGGGGATTTGTTAAGCTGGTGGGTTCTCAGACCCTGGGGGCCATGGTTGAGATTGATATAGGATGGCTGCTTCCTGTCAGAATCCTATTTAATAGTTCAGTTCAGTTCAGTTCAGTTAAGTTGCTCAGTTGTGTCCGACTCTTTGAAGCCCCATGGACTGCAGCATACCAGGCTTCCCTGTCCATCACCAACTCCCGGAGCTTACTCAAACTCATGTCCATCGAGTCGGTGATGCCATCCAACCATCTCATCCTTTGTCATCCCCTTCTCTCCCACCTTCAATCTGTCCCAGCATCAGAGTCTTTTCAAATGAGTCAGTTCTTTGCATCAGGTGCCCAAAGTATTAGAGTTTCAGCTTCAGCAACAGTCTTTCCAATGAATACCCAGGACTGATTTCCTTTAGGATAAACTGGTTGGATCTCCTTGCAGTCCAAGGGACTCTCAAGAGTCTTCTCCAACATCACAGTTCAAAAACATCAATTCTTTGGCGCTCAGCTTTCTTTATAGTCCAACTCTCACATCCATACATGACCACTGGAAAAACCATAGCCTTGACTAGACGGACCTTTGTTGGCAAAGTAATGTCTCTGCTTTTTAATATGCTATCTAGGTTGGTCATAGCTTTTCTTCCAAGGAGCAAGTGTTTTTTAATTTCATGGCTGCAGTCACCATCTGCAGTGATTTTGGAGCCCAAGAAAACAGTCTCTGATTGTTTCCATTGTTTTCCCATCTATTTGCCATGAAGTGATGGGACTGGATGCTATGATCTTAGTTTTCTAAATGTTGAGTTTTAAGCCAACTTTTTCACTCTCCTCTTTTACTTTCATCAAGTAGCTCTTTGGTTCTTCTTTGCTTTCTGCCATAAGGGTGGTGTCATCTGCATTATCTGAGGTTATTGATATTTCTCCCGGCAATCTTGATTCCAGCTTGTGTTTCATCCAGCCCAGCATTTTGCATGATGTACTCTACATATAAATTAAATAAGCATGGTGACAATATATAGCCTTGATGTACTCCTTTCCCAATTTGGAACCAGTCTGCTGTTCCATGTCTGGTTCTAACTGTTGCTTCTTGACCTGCATACAGATTTCTCAGGAGGCAGGTCAGGTGGTCTGGTATTTCCCATCTCTTTAAGAATTTTCCATAGTTTGTTATGATCCATAGAGTCAAAGGCTTTGGCAGAGTCAATAAAGCAAAAGTAGAAATTAAATGCTGTGCTCAGTTCAGTTCAGTTCAGTCGTGCAGTCGTGTCCGACTCTTTGCGACCCCATGAATCACAGTACGCCAGGCCTCCCTGTCCATCACCAACTCCCGGAGTTCACCCAGACTCACGTCCATTGAGTCTGTGATGCCATCCAGCCATCTCATCCTCGGTCGTCCCTTTCTCCTCCTGCCCCCAATCCCTCCCAGCATCAGGGTCTTTTCCAATGAGTCAACTCTTCGCATAAGGTGCCCAAAGTACTGGAGCTTCAGTTTTAGCATCATTCCTTCCAAAGAAATCCCAGGGTTGATCTCCTTCAGAATGGACTGGTTGGATCTCCTTGCAGTCCAAGGGACTCTCAAGAGTCTTCTCCAACACCACAGTTCAAAAGCATCAATTCTTCGGCGCTCAGCCTTCTTCACAGTCCAACTCTCACATCCATACATGACCACAGGAAAAACCATAGCCTTGACTAGACGGACCTTAGTCGGCAAAGTAATGTCTCTGCTTTTGAATATACTATCTAGGTTGGTCATAACTTTTCTTCCAAGGAGTAAGCGCCTTTTAATTTCATGGCTGCAGTCACCATCTGCAGTGATTTTGGAGCCCAAAAAAACAAAGTCTGACACTGTTTCTACTGTTTCCCCATCTATTTCCCATGAAGTGATGGGGCCAGATGCCATGATCTTCGTTTTCTGAATGTTGAGCTTCAAGCCAACTTTTCCACTCTCCTCTTTCACTTTCAACAAGAGGCTTTTTAGCTCCTCCTCACTTTCTGCCATAAGGGTGGTGTCATCTGCATATCTGAGATTATTGATATTTCTCCCAGCAATCTTGATTCCAGCTTGTGTTTCTTCCAGTCCAGCATTTCTCATGATGTACTCTGCATATAAGTTAAATAAGCAGGGTGACAATATACAGCCTTGACGTACTCCTTTTCCTATTTGGAACCAGTCTGTTGTTCCATGTCCAGTTCTAACTGTTGCTTCCTGACCTGCATACAGATTTCTCAAGAGGCAGGTCAAGTGGTCTGGTATTCCCATCTCTTTCAGAATTTTCCACAGTTTACTGTGATCCACACAGTCAAAGGCTTTGGCATAATCAATAAAGCAGAAATAGATGTTTTTCTGGAACTCTCTTGCTTTTTCCATGATCCAGCGGATGTTGGCAATTTGATCTCTGGTTCCTCTGCCTTTTCTAAAACCAGCTTGAACATCAGGGAGTTCACGGTTCACATATTGCTGAAGTCTGGCTTGGAGAATTTTGAGCATTACTTTACTAGCATGTGAGATGAGTGCAATTGTGCGGTAGTTGGAGCATTCTTTGGCATTGCCTTTCTTTGGAATTTGGATGAAAACTGACCTTTTCCAGTCCTGTGGCCACTGCTGAGTTTTCCAGATTTGCTGGCATATTGAGCGCAGCACTTTCACAGCATCATCTTTCAGGATTTGAAACAGCTCAACGGGAATTCCATCACCTCCACTAGCTTTGTTCGTCGTGATGTTTTCTAAGGCCCACTTGACTTCACATTCCAAGATGTCTGGCTCTAGATTAGTCAACACATCATCATGATTATCTGGGTCATGAAGATCTTTTTTGTACAGTTCTTCCATGTATTCTTGCCACCAGGCGAAGGGTCTGGTGTGAGCCTAGAACAAAGAGGTGTCTGAGCTCACAGGCCTTTTCCACTGGACTCTTCAGAGAACGAGCAAAGGGACAACTTGGGAAACCAGTCACTCACTGCCCCCCGCTGCTCACCTCAGGTTAGAATGCATAATAGGTGCAGTGGCTCTGCTAGAGCAGTCGTGAAGAGATACCCCACGCTCAAGGTAAGTGAAACCCAAATAAGATGGTGGGTGTTGCGGGAGGGAATCAGAGGGCAGACACACTGAAATGCTGTGCTAGAGAAGTAGATTTGGTTCTCGCCTCTGTTGATTAAATTAGAATGACTATTGGAGCAACATAATTATGTATAGAAACTAATGTATGTGTGGAATGGACATTGTTGGGATATAGTCCTCTGTGGGCCTCTCACATTTCTGCACGTCTTGCGAACAGTAGTTCTGACTGGTTTTGTTCTAGACCATGTTTCCAAGGATATTTGTTAAAGAAAAGGCCTTGGAAGATGTAGTGTCTCCTTTTAGGGTAAATGCAAGGCTTGCTGGAGCCTTGGATGGTAACAGTGTTCACCTCTGGAACAAAAAGATTTGGGTTCTCAAAGCTCGGGGGTTCTCGTTGGTAATGAAACCTGTTGTCTATATACATGACGTATATATGATGTCACCTAGGCTCTCTTTGTGTCTCTTAGAATTAGAGCTTGTTTTCTTTCAAAGGAAAATGCTATCCTTCAGTTAACTGCTATTGCTGAGGGCAATAAAGACCAAGCAGAATGAAATCTTAGTTTCTTTAAATTTCTTTACTGCATTGACCTTGAGTAATGAAATAGTGCCATGGTTTAACTAAAGCATAGTATTTTTTCTTGGTATTTGCTTTCTTGATTTGTCGGCTTTCAGTCTTTGGAATATATACAAAGTCTCAATATTGTTTTTATTTTATTTTACTTTTATTTTGTTGTTACATGGAAACTCTAGTTTCTATGATTCTTAAATATTCATTTGCCAAGGTTTTTTAAAAGCATATGTCAAATGTACTTATACAAACATTTTTACAGTACAAAGTTGAACTCTTTACTAAGCCTGGTTGGTTAAGCTATTCATGAGAATTGTCTGCTTCATACCCTCCTCAATGAAAGAAGGCTAGTTTAGTAGTCTAGGTGAGAAAAAGAGGGTAACTTGGACCAAGGTGGTGGCACTGAGGTAGAAAAAGGCTATGGTGACTAATTAGGTACAGAGAGGGAGGAGGAGAGAGTCCAGGTTTCTGTCTTGAATAACTTGCTAAGTGGTAACATTCACTAACATTTGGGGAAATGATCAGATATAAGTGCAATCATGCAGGAGTTAGTGAGTTGTAGATGATAAAGGCGATGGCACCCACTCCAGTGCTCTTGCCTGGAAAACCCCATGGACAGAGGAGGCTGGTGGGCTGCAGCCCATGAGGTCACGAAGAGTTGGAGACGACCGAGCGACTTCACTTTCACTTTTCACTTTTCCTGCATTGGAGAAGGAAATGGCAACCCACTCTGGTGTTCTTGCCTGGAGAATCCCAGGGACAGGGGAGCCTGGTGGGCTGCCGTCTATGGGGTCGCACAGAGTCGGACATGACTGAAGCGACTTAGCAGCAGCAGCAGATGATAAAGGACTTTGTAAGCCATTTTCAGGAGTATGGACTTAATCCCTAGAGCAGTGAGACTCACTGCTGCTGCTAAGTCGCTTCATTCGTGTCCGACTCTGTGCGATCCCATAGACGGCAGCCCACCAGGCTCCCCTGTCCCTGGTTTCACTTTCACTTTTCACTTTCATGCATTGGAGAAGGAAATGGCAACCCACTTGGTGTTCTTGCCTGGAGAATCCCAGGGACAGGGGAGCCTGGTGGGCTGCCGTCTATGGGGTCGCACAGAGTCGGACATGACTGAAGCGACTTAGCAGCAGCAGCAGATGATAAAGGACTTTGTAAGCCATTTTCAGGAGTATGGACTTAATCCCTAGAGCAGTGAGACTCACTGCTGCTGCTAAGTCGCTTCATTCGTGTCCGACTCTGTGCGATCCCATAGACGGCAGCCCACCAGGCTCCCCTGTCCCTGGGATTCTCCAGGCAAGAACACCAGAGTGGGTTGCCATTTCCTTCTCCAATGCATGAAAGTGAAAAGTGAAAGTGAAGTCGCTCGGTCGTGTCCGACTCTCAGCGACCACATGGACTGCAGCCTACCAGGCTCCTCTGTCCATGGGATTTTCTAGGCAAGAGTACTGGAGTGGGGTCCATTGCCTTGGAGAGTTTTAAATGAAGGAGATATCAGATTTGCTTTTTTTTTTTTTTTGGCCATGCAGCATGGTTTGTGAGATCTTGGTTCCCTAACCAGGGATTGAACCTGGAACCTCCACAGTGAAAGCGTGGAGTCAAACTGCTGGACCATCAGAAAATTCTCCAGATTTGCATTTTAGAAAGGTCATTCTGGTTACAACATTAAACATGGATTGGAGGGTGTATTGCTGATCTTGCTCGCACTGTTCACATTGTCTGCCCTGTTCGCTGAACCCAGGGTAGGCAAGGCGCGAGCTAAAAGGCTGGAAGAAGACTCTTTGAGTCTTCCGTAGGAAGTGCAGACATATTTATTCTCTCCTGGCTGGCATGGCAGCCATAACACAGCCTTTGCCTGGCTGATGCAGCAGCTGGAGCAGCAGCCACAACATAACCATAATATAGCCTTAATAGAACCATAACATAACCTCAGATAACATATAATCATGATGTACCAGTCTAGCCCGAATGCAGCAGCAGCAGCCAGGGCTTTCAGGGTGAAGCAAATTCAGGCATACCACACACATCCCACGACTAAGCAAGTATCCCATGATCACATGTGCAGTACTATAAATGATCTCAGCAGCTACATAGTCATTATCTACAAAACGGGGTGAGAAAGCCTGAACACACCATCTTGGCTCATTTGCTCTCTCCCCACAGAGGATATAAAAACTCTGGTAGAAAAACTATTTTAGGTGTCAGAGTAATTCAGGCAACACATGAGGGCCAAACTAAGTTTGTTGTGATGGACATGAGAAGCTGATAAAATTGAGAGATGTCAAGGGTAGAGGAGATTTAGAAGCCATGGTTGCTGACCAGATTTTTGGCTGACTCAGTTGAGTGGTTAGTGAATTTTTAATGAATTTTAATTCATTAATAGTTAATACAAAGAGATAAATGGATTTAGCATAAGAGAAAATGATTTCAGTTTTTGATGTGTTGAGTTTGATGTTAGTGAAATATTTGAGTAGAGATGTCTAGTAGTCTGATGAATATGGAGATATAATCAGGAAATGGATATGGGCTGAAGATTGAAGTTGAAGGAAAGGATGAAAGTTCCTAGGAAGAGCATAGAAGGCAGAAGTTGTTAATCTGGTATTTGAGCTTCTAAAGCTTCTGAAATTATATGCAAAATTATCTGTACATTTTCTGGGGGAGCTCTCCCATGATTTGCTTGAGAGGGTTAAGAACCACCATTAAGTCTACACGTGAAGTTTTTTTTTTTTTCATTAAGCATGAATTAGTAATTAAAAAAACCCTATGATAGTATAAGATAGATTGGACCATTGCAAAATGGGGAAAAACTGGCAATAGCCATGAAAATATGTTAACTTTCCTAACCTACAAAAACAGTTTAGAAATCAATAAGGAGTTCCATAACCCCTTATCAAAGACACTTGGGACTATCTTTCAAAATTCTGATTTTTGGGGGGTTTCAGAAAGGTAAATGGTATATATCATTTAATATTCCTGGTCAAACTCAGGGCAATATATAGTTTATCAAATATATTTTTAGCTCTGCACTGAACTATATGAATATTCACAGTAAATGAGGTCAATAAAACTATAAATGTTTTCAATCAGTGCAGAGAAGGTTTTGCTGACAAGTGAGTTCAGGTCTAGCCAGATTACACTACCAAATGGTAGCACCCAGACTGACCTATGAGGGAACAGATCATATGATATCACTTCCACCTAAAACCCATCCATGGCTTTGTTTTCTTTTTTTAAAAAAGAGCTAGTTTTCATTCTTAGAGTTTTCTTTTTGATTTAATCATTAACCCACTGTTTTTTTTTTTTTTTTTAATATTTTACTTATGTATTTGCCGCATCAGGTCTTTGTTGTGGCATTTGGGATCTTTGATCTTTGTGGCCTGTGGGATCTTTAGCTGTGACATGTACGATTTGGTTCCCTGACCAGGGGTTGAACCTGGACCCCTGCATTGGGAGTGCAGAGTCCCAGCCACTCTACCACTAGCAAACTCCCCCACTCATGGCTTTCTAATGCATTTGGGTTCAAGTCCCAAATCCTTAATGTTTCTGTAAGGCCTGGATGATTCCCCCCTCTGTGCTTCACAAGCTTCTTTTTGTTCCCAACCAACTACCCCTCCCTCTCCTATGCTTCTTTCCACCACAGGGTGTTTACCCAGGCTTTTTCATCTGCCTGGTGAGAGCTTCTTTACCCTTCTAGATTTTGTCTATTCTACCCAGCAGCTCAGGCATCTCTTCCCCAGGAAACCTCTTTGACCCTCTAGACCTGGTGAGGAGCCTTGTGACACAGTGTCACTTAGCACAGTTCCATTGATTTCTGTTATGAGTTGTTGCTTTCCTTCTACTCTATGAAGACTTGGACTGTACATCCTGCATCTGCCTTGTTCATTTCTATTTCAATATCTGTAAATGCACCTGGGATGGAAAAAGGTTATGTTGTGAAGAGATGGAAATTATCTTCCCTAGTTCCTCTTCCATGAAATTGACCCACACTTCCCCTCCTCTTTAAAATTTTAATAGCAGATTCTATAATGGATACTTAAAGCCTATGCTCTTGAAAAAGCAAGACCCATTAAAAATGGAAGTAGCTTTATTTTTCCCCCTAGTATAACAAATATGAGCTTACTGTAAAAAATTAAAAAAAAAATTGGATGCCGCTCATCATCTTGTTAAAGTCATCTTATTACTATCATAAGAATTTATTGTTGAGAATGTGTTATGTACAAGTGCTTTAAACATAAAATCCTTAAATCAGCCTTGTGTGGTAGGCATCATCTCTGTCTAACAGATAAGGAAAGCAAGATTCATAATGACTTGCAAAGTCAGATGCTAATAAAAAGTGGTGGGCTTCTATGTGTGTGTGTGTGTTTGTAGATTTATGCCTTGGGCTACTAGGCTGAACCTCTGTGTGCCTCCCTCTCTTAAGTGATTCTTAACCAGGAGGATCATCCATGATATATCTGATTCAGGAGATCTGCAGTGGAGCCTGGAAATCCCTGCTAGTCCGATATGCTGTTCTGTAATTATAGTTCTACAATACCAGACAGTCTCCTTTTCTTAATTTAGAGACAAGTACAAGCAGGTCTGAATTAATTGCTGATTAATTCATGTGGGTGCCAAGTTATTTGTGCCCATTTATTGACTCCTGCCAGCAAATAAGCAGTAAACATAGGCGCCCTCTTGAATAGATCTACTTGCTAATGCGCTGAGTACGTCCTTCTATGGTTAACATCTGAGTTTGTCTCCAGCCCACTTTTTGGTCCTGGGGCATCTTGCTTCTGGAATTCTCAGGCTTTGAAGAGCAAGGAAAGAGATCAGAACTAAGCTAAGCAATTCTGGGAGAGAGAAGGAAGAGGAAAGGGAAGGAGGAAAGAGAAGGGGAGAAAGAGAGAAGAACTTGACAAAAGAATATTTTAGTATTTTGTGATTATAGAGTAATAGGCCTCATTTTTCTTATGTGGCTGATAATTCATCTCTGAAGACAGTTTTATTACAGGAGTCCCAAACATATATTCTAAACATTTACAAATGTCATATAAAATGAAACAGGACTGTAATGCAATTAGAGGAGAAAGCTTGGAATTGTGCCAAGATGGAAGATTTTTTTGTTTTGTTTTTGTTTTTCATCTGTGGAATCAAGGTCATCTTTGGCTTTGAGGTCTTTGCTTTTGGCCACCACTCAATTCAAAGCTTGACAGAATGAACAGCCCTGAGGCAAACTCTCAAATGATAATGTTGAGTCAGAGTGAAGATTGGTGTATGTACTTTCAAGGAAAGGCCATTTCAAATATTATCTAGCTGCAGGGTAAAATTGCTGGTGCAAGGCAATGGTAACCCAAGAACACAAGTGTCCCATCGTTTTCAGAGGCACTAGAAAGACCAAAAAGCTGATGGTTAGTGCCTACACGTGTAAAAGGAGAACCTGTACCGAATGGAATACTTTGTAAGTTCTTGAAGTAGTCATTCAGTTCAGTTCAGTCGCTCAGTTGTGTCTGACTCTTTGCGATCCCATGAATTGCAGCACCCCAAGCCTCCCTGTCCATCACCAACTCCCAGAGTTCACCCAAACTCATGTCCATCAAGTCAGTGATGCCATCCAGCCATCTCATCCTCTGTCGTCCCCTTCTCTTCCTGCCCCCAATCCCTCCCAGCATCAGAGTTTTTTTCCAGTGAGTCAACTCTTCGCATGAGATGGCCAAAGTATTGGAGTTTCAGCTTTAGCATCATTCCTTCCAAAGAACACCCAGGACTGATCTCCTTTAGAATGGACTGGTTGGATCTCCTTGCATCCAAGGGACTCTCAAGAGTCTTCTCCAACACCACAGTTCAAAAGCATCAATTCTTCGGCGCTCAGCCTTCTTCACAGTCGAACTTTCACGTCCATACATGACCACTGGAGAAACCATAGCCTTGACTAGACAGACCTTTGTTGGCAAAGTAATGCCTCTGCTTTTGAATATGCTATCTAGGTTGGTCATAACTTTCCTTCCAAGGAGTAAGTGTCTTTTAATTTCATGGCTACAGTCACCATCTGCAGCGATTTTGAAGGAAAGTCGCTCAGTCGTGTCTGACTCTTCATGACCCCATGGACTGCAGCCCACTAGGCTCCTCCGTCCATGGGACTTTCCAGGCAAGAGTACTGGAGTGGTTGCCATTGCTTTCTCATTGCAGTGATTTTGGAGCCCCCCCCAAAATAAAGTCTGACACTGTTTCTACTGTTTCCCCATCTATTTCTCATGAAGTGATGGGACCAGATGCCATGATCTTCGTTTTCTGAATGTTGACCTTTAAGCCAACCTTTTCACTCTCCTCTTTCACTTTCATCAAGAGGCTTTTTAGTTCCCCTTCAGCTTCTGCCATAAGGGTGGTGTCATTTGCATATCTGAGGTTATTGATATATCTCCTGGCAGTTTTGCCAAATTTGAAATTTATATAAATGGAAAATGCTTTATGCATTCTTTCATATCTTGCTTCTTTTGCTTATGTTTGCATAATTATTCCTGCTTCTACATAAAACTGTGATTCATTTATTTTCACTATATTATTCCAGTTTATGAATGTATGTTACAATTTGTTTATCCATGCTGCTGTGCTAATTTATACCCCTACTAGCAGTGTTTGTGAATTATAGCATTGTTTTTAATACTAAAAAATAAGAAATGTTCATCAGTAGGGATTGATGGATAAATTATAGTACATCTATGCAGCAAAAGGCCACACAGTTATTGAAAAGAATGAAATGACTTGGCAAAATGTCCAGAATACATTGTAAGTTAAAAAAAAAAACATATCACAAAGTTGCAAGATAAATCTACAGAATCATCCCATCTGGGCCCAAGTACAAAAGTCTAGAAGTGCAAAAGAAGTTTTTTCAGCAAAACAATAGGTAGGAGAGACTTGGATTGTGGGAGAAGAGGGATGAAGAGATGTGGTTGGAGGAGTGTCATCAGAGGCTTTGACCTGGTGATGGGGTGCCAAGCTAGGTCAGTGGAGAGGAGCACTGAGGATGGAAGGACTCTGGGAGAAGACCTCCTCTCAGGCTGTGCATTCATTGCCAATTTGGGGCATTGCTATTCAGCAGGGAGTGTACTCAGCAGGGGAGCAGCAGAGGGAGACTTTGGATTTGAGTCCTTAGATAGGAAATTATCCTCTTTAATGCCATTGTTTCTATGGAAGATCAGATTTAACTTAAGGCAAAACTTTTATGTAATAACCTGCTGTAGGTGTAAGGTTTTTTTAAACTAATTTTTGGCTATGCTGGGTCTTTGTTGCTGTGCATGGGATTTCTCTAGTTGCGGTGAGCGGGGGCTGCTCTCTAGTTGCGGTTCTCGGCCTTCTCATCGCGATGGCTTCCGTTGCTGCAGGGCAGTCTCCAGGCGCGTGGGCTTCGATATTTGCAGCGCATAGGCTCAGCTGCGGCTCTTGGGCTTAGTGGCCCCTTGGCACATGGAATCTTCTCAGACGAGGGATTGAACCCATGTTCCCTGTGTTGGCAGGTGGGTTCTTAACTACTGGACTACCAGGGAAGTCCAGAGATAAATATTACATTCATGATTACTTATAATCTACCTTCAAAGAATATCAGACTATTTCATGAACAGTATGACATCCAGCAACACAATTCCATTGCCCTCCTCTACCGTTTTTGTTCTCATTGCTTATATTTTACTACTATATATGCACTAAGCTTCTCAACTTTGTAATTTTTGCTTTAAAAATTGATGGCCTTCTACAGAAATTTGAAAAGAAAATATATAAAATAAAGGAACTAAAATATTTAAAGCATTTACTCAGATAATTCATCCTTTCTTTTGCTCATTTTTTCCTGCAGTAGTAGAGTTCTGTCAGTTTTCTTTCCTTTTAGCCTTACACCTTTTTCAAAGTAAAGATTGTGGAAATGTATTCTCTTGGCTTTCATCTTTCTAAGAATATCTTTATCTCATCTTCATTTTTGAAAGCTATTTTTACTGAATTCAGTGTTCTGGGTTGACATTTATTTTTCTTTTATTACTTTAGAGAAATTTCTCCATTGTCTTCTGACAAATTATTTCTGGGGAGGAATCAGCCTTTATATGTATCCTTTCCTGCTTGTATATAATGTATTTCCCCCTTTTCTGCTCCTGTGACTGCTCTTTTTAAGACATACTTTTTATTTTTGACTTTTGGAAGTTTGATTTTGGTATGACTAGATCGTTCTTTGTGGTTAAATACTTGGATTGTTGTCTTTTATCAATTTGGGGAAGTTCTTGGTCAGCCTATCTTCAAATATCTCTTCTACTTCACTTTCTCCCTCCTCTGTTCTAGGACTCTGATTATATTAATGTTAGACCATTTCATATTTCCCCACAGGTCAGTTCTGTTATTTATTTTTTTCCTCTCATTCTTTTTCCCCCTCTGCATTTCAGTTTGGATACTTATATTGATCTAAACTTGGCTCTGTGATACTCTCCTCTACTTTGATATGTGGTTATACCCATCTAATGAATTACTTACTTCAGATAGCATATTTTTCATTTCTAGCATTTCCATTAGATTCTTAAAAAAAAAGTTTCCATATTTCTGTTGAAATCTTCATCTTTTCAAATGTGTTTTCCTGTTTTCTGCCAGGTACTTCAGCATTTTTACCATGCTCACTTTAAAATTCTAGTTTGAGACTATTTTCTTTTATGATAGTGGGTCCACATTTTCTTGTTTTTCAGTATACCTTGTGATTTTTTAAATTGCATTCTGGATGTTTAATGTGAAAGATTAGTAGAAAATATTGAACTAAATCTTTTAGTTTTTAAATTCTACATACTATTCACCTTCAGAAAGGTAAATACCAGGCTACTAGAGTGGGTGAGTCAATCTGATCTCTCATTGAGCTGGGTGTGCACTTTTTTTGGCAACCAATGTATTAGTTCACTACTGGCCTCAGATGCTTCGGGAGTGGGATCTGGACTTCCTCTCTAGCAAGGCCTGTATGTATCTGAGTCCTGGTGAGATTCCAGGGATTTTCTGGGGCTTCACAGCTTACCTATCAGCTTGTGGAGCTATTAGATACCTCTTGGTGCTTTACAGAGAAGCTGCCCACCTTTTGGTTTGCTGGGAATTTGCCTTCCATTCCTGCCATCTCTCATACTAATTTTTTGAAAAGACTGTTCCCTGAAACATCAGTCCTTTAGTTAGGAGCCTGGAAAGAAAAAGCTCACTTTATTATTATTTACCAGTTATGTTTAGCCAGCAGAAGAAACTACATTTCCAGGACAGTTTTCCTGTTTTCACTAAATCTTCAGCTTAATGTAAAAATGTAAGTAAATCGAGAAAGCTTTTATACCTTCCCTAAATCTTCTATAATTTATTACAGTTAGCAGTGCAACGAGGGTTTTATTTTTAATTCAACACAGTAGTGGAAGATCCCAGTATTTTAAAAAAAGATTCTTGTCAAAAATTATCCTTAAAACTGAAAAGATTACTAGAGCAAACATGAATTTTCACTGAGTAATTAGAACCATGTGTAGGCTAGTGAGGCTCTGAGATGTAGTAGTCGATAAATCTAGCATTTCCAGTGGATCATTTTAGGAGATAGTAGTGTCCAACAATAGTGGGAGAAATCAGTGGGAAATTGCAAAGTAATAATGTCTAACCCTTGAAAGTTTTCAAGCTCATGTGTTTCTGAAGCTTCCTGCTTTTACCTCTATATAAATCTATAGAAAAATTCATTTTTAATTTAAGCAAAATTTGATTTAGTGTCAAGGTTTGTTCAACTAGCTGAGAATCCAGAGACAACTTTGGATTTACATTTTTCTTGTTCCTGTTTCTGAGTCTGGAGAATTTATCAGATGCTCATTGTCCATTGTTTTTAAGAACAGTCTCTACCTTCTGACATTTCTAAACAAGATTCATTTGAAAAATATCTGTCCTTTCTCATGAACTCAATAAAACCTTTTATTTTTTTAGCTATGTAAAAGTTTAGAAAATGGATTCATTTTTTTTTCTTGCTTGATTCAACCATGTTAAAAACTGTCATCAAAGAAGATGATAATTTTTGCATTTGTGTCTTATTGTCTTTAAGACTTCCCTGGTGGCTCAGATGGTAAAGTGTCTGCCTACAATGCAGGAGACCAGGGTTCAATCCCTGGGTCGGGAAGATCCCCTGGAGAAGGCAATGGCACCCCACTCCAGTACTCTTGCCTGGAAAATCCCATGGATGGAGGAGCGTTGTAGGCTACAGTCCATGGGGTTGCAAAGAGTTGGCACAGCTGTGACTTCACTTTCTTATTGTCTTTAAGGTTTTTTAAATTTGCCAAAAAGGACCCAGGTAGATTCACTGATTGAATATTTGTTGTGATCAGTATGAAAACGCTGATTTATAAATATTTCTATTTGGTACAATTCTAGGTATAACAACTTCAATATACATTAAAGTGGAAACCATTTATTATGCCAGTAAAAAGGCAAGTAACTATAAGAAAAACAGAAATACAAGAGCACATAAAATTATTTTAATAGTTAAATCACAGCCACTTTTACTTTAGTCGGACACAACTGAAGCGACTTAGCAGCAGCAGCAGCAGCATGGCAAGATTTTTTTCCCCGCTTTTAAGGTGGAATTTTTTGTCATTCAGAAATATTGGATGAATGGGAGAAGTAATACCATGTACCTTTTACCTCAGTTTACTGACTGTTATTATTTTCTAACAGTTCTAAAAAGCTACATCTTTTATTTGGGCAGTTGAGAATTATATTTTGTTTCTGTTAATTTTGGGGGGTAGTTTTCCTCTTGGTGATTAATTATAGAGATAAAAAGACATCGTAACAGAATTGTCTCCTTACTTTGGTCAGTGCCAACCTCAAAGTATCTGCTGTTTGTGAGCCATTCATTTAGAGCATGGATTCTCTTGGATTATAGCAGGAAGGGAAGAAGAGGGGAAATAAGAGGATATTCTCTCTATAAAGGGTCTACCTTCCTTCTTCCTCCTCTTTTTGATGAGTACTTGCTGGTCTGAAGAATTAACCATGTGCGTCAAGGCAGGGTGAATTCAATTTTCTTTTCTTCTCATCAAGTGAAGAAAGGTCAATCTTTCTAGGTTTTTCTGGTATACTATATTATCCATCAGAAAGTTCACTATGATTTTGGATTCTGTTATAGTTCCCACAAACCTGTCTTCAGGGTTAATAGTTTATAGCACTTTTGTTCAGATAAAAGGATTGGTGCTGAGGATTTATGATATCTAACCTAATTTTCCATCACCATACCTTGACCTTGGCCTTATAAGTGTAGCCCATACAAAGCAATCGATTGCTACCCGATAGAGGCAAATGACCCTCTTTAACTCTAGGGCAATAGCTAATAAGGTCTTGATAATTGTGATTTATCCACTGTCAGCAGTGATTGCGTGTGCCTCTCTGAAGCTGCCCTGAATTGATGGATGAAACTTGTGTGACAGGAAGCCAGTTCCAGAGGCTTTCTTCTTTTATCCTTAGCATCACCAGGGCTCCTAGAATGGGATTGATGAAGTCATTTTTCTTTCATTGTGGTTTTCTATATGAAATATGATAAAAATTCATCTCTTGAGCATGCCATTTTTTCCTTGTCAGATCTACAGTCTTTCCTTAACTGAACCAATTTGTTATCTATAAAAACAGTGGCCTTGCACTTCCCTTTTGATTCAAGGAGCTTGAGCTGGCCAAGAGGAGTTTTCCTCTATAAATTTAGTAGCAGATCAGTTCTATCCTTAGCCCAAACACTTGATTTCCTTTCCTTTTTAAAGAATTTGAGAAAGAAATATCTGTTATTGGTGACCCTCTTGAATACTTCAAGTGATCGTCCTTCAAACATCCTTGAAGAAAATCCTAGGCAAACTGTGTTAGGAGAAACCAATACTAATTTTTCTGTTTGTCCCAGGATTGAAGGATACCTTAATCATTAACAGAGATGCGGATGTAATAATCTGGATATCCCTCATTTAAAAAGGTTATCATGTATGAGTTTGAGGAACCCCCAGAGTCAAGCTGTTTGTACTCTAGCTTGTCTGATGTAAAAGCCTACTGTCATGTCCTTCAAAGTATTGAATTGTGGGTGATACTGGATTTACTATTAAAATGAGAAAGCCAGGGCAAGAAGAGATCTTATATCTTGATGTCCAGCCCTGCCATGATTAAACATTTTATGTCTTTTTTCCACTGGCTTTTGCTTGGTGATAATTGATTTCAGTTCAGTTTACATCTGAATTCCTCTTTATTTTTATGTTTATCCATATTTATTAAATGAAAGTGTGTTAAGCATTTCTTGGGTGTAGAAATGAAGACTCCTTTAAGCTTTCTCAGGCCTTTTCCTCACTGTACCGCACTTTCCACATTATTATAATTGTCTGTTATCATACAGACCACTAGTTCTCCTCAATATCCTTCTTCCTCTTTCTAATGTATAGATAGAATTTCTAATTTTTAGCTGAGTGTGTGGTTGTTTTGAGAATAAAGGCTGTATTTGCCTGCATTCTTTGCAGCTAGCTGTGGCCCTATGATTCTATTCTGGCCAGTTAGGATGTGAGGGACAGTGATGTGTGTGGCTTCCAGAAAGAAGGGCGTACCCTTTCTTTTTCTCTTCTTTTACTGTGCCAAGTGGAACGTGGTCATCTTAGAGCTTGCGGACAGTGGCAACCCTCTAAGAATGGTGGTGCAACAAGATAGAAAGAGCCTTGGTCTCTGGACAACCTCATGGAATAAAGCAGTTCTGCCAGCCCTCCACTTAAATCTGGGCTGTTGCATGAGGAGAAATAAACTTATTTAACTCACTGCAGTTTTGGGTCTCGACTTTGTGCACCTGAACCTGTACTCTCTTCACAAACCTGTGGTCTATCTTCCCTGCGGACTGAGGCTCCTTGAGGATGGGCGCTGTATTTGTGTCACCACTTGTGTCTGACTGGCTCAGAACTAGTTGGTTGGCTCTGGAGGTGGAACTGGAAACAGATTAGTTTTTTTTCTCCAAATCAAAATGCCTTTTTGATAAGACAGATGTACATAGGGTACAGGTGAAACACAAGCAATCTTTTCTGTTGCCTCTTGCCTTGCTAGACTCACTGGGGAAGAAAGGAAGGGGACGGTCCCTAGGGAGAAAGGCAGGATATGAAATAACCAGGATTTGTCTAGTATCCGTGGTCCACTGGGATGTTGCCATCCTCCTTGTCTGCTGTTGGTATGGATGGAACCTTGCTCTATAAACCCTTGCCCTTTGCCTTAGGGACTCTGCTCTTTCTTCTCCACTAAGTTCAGAAAGGCAAGAAGCAACATAAAACCCAGGTGCATGTCCTGTTGCCTTGGCTGTTCCTCTGGGCTCTCCCTGAATGGGGCCAGCTGCGGGTTCAGATTCCTGAAAGACTTTGTGCAGATGGCCTAGGGAGCCTGATTATATCAAGGTAAATAAGTGTTTAGGGGTTGGGTTACACAATCACTTGAAGGGCCAAATGCTCAGAAACTGGGACCACCCAGGCAAAAATGACTCATTGATCCCATAAGATACAGGGATCCAAGCCAATTCTATACTTATATTAAAAACACCTTGGGACTTCCCTGGTGGTCTAGTGGTTAAGACTCTGTGCTTCCAATGCAGAGGGCATGGGTTCAATTCTTGGTCAAGGAAATCAGATCCCACATGCTGAGCACTGTGGCAAAACAATTAAACAAGAAAAACAAAACAAACAAAAAACTCCAACTTGAACCATCATTGTCCAGTCGAGTCATAAGCCATACCAACTGTTGGACAAAGAACTTAATATATAGACTATTAACTAGATATAAAGTTAATTAAGTAATCAAAAAGGCAAGAAAAGACACCAAGGCTTCACAGAGATAGCAATTACAGGAAGCAATGACCACGCACAGGGTTTGGGGAGCAATGACTGGGATTATTGAAATATAGACACTTGGAGGAGGGACCTGTGGAGTGGAGGTCAGACCAGAGGAGGGGGCACAGCTCTGTTGGGACTAGCATCTCTGAGCTCAGAGAAGAAACTTTGTGGATTTGGGAACTGGATCACTAGGAAGGAGACAGAGCTGGGTTGAGGCTAGTACTGTATGTGCTGGAAAAACTGCAAACTGCATTTAAATGTGGAAAGTCATATTGAGTAGACCAAAAAAAAAAAAAAAAAGAAAGGCAACCAAAGAGATATCTCTACTGCTGTGATCACCTTCACGACAGCCACCATCACTGTTTATTGGACAGCAACAGTGTTCTATATACAGAGCAGGTCCTTTATGTATATAGCCCCTCTCAGAACATTATACATGACACTCACCATTTTGTGGATGAAAGGAAGCTGATGCTTAGAAAATTTAACACTCACCAAAGTCATGGAGCTAATCTGTCTGAGTTCAGGCCCATGCACTTTGTACTTTACCTCCTGGGTGGGGAGTCTTCTCTTTTGACATTGCACGTTAATTAAGGTGCACAGATGGCCCTATGAAGGAGCAACCGGAAGAGTGCATGACTTTTTAAATTGACCTTTGGTCACATTGGCTGACTCACTTAATGTTTTTATAATGTTGAAGTTGCATTTTTATGATCCAGTCAGTGGAATGAGGTTAATGAACCAGAACTTTCCTCGTATGGGCTGAATGTAACTGCTGAGGTGAAATGAGGAGGGCCGATTTATTTAACTGGAAGAGGGCTGCATGAGCTCATGCCACGGAGACCAAAATCCACCTTCAGACATTTTCAATTCAGTGTGGCCAAGCATCTGTAGAATCAGAAGCCTACAAAACATTTTTGCATCCATTCTTTCACTTTGTATAGTTAAAGTTAAAAAATCATTTACAATGGGTTTGCCACTAGCTATTAAAGACATTAAGTGTATGGGTAATCAGTAATCAAAAGCATTGAAACAATTTACCCATTTAAAAAAAATTGTTTAACTGTTCCGCAGCACAGCAGGATCTTTGATTTTTGATAAGACATACAGGATCTTTTTTAGTTGTGGCATGTGGGATCTAGTTCCCAGGTCAGTTCAGTTCAGTCGCTCAGTCGTGTCCGACTCTTTGTGACCCCATGAATTGCAGCACGCCAGGCCTCCCTGTCCATCACCAACTCCCGGAGTTCACTCAGATTCACCCACATCGAGTCTGTGATGCCATCCAGCCATCTCATCCTCTGTCGTCCCCTTCTCCTCCTGCCCCCAATCCCTCCCAGAATCAGAGTCTTTTCCAACGAGTCAACTCTTCACATGAGGTGGCCAAAGTACTGGAGCTTCAGCTTTAGCATCATTCCTTCCAAAGAAATCCTAAGGCTGATCTCCTTCAGAATGGACTGGTTGGATCTCCTTGCAGTCCAAGGGACTCTCAAGAGTCTTCTCCAACACCACAGTTCAAAAGCATCAATTCTTCGGCGCTCAGCCTTCTTCACAGTCCAACTCTCACTTCCATACGTGACCTGGTTGATCTCCTTCAGAATGGACTGGTTGGATCTCCTTGCAGTCCAAGGGACTCTCAAGAGTCTTCTCCAACACCACAGTTCAAAAGCATCAATTCTTCGGCGCTCAGCCTTCTTCACAGTCCAACTCTCACTTCCATACGTGACCACTGGAAAAAAACATAGCCTTGACTAGATGGACCTTAGTCGGCAAAGTAATGTCTCTGCTTTTGAATATGCTATCTAGGTTGGTCATAACTTTTCTTCCAAGGAGTAAGTGTCTTAATTTCATGGCTGCAGTCACCATCTGCAGTGATTTTGGAGCCCCCCCAAATAAAGTCTGCCACTGTTTCCACTATTTCTCCATCTATTTCCCATGAAATGATGGGACCGGATGCCATGATCTTCGTTTTCTGAATGTTGAGCTTTAAGCCAACCTTTTCACTCTCCACTTTTACTTTCATCAAGAGGTTTTTTAGTTCCTCTTCACTTTCTGCCATAAGGGTGATGTCATCTGCATATCTGAAGTTATTGATATTTCTCCCGGCAATCTTGATTCCAGCTTTTGCTTCCTCCAGCCCAGCGTTTCTCATGATGCACTCTGCATAGAAGTTAAATAAGCAAGGTGACAATATACAGCCTTGACATACTCCTTTTCCTATTTGGAAGCAATCTGTTGTTCCATGTCCAGTTCTAACTGTTGCTTCCTGATCTGCATGCAGATTTCTCAAGAGGCAGGTCAGATGGTCTGGTATTCCCATCTCTTTCAGACCAAGGGTCAAATCCACCTACAATGCAGGAGACACGAGTTCTATTTCTGGGTCAGGAAGAAACCCTGGAGAAGGAAATGGCAATCCACTTCAGTATTCTTTTTTTTCTTTTTCACTTCAGTATTCTTGCCTGGAGAATCCCACGAACAGAGGAGCTGGGTGGTCTACAGCTCGTGGTATCACAAAGATTCAGATACAACTTAGCAACTAAAATAACAATATTTAAAATGTCCTTTTTCTCTTATAGAGTGCACGCATTTACACACAGACACACAGTTAAAATGCTCTGTACTTAAAATGTGGCTCACCCCTTCAGTGAGGAAACTTAGAGGCATTAATATGGAGCTTGGTTTCATCTCTTTGTTTTTTGAAATCAAGGTTTGGAGGAACCTAATTCTCCACAAATGTAGCTACTCATATATTCTCTTTGCCTTAAAAAAAAATTATAGTTGATCTATACTGTTGTTTCAATTTCTGAGGTATAGCAAAATAAGTCAATTATACATGTAAAAATATACCTATACTTTTTCATAATCTTTTCCATTATGGTTTATCATAGTATATTGAATATAGTTTCCTGTGCTATACAGTAAGACCTTGTCATTCATCTTTTTTTGTTTTTTAATATATCTAGCCTGATTTAATCTTAATCTCAGTATACTTCACTAGGCTGGGGGTGGGGATTATTCAGTTCAGTCACTCAGTCGTGTCTGACTCTCAACCCCATGAGCCAAAGCACGCCAGGCCTCCCTGTCCATCACCAACTCCCGGAGTCCACCCAAACCCATATCCATTGAGTCGGTGATGCCATCCAACCATCTTATCCTCTGTCATCCCCTTCTCCAACCTTCAATCTTTCCCAGCATCAGGGTCTTTTCAAATGAGTCAGTTCTTTGCATCAGGTGCCCAAAGTATCAGAGTTTCAGCTTCAATATCAGTTCTTCCAATGAACACCCAGGACTGATCTCATTTAGGATAGACTGGTTGGATCTCCTTGCAGTCCAAGGGACTCTCAAGAGTCTTCTCCAACACCACAGTTCAAAACATCCATTCTTCGGTGCTCAGCTTTCTTCACAGTCCAACTCTCACATCCATACACGACCACTGGAAAAAACCATAGCCTTGACTAGATGGACCTTTGTTGGCAAAGGAATGTCTCTGCTTTTTAATACACTGTCTAGGTTGGTCATAACTTTCCTTCCAAGGTACTCTCAAGGCACCTGAGAAATATTTATTTGACTTGAGTCTCCCCATTATACTCCTTCAATCAGTGGCTGGCTGTCACAAAGGCCTTAGAGACTGTGACGTTTATAGGTGTTTATCAGTATTGCTGTTGTGCCCTTCAGTCTCCTGCTCAGGGTGGGAAGTCATATATTGTTCCACCCTCCTCATCAGAGTGAGCACCCAGACCAACGTGGGTCAGGCTGCAGATTAATCAATGGCCTATTGTTGTTCCAGTCACTAAGTTGTGTCTGACTCTTTGTGACCCCATGGAATAAGACGGCTCAATACCAAGGATCTTCCCAGACTGCCCTCACTGGCCTGATGGCAGTGACACTGCAGAAAGCCATTTCTTTGGCTTTAAGACAAAGGATCAAGATGTAGAGAGAGTCAGTTGGTTGTGGGAGCAGGAGCTGAGACTACATTGAGAGGGCAGTCTTCCATGGGGCCTCAAAGCCACAAGTAAGCTAAAGTCAGAAGGCAGAGAAAAGGCATGTGTAGCACCTGAACATGGGAACAGCTGTTCCTTGAATGAGGTTTCCAGGCCAGAGCATTTGGGAAACACCACGTCCATATCCTCTCTTGGAATGTCACAGGGTGCCTTAGCACTTCAAAGGGTCTGCAGATCCCACGTTCCAGGAAACAAACTCACTCAGAAGGACAGTGCAGATAGTGGAGTGCAGTTTATTACACTGGCAGGCCCGAGGGACAATCTCCTCTTAGCCAAGGACCCTGACCAGTTTTTGTGAAAACCTTATATACCCTAAGCATAGGTGCCCAAACCCACCTCCCCAAATTTCCTGAAACTGGTCTGAACAAAGGAAAAAGAAAGATATAATCAAAGTATGGAGAAGGAAATGGCAACCCACTCCAGTGTTCTTGCCTGGAGAATCCCAGGGACGGGGAAGACTGGTGGGCTGCCGTCTATGGGGTCGCACAGAGTTGGACACGACTGAAGCGACTTAGCAGCAGCAATCAAAGTTAACCTGTGATTCATATGCTTTAAGCCTAGGTAGTTAACAGTGGACAATTATCAATAACCTTGTCATATCCCAATAAGCATTAATAGAATGTATGATTCTATTCGGTTACACAGATAATTAGGGTATTCTTTTAGGCGATGGAGAGCCCTGGGGCTCTTCCTTCCGGGGGCCTGGTTTTCCAGTTGGTTTGTCGTTTCCATAGATACTGGGCATGTAGCTCAAGTATATGAGCTATATACACAGTCTGGCCCAAGATAGAGTCCTGCTTTCAAGATAGAGCCTGTTCTGTTTCCTCCTTCAAACTCAGTGTTTCCTAGATGTGTTTGACAATAGAACCCCCATCTGTTCGTGACTTACTGTGTTCCAGGGAACAAGGTTGGGAGTGGGAGCTGGCATGCGGGCAGAAGCCAAAGGAGAAATGGTGGCAGGAGCAGAGAGGCAGTTCAGAACTCCTGGTCGTTAGGCCTGTTCCACCCTCTGAACTGCACTCCAGTCGCCATGCACCGAGGTCTGCCCTTGGGCTGCTGTGCTTTGTTAGAGGTCCTTATTTCCACCACTATTCTTATCCCTGAGTGAGTCTTTTTACTTGTAACTAAGAGATTGTGAAGAAAGCTGAGCACCGAAGAATTGATGCTTTTGAACTGTGGTGTTGGAGAAGACTCTTGAGAGTCCCTTGGATGCAAGGAGATTCAACCAGTCCATTCTGAAGGAGATCAGCCCTAGGTGTTCTTTGGAAGGAAGGATGCTAAAACTGAAACTCTAGTACTTTGGCCACCTCATGCGAAGAGTTGACTCATTGGAAAAGACTTTGATGCTGGGAGGGATTAGGGGCAGGGGGAGAAGAGGACAACAGAGGATGAGATGGCTGGATGGCATCACTGACTGATGGACATGAGTTTGAGTGAACTCCAGGAGTTGGTGATGGACAGGGAGGCCTGGCGTGCTGCAATTCATGGGGTTGCAAAGAGTCGGACATGACTGAGCAACTGAACTGAACTGAAGAGGCTGACTGGAGAAGGCAGTGGCAACCCACTCCAGTACTCTTGTCTGGAAAATCCTATGGACAGAGGAGCCTGGTAGGCTGTAGTCCATGGGGTCGCTCAGAGTCGGACACAACTGAAGCGACTTAGCAGCGGCAGCAGCAAGAGGCTGACGAATGTAACTAGATGTTAGCTGTCTCCCCAGATACTACAACTGGTGACAAATGTTCCATTATTTCTTCCTTGTGAGATGTTGGACCACCTGTGTGGGACATGCTAAGAGACTGTGGATCTGGTGTGGACAGTATTTGCCTTCATGTGCTCCAAGTGAGGGGGAAGAGGAGGGACAACACCATCGGGGTGGACAGTGAGACTCCTGTGGAGAGGTGGTTGTCAGTGTGTGCTCCTTGGGGATAGGGGAGAGAGCTCCCCAGGTAGTAAGCCAAATCTTGGGGCCGTCAGAGTTCCAGCTGGAAGGACTGGTACCTGTTTCTCACAAGAGCAGGGAAGAACTTTTGTATTCTATTACAAGTCAATCACTAAAGGGGTGTTACCTTTCAGATTAAATTATACACAATAGCCCATCTCTGGGAACCCTGCCTCCCAGGCAATGAGCTTTAAGCTAAAATACCTTTGTTTAACTCACCTATGCACAACTGGAGACAGGAAGAAATAACACAGAATGGAAACAGGAAATGCTTGACTTTCTGTCTGGCCCTTTTAGTATAAGAGAAGCCTGGGGGAAAAAAAAAAAGCCTGAATTCTAACTCATGGCCACGCTGGTTCTTTGGGGGCACAAGTTCACCATCTTCTTGGTCTGATGGCTTTCAGAATAAAGTGGCTGTTTCTTGCCCCAACAACTCTGTTCTGTGGCAAGCATTTGCCAGCTTGGACTGGGCAGTAGTACCATCTGTACTGGCGACTCCTCAGGTCCTCGGTGAGAAGGAAGTTTCCCCTGTGAGGAGGAAGTGTTGGTAATTGTGCATCTGCTGTGCCAAGATCTGCTTTCAGATTACAAGTCCAGCAGTGGAAGAAGACTTCACCATCCCCACCTCTTTCCCCTCCCAGCTCTCTTAGCCCCCAGGGGATCCAGAGGCTGCAGAGGGCATGGCAGAGGAGGCACTGAAGGGGGTGGCCCATGCACCCCGTTCTCAGCAGTTTGCCCAGCAAAGGTAGGCCCCAACTGGAGGAAGAGAGAAGCTTTAAGGGTAAGAGTTTGGAGACTGGCTTTTTGACCAGACTAGAATTTTTGTCTAAAATGACCAATGTCCTTTAATGTCTCTGGGCCTCAGGCTGTCATGGAGAATGTCTGTGGTCCGTCAGTCACTCAGTTGTGTCTGACTCTTTGCAGTTCCATGGACTGCAGCGTGCCAGGCTTCCCTGTCCTCTATCTCCTGGAGTTTGTTTAAACTCATGTCCGTTGAGTTTGCTTAAACTCATGTCCGTTGAGTCGGTGATGCCATTCAATCATCTCATCTGTCACCTGCTTCTCTTTCTGCCCTCAATCTTTCCCAGAGAAAGTCTACATGCGAGCTTTGCAGAGGTCATGCCTTTGGCTTGTTCAATCCTGCACTCTGCAGACCAGGAGTAGGACAAAGCTAAACATCAGTACAAAGGGTTTACAAGTATTTACACTGCTTCCTAAATAACTATGCATGAGGCAATTCTAACAAAAGATTTTGGACACTTATATTGCACACCCAATTAAGACAATCAATTCATATGTGTTCAATCACTGAACATTGTTAAGCACCTTAGCTGAATACTGGGGCTGTGAGGATGAATAAGAATTGCTTCCTATTCTCAGAAGCATGCAGTCTAGTGTGAAAAGCTTTAGTCCTGCCTAAGGCTTTCCTCCTTGAGACTGCAGAAGAATCACAGTGCTGTTGGTTTAACGTTTATTTATTTATTTATGGATACTCTGGGTCTTCATTGCTGCATACAGGCTTCTCTAGTTGCAGTGCTGTTGGTTTAAATGCATTGTCATCCTTAAAAGTCTGATTTGGTAGCTTGGAACCTAGGCATCTGCATTTTAACAAGCACCTTGTTCTAAAGCCACCGATTGAGAAATAATCTAGCCTTTTCATCAATACCACATACCAAGGCAGAGTTTACTGCATTAGGACATGCATTATCGAAAGCCACAGGGTTTGTCCCAGAGTCAGGACAGTATTACCTACTTGGATAGAACAAAGTTTCTGCCTTTTCTTTATTACAACAAACGAATTCAGCTGGGTAGAGTCTCATCAAATTGGAGGAGCATGTTTGGGCTTGTCTGACTTAAAAGACAGGGCAAAAGAAATGAACTTTGGGAATTCCTAAGGAGGAGGCCCTTAGCAGAGGGGCAGCCATTTTTAGAGTGGTATCAGGCACGGAATTCTGACAATGCTGCTTCTCCCAAGGGGGTGTTGGCCTTAGGGTGGAAGCAGCGGGAGTTTATTGATTTAATGGTGGTTAATGATTGATGTTAATAACCATGGGGAGGCCAGGTACCTGACAACAGACTTTCCACCAAAAAAAGTATGCAGGAGAAAATGCCTGTGCACACAGAATTTTAATCCCCATTCAGCTATTTGTCGTGGAAATTTGGCCAATGTTTCTTGTCTTCTCTCTTTTCCTGATGATATAATTAGGACAGTGCTGTTTTTTGTAAGGTTTTTCCTAAGGAGTAATGAATCAAACACCACGTTAGCACTTGGAAACTTTATAAAGATGAGGTTTTTTAGTATGTTAAAAATGCAGAATAAGCAGATAAGTGAGATTTTACTGCAAGGTCGTGGACTTGGTTTAATCTGACTTATAGTGTATTGTTCATTTCTTTATAATCTGTTTTGATGACTCAGTTTATAAGAGTGATGCAGTTTTGAAATTACATGTGATTAGATTTAGAAGGCAATGGCACCCCACTCCAGTACTCTTGCCTGGAAAATCCCATGGACGGAGGAGCCTGGAAGGCTGCAGTCCTTGGGGCGCTGAGGGTTGGACACGACTGAGTGACTTCACTTTCACTTTTCACTTTCTGCATTGGAGAAGGAAATGGCAACCCGCTCCAATGTTCTTGCCGGGAGAATCCCAGGGACGGTGGAGCCTGGTGGGCTGCCGTCTATGGGGTCGCACAGAGTCGGACACGACTGAAGCGACTTAGCAGCAGATTTAGAAAAAATATCTCATGTGGGAACTAGGGCAATTAGAAAGTATAGGATAGACAAAGTTTTTAGAAAGCCCAATAGGACTTTGAGGGAGAAAGCAAGCATGGAGAAGTATGTTAAGCAATGGACTCTAGACTTATAAATAGAGGAGTCCATTCTCTTTTGGTTATTAATTTGCTAAGGGGCCTTGAGCCATGAATATAGATGAAATCTATGAAAAATTGACACATTCAAATTGGGGCAATATATCACCACACCTAAGAGATGGTGCAATATGAAAGTGTTAAATATTTAGCATAATGCTATGCCATATAATTACATGTATGGCATTATCTTTAATAGGAGTTGATTAATGAGGCTGACATAAAGCAAGGATGAATATTAGCTATTCAGACACTGATGTTCAGAGAGCCACCTGCATAGTCATTTTCCCTCTAAGTCCTATTCCTTAAAGATTATAGAAATGTCAATTGTTTTTGCAGAGTTTTCATTTCAAGAAGCAGTTATTCATAATCTCCTGAGAACCCTTCCCTAACAGACTACAATAAAATTTAAACTTGATGGTGGTGACATTTTAGACCTAAAATACTGCCTTCACAGTTTAAGTAATTATTCTGCTATGTCTGTGCAAGGGACTTTCAAATTGTTCACTTCATTCGGCTTATCTCTCATCTCTACCACTTGACTAGTTTCTTATCCCTTACAGTTGAAAGCAGGAGGCTGAATTTCTAATTTCCCCCTTAAAATTTTCCTGCTCGTTAGTTAGTACTACTTCCATGGTTATTCATCTAAATTAGTTTTTAAGCAAATTCTTCTCAATGGTCATCTCTGGCTGTCCATTTCTTTTTTCATTTTGGCACTGAATAGATGCTTACCACTGGCCCATCCTGGGATTTGTATGTTCTCATCTGGGATTTGATTTCTTATCTCTTTCTCTGTTTCTGTACTTTCTCCCTCAAAGGTGATTCTCTTTTTCTGTGTGTATATATTTTTTAATAGAATTTTTAGGAGCAGTTTTTAGGTTCACAGCAAAACTGAATGGAAGGTATAGAGTTTCCAAATATTCCCCCTGTTCCTACACAAATACAGCCTACTCTGTTGTCAATATCTCCCAGCTGAGTGGTACATTTGGTACAACTGATGAACCTACATTGGCACATCATACTCACTCAGAGTCTGTCGCTTATGTTAACCCTTGGTTTTGTACATTGTTTGGGTTTGGATACATGTTTAAGAGCATATATCCATTGTATAGTATCATACAGAGCACTTTTCACCTCTCTAAAAATTAATTGGGCTCCACCAATTCATCCCTCTCACCCCCTGTCAGTTTTTAAAATCAATAATTGTTGAGTGTCTGCCACCTCTAGGAATGGACTAATTCCTTAAAAAAACAAACTAAAAATAAAGTTCCATGTTATTAAGAATCCTCCATCTGAGGGAAACCAATTGCATAAACAAATAACCTAATGTAGTAAGCTAAATTGCTTTAAAATGGTTGTGTGTCAGTGTCAGTGGGGCCATAGGAGAAATGGAGCTCAGAAGTTGACCTGGGCAGCATTCTCACACACCTATCTTCTCCAGTAGGATTGTTGGTAGGCGGTGTGGAGGGGGGTTGGTCTGGGGATTGGTCCAGAGTTGGCAGAGCGTGGCATCCGAGCTCAGAGGATGGCATGTGTAAATGCCCAGCAGCCGTGGAGGATAAGGGGTGCTCAGAGTGACGACAGGAGCATAGCATATTTGAGGAACTGACTGCAACGGTGGGCTGCTGAAGGAGATGAGCCTTGGAAGGAAGGTGGGAACAAAGATCGTCAAAGACTTCAAATGTCATGCAAGAGAAGTTTATTAGATTTTCTCGGAGGCTCAAAGAACCAGTGAATAATTTTGAGCAGTGTACTGATAGTTTTTTTAAAATTGAAGTACAGTTGATTTACAATGTGTTAGTTTCAGGTGTACAGCAAAGAGATTCATATATATATATATATATTTTTTTTTTCTTTTTTAGATTCTTTTCCCATATGCTGCTGCTGCTGCTAAGTAATTTCAGTCATGTCCGACTCTGTGCGACCCCATAGATGGCAGCCCCCGAGGCTCTCCCATCCCTGGGATTCTCCAGGCAAGAACACTGGAGTGGGTTGCCATTTCCTTCTCCATTGCATGAAAGTAAAAAGTGAAAGTGAAGTCACTTAGTCGTGTCCGACTCTTAGCGACCCCATGGACTGCAGCCCACCAGGCTCCTCCATCCATGGGATTTTCCAGGCAAGAGTACTGGAGTGGGGTGCCATTGCCTTCTCTGATATAGGTTATTATAAAATATTGAATATAGTTCCCTGTATGTTAGAAAAATCTACAAATCTGCTCTGGTGGAAGGGTGGAAAATAGATGGCAGCAAGACTGGAGATAAGAAAGTCCAATGTGGATGCTTTAATTTGGGAGACAATAATGTTTAGTTTGGGAGACAGAGACAGCAAGAATAGTGCAGTGGAGAGGAGATGGAGAAGAGAGACTGATGAAGTACACAGGATTTGGTGTTGGAAAAAGAAAGAGGGAAGTTTCTGGCTTGATCAACTTGACATTACTAAGTTGACATGCTAAGATAGAGAAGACAGAAAAAGCAGCAAGATTTTTTTGGGGTGGGGGAAGGGTGGCAGGCATTGAAAAGGGGAAAGATGTGTTTGGCTTTGAATAATGTGAGTGTGAGGAGCTGCTGGAACATTTAGGTGTGAATGTTGAGTAGAAAGGGAGCTGCACAGTTCTGGAGCCAAGAAGAGAGTTCCAAGCTGGAGATACTAATCAGGGAGTTCTGCTTGTCCATAGGTGTGGTACATAAATGTGAGTAGAGCAGATGAGGATGAGGATGAGTAAGGTTGAGTTAGAAGAGTCAGAAACAAGAGGGATAAGGAGGGAGCTCCAGGCTATAGATACCAGGTGAGTTCAACTCTAAGTATTTCAACTTCTCTCAAGAGCAAGAAGATCTTCGTAGACAATGATGATATTATGCGTTTTTGTTTGGTTTTAATTTTTATTGGAGTAAAGTTGACTTACAATGTTGTGTTAGTTTCAGGTGTACAGCAAAGTGAGTTAGTTACACATACACATATATCAGGGCTTCTTAGGTGGTGCTAGTAGTAAAGAACCTGCCTGCCAATGCAGGAGACATTAAGAGACTTGAGTTTGATTCCTGAGTTGGGAAGATCCCCTGGAGGAGGGCAACTCACTCCAGTATTTTTGCCTGGAGAACCCCATGGACAGAGGAACCTGGTGGGTTACAGTCCATGGGGTCGCACAGAATTCAACACTACTGAAGCTACTTAGCACATATGCATACATATATCAACTCTTTTTTAAGATTCTTTCCCTATATAGTTAATTACAGATTATTGAGTAGAGCTTCCTATATTATACAGTAGGTCCTTCTTAGTTATCTATTTATAAATAGCAATGTGCATGACATTGTTTTTACACTTCAATTTATTATTTCAATAACATTCAAACTCTTGTCTATACTCAAATTTCTAAAACTGTTCTTTTAGGAAGTTTTTTTTTAAATCTAGGCTCCACTCAAGTTTCATGCTTTGCGCTTGACTGCTACCTTTCTGATGCCTCAGGCTAGAAAGTCTCCCTTCTTCTCCCTCCACCTCCCTCTGGTCTCCATGACATTGAGGGCTTTGAGGGTCCAGGCCAGTTGTTCTACAGGACACTACACATTCTGGACCATGGTGAGATTTAGGTCAGTTATGTCCACTAGCTCATCAGTAAGTGATGTTTTTACCTTCCACTGCATCATCTCAGAGAGGTTCTAATGTCAGGAACAGGCCCTTTGTATGATTAGATTTTTGACTATCATTTTATCAGAAACTGCCTAAATTATTGTATCTGACAGATGTGCATATTTGGATCATATATATATATATATAT
>SJXQ01004112.1:35751-138196 GCA_006408695.1 Aepyceros melampus | reverse complement strand
TTGGGCTCCAAAATCACTGCAGATGGTGACTGCAGCCATGAAATTAAAAGACACTCCTTGGAAGAAAAGTTATGACCAACCTAGATAGTGTATTCAAAAGCAGAGACATTACTTTGCAGACTAAGGTCCGTCTAGTCAAGGCTATGGTTTTTTCCTGGTCCCATCACTTCATGGCAAATAGATAGGGAAACAATGGAAACAGTGAGAGACTTTGTTTTCTTGGGCTCCAAAATCACTGCAGATGGTGACTGCAGCCATGAAATTAAAAGACGCCTCCTCCTTGGAAGAAAAGTTCTGACCAACCTAGACAGCATATTCAAAAGCAGAGACATTACTTTGCCAACAAAGGTCCATCTAGTCAAGGCTATGATTTTTTCCAGTAGTCATGTATGAATGTGTTGGACTGTAAAGAAAGCTGAGCACTGAAGAATGGATGCTTTTGAACTGTGGTGTTGGAGAAGACTCTTGAGACTCCCTTGGGCTGCAAGGAGATCCAACCAGTTTATCCTAAAGGAAATCAGTCCTGAATACTCATTGGAGGGACTGATGCTGAAGCTGAAGCTCCAATACTTTGGGTACCTGATGCGAAGAACTGACTCATTTGAAAAGACCCTGATGCTGGGAAAGATTGAAGGTTGGAGGAGAAGGGTATGACAGAGGATGAGATGGTTGGATGGCATCACTGTTGCACTGGACATGAGTTTGGGTAGGCTCTAGGAGCTGGTGATGGACAGGGAAGCCTGGTGTGCTGCAGTCCATGGGGTCGCAAAGAGTTGGACATGACTGAGCAACTGAACTGATACACACACACACACACACACACACATCCTAGTATTTTCTACCAAGTGATACATATTCTGCATCTCTCATCTTTAAAATATAGCCTAGCCTTAGTCAACTTTTCAGGCTTCCCTGGTGGCTCAGATGGTTAAAAAAAATTCTGCCTCCAATGAAGTAAACCTGGTTTGAAGAACTGACCTGGTTTGAAGAACTTCCTCGGTTGAGAAGATCCCCTGGAGAAGAGAATAGCACCCTACTCCAGTATTTGTGCCTGGAGAATTCCATGGACAGAGGAGCCTGGCAGGCTACAGTCCATGAGGTCAAAAAGTGCTGGACACTACTGAGTGACTGATACTTTACTAAATCAACTTAGTAGCTGTTAATTTCAATTTTTTTTCCCTTGATTCTATTTTCCCATAGAAACTTATGTTGCAAATAGCTTGTTCTCTCTATTGAAAAATTCTCGGGGAAATCACTGACAGATACTGCTTGGTGAGGCCCATCTCTGGGCTGATGGCCATGGTGGGGAAGGTGGGGAGTGGAGGCACGTAAGTACAAAAACATGGGATCTGGGGCCCAGGAGAGTGGTTTGAACATTTCCTAGGGAAGGAAAAATTGTTTATCAGACTCTCTGAGGGCTTTATTGCTGTGACATCAAGATATTTGAGGAAGTTTTAGTCTACTTGGGATAGGTCACTGTGAGATACAGCAGGAAGTCAAATGAGAGAGAAAAGCGTATCCCCTGAGCGTGGCATTTAAAATGTCAGTGGTAACTTCAACAGGATTGGCCTTTCTTATGGCTCAGCAGTAAAGAATCCTCCTGCAATGCAGGAGACACAGAAGATGTGGATTCGATCCCCAGGTCAGGAAGATCCCCTGGAGTTGGAAATGGCAACTCACTCCAGTATTCTTGTCTGGGAAATCCCATGGACAGAGGAGCCTGATGGGCTACAGTCCATGGGGTAGTAAAAGAGTCGGACACAACTGAGCACTTAAGCATACACACTACAGGCTTAGTTTTGGTAGAGTGAGGGCAGTGGATAGAGGAGGAAATAGGAGATAGGGAGCGGAGAGGTGTGTATGCTAGAAGCTTGCTTGGAGAGGAAGGAGAGGTGTACACGAGCAGCTAAGGTCTGAGACGGAAGAGACTTCCGTCTCTTTGGAAAGACAGAAAGCAGGGCTTTCTTTATTGGGCTCAGTGAGCCTGAGAATCTATCAGCCCCTTAGGAATGACATGCAGAACTTACCTGCTTCTCAAAGAAAAAGCCTTTTGAGCCACTAACTTTAGAATCATGGTGGTGAAACAAATGTGGCAATAGAAAGGGAAAGGTGAAAGAAATAGAGATGATAAATAACTGGCGCATGCCTTTGAGGAGGAGGGGAAGGTGGAAATCAGAGTTCAAAGGAAATTATTGGCCTTTGTGGGAAGAGATTTATGTTTATTTCCTGCAGAGACTGTAGGGAAGTTGTGAAATCCGGAGCAGATGCACACACCTTTGTAGGTAGCATGGCAGGGAACTGTGAGCATTCCATTTTTCTCTCTTTTCTTGGTCCATCGTGTTTGGTATCAGGATAAAAACTCTTTCTATGGATAACTGCTTGAGAGATGGTCATAATCGGTTCTCTTTCTTGGGCTTGCCATTGGGCTTTCTGCCTCCATGATTGCTCTTGACTGATGTGCTTTGCTGCTTGTACCTGACATGTTAGAACCTGACCTGTGCTAGAGCTGTTCCCCTGCCCTGCCCCTAAGACCTTCTACAGGTCACTCAGTACTCTGTGGGTGAAACTGACAAGTGTGAGCAATTAATCATGCCTTTTCCCTTTCTTGAGGGTAAGCTTTATTCAGGGCTTTCCCCCAGTTTGGAGCTTCTTGTGTTGGCGCCTCCTGGCAAAGAGTGAGTTAATAGGCATGCTTCAAGAGAGTAGGTGTTTATGTGGCTGAACAGTTATTGAAGTTTATTATAATAATTTACAATGAGCGACCTCTGTTTCTTAAATGATCTCAAGCCAGAAGGCAGGAAAAGTACGGCCTCTGAGCCTGGAGTTCAGGATCTAGAACCTGAAGTTCTCTTCTCATGGGATGATTTAAGTTCAGTCTTTTAGATTTTCTAAGCCTTAACTTTACCATCTGCCAATGCAAGTAATATTTTCCACTTATGTAATGGGGGATTGCATTTTCATTTTCAGAGAGGTATCATGAAAGTAGCCTGTTGAACATGTTACTGTTAGAACTGGAAACCCTTATAGCCACTCCTGTGATCTGAATGTTCTTCAAGTTGCAATTGTGGAAGAACCGGTTTCTGAAAGAAAAGCTTTGTGACATTCTTTGGAAAATTGTACTCATAGAAAATACTCATACACCAGACAGAGTGTGTTGATTTTTAATTTAAGGGCATTTTTGATTATAGGAGCATGTATTTTCCTACTTTTGATTTTCACAGACCCTCACTATTGGTTAGCTTTCTGTGCTACCGAGATTATCTTTAAAAATAATAATACTTTGAGTCAGACAGAGAAAGATAAATACTATATGTATGTATGTGTGTGTGTGCTTAATCATGTCCAACTTTTTTGGGACCCCAGGACTGTAGCTCACCAGGCTCCTCTGTTCATGGAATTTTCTAGGCAAGAATACTGGAGTGGGTTGCCATTTTCTCCCCCAGGGGGTCTTCCTGACCCAGGGACCAAACGCCAGTCTCTTGCATCTCTTGCATTGGCAGACGGATCCTTTACCACTGCGCCACCTGGGAAGCCCCAAATACTGTGTGATATCACTTATATGTGGGATCTAAACAATTTGACAAACTAGTGACTATAGCAAAAAAGAAACGGAAACTAGTGAATATAACAAAAAAGAAACAGACTCCGAGATATAGGGAACAATCTAGTGGATACCAGTGGGGAGAGGGAAGGAGGGAGGGACAATATAGGGGTGGGGATTCAGAAATACAAACTATAATGTATAAAATAAGCCATTAGGATATATTGTACAACATGGGGAATCTAGCCAATATTTTATAGCTATAACCTTTAAAAATTGTGAATCATTATTGTATACCTGTAACTTTTATAATATTGTACAGCAACTATATTTCAGCTGAAAATTGAGTAATACTAAATCAGTGATCATTAGACCACCTGGGACTTAGGTGTATTTCCTTTTTTAAAAAAATGTGTTGCATTCAATTTATTTTTAAATTTTTTTCACGTTGAAAAATGGTGGCTGGGGTGGGGGGTGGGGAGGGAGAATCTGGGAGTTTGGGACTGACCTGCATGCACTGCTATGTTTAAGATAGATCATGAATGAGGACCTAATATATAGCAAACCAACAAGAAATCAAAAAAACAAAAACAAAAAACCGAAACCTTGGAACCAAAAAAAAAAAAAATTGTGGTAAAATATATATAATCATCTTAGCCCTTTCTAAGTGTACAGGCCAGTGGCATCAGTACATTCGCATTCTTGTGCAACCACTAGCACCCTCTATCTCTAAAATTAGCTGTACTTCTACACTATCAGTTTACTGGCTTTGATAATTCCTTTTGCCAGGGATCTGTAAAGGAGGCAGACTGAGTGACTCCTTGCTCCTAGGAAGCCTCTTTTTTTTCCCCCTAAGGAATGATTCTGAAATGAAATGAGAAGGTCCTAGAAGAGGCCCCCCACCCTCCCATCAGAGACAAACCTTATCAGGGTCCACAGCAGTGCATTACAGCCCAGCCTCCAGATCCTTACAGGTGTGGTTTGGCTGACAGACAAAGTGAGTTTTATTTGGAGGGCAGAGGAGAGTTCCCAGTTTTCTGTATCAGCTGGAACTGCAGAGCTGGGGGATGTTTGGTGCTGAGTGACGTGGTGGCAGCCGTGTTGATGGCCTGAGTCGGCTGCTGCAGCTGCCTGCGTGATGCCGCTCAGAAGTGGTAAGAGGGAGTGGGGGGGAGCTGGGAGGGGATGGGGTGGCACAGGACCTGTCCACAGGGAGTGAGAGGGGCACTGACCCGACGTGCTGACTGGAGGCAAGAGAGCACATCCAGATGGTTGAAGTCAGCTTCATATTCAGTTGTAAACTTCCCCTTTCTTCCCGTGCAAGCCGAGAGATGTCCTCAGCAGGACAGGAGAGCAGGGTGGAGAGTAGTTTAGAAATTTCAAACATAGAACTCCGATGGGCTTTAGCTCTTTCCTGATGATTCAGTCTTCCTCTGGGATCATAGGAATGGAAAATACCATCTCCGTAATGGTTTGCTCAATACTTGTTCCCTAAAGATGGCCTTGTTCCAAAAGCGATCTCATTCGTACTCACCTTTGTTTTATCGAAGTGTGCTATGACGTGTTATAAAGCTCACAATTTACAGCCAGTACTGAAGGTCAACACAACGAAGAGAGGACGCTGGTGTCCTCCTAACTGAGTTAAATATCTTTGGAGGACTGGGCTGTTTTGCCCTTTTAAGAAAATTATTTTTTGTTGCATTGGGTCTTCTTTGGCACCTTTGGGCTTTCTCTAGTTGTGGCGAGCAGGCGCTGCTCTTTGTTGCGGTGCACAGGCTTCTCATTGCTGTGGTTTCTCTTGTTGCGGAGCGCAGGCTCTAGGGTGTGCATGCTTCCGTAGTTGCAGCCTGCTGGCTCTAGATCACGGCTCAGGAGTTGTGGCGTATGGGCTTAGTTGCTTCGCGGCATGTGAAATCTTCCAAGATTCAAAGATTCGAAGGGATGGAACCCATGTCCCCTCATTGGCAGGCAGATTTTTATCTGCGGCACCACCGTGGAAGTTTTGTTTCTCCCTTTGATGTGAGGATAAAAGTTTGTCCTTTGTATTTGTGGGGAAAAGTTCCTGTGGCGTTGCCTAGGAGCTCTGCCAGGGAGGGAAATGGATGTCCTTCTCATTGAGTTAAAGGGTTCAGGCAAGTGAGTTCAAGGTCGTGGATTCAATACCCCCTGGACTAGTCTCCTTAAGGAATGCCTCAGAGAGGGCCAGGACAGCCTGCTTCTGCTCCAGTGAATAGCCAGTCACTCACTGCTTCTGTGGTGTCATGGTGGATGTGTGTACCAAGTCCCCCTATTGCTCAGCTCCCCTTCTGTGTCATGGGAAGCCTGGCTGTGGGATGGAGAATGTGACTTCCTTGTTTGTCTATGTTAAATTATGAGAAACCAATAAGGAAACATTATGTTAGATCCACACTGCTAAAGGGAATGGAGAAGGCGATGGCACCCCACTCCAGTATTCTTGCCTGGCAAACCCCATGGATGGAGGAGCCTGGTAGGCTGCGGTCCATGGGGTCGCGAAGAGTCAGACATGACTGAGCGATTTCCCTTTCACTTTTCACTTTCATGCATTGGAGAAGGAAATGGCAACCCACTCCAGAGTTCTTGCCTGGAGAATCCCAGGGACAGGGGAGCCTGGTGAGCTGCCGTCTATGGGGGTCACACAGAGTCGGACACGACTGAAGTGATTTAGCAGCAGCAGCAGCAGCTAAAGGGAAATTTAGAGTAAAAGAAAGAGGCTTGGTCAGGAGTTGATTGGCACGTCAGACTGTGCCTCTGTCCACCTCTTTCTTCCGTCCTCTCTCAAATCTCTGTCTTTGTCTCTCTGTCTCTCTTTCCGTATCTTTACCTGGCTGTAACTCTCTGTCCTGTGTTTTTCTGTGTATGTCTCAGTTGCTTATCTCTATCTTGTTTCTCTGAGCAGATGTTGAACTCCATTTGTGTGCCAAGTGCTATGCTAGATTCTGAGAGTCTAAAGGCAAATAAGACCCTGTGAATAATAATAGTAACAGTAGCAACTGGCATTGTTGTTAGTTACTTAACATGGATCAGACTCTGTATTAAGAACTTTATATCCATTATTGCATTTAATCCTCACAGTAGCAGTATGTGATGGTTACAACATTAACCATTTCACAGGTAAGGAATCTGAGGTTCAAATAGGTTTGTAACTTGCCCTAGGTTGTGTAGCTTGTAGGGGTTTAAGTCTGTCTGCCTCATGAGTTCCCATCATTTACTGCTACTCTCACTGGCCCTTTTGTAGTTAACTTGAGTTCCTGGGGACTCCAGGCTTCCCGTGGGACTGTTTTATGATATCGAATCAATTCCAGGTTACTGGTCTGTTTGAGATCTAGGAAGTGTTGTGCTACTCTGGAAGGGGCTGAGGGAGAGGAGAAGGAGTGAGGAGGAGAGAAACACACACAGAGAGATGAAGATAGTGATAGACTGAAAGGTGAAAAGAGGAGCTAGGTAGAAAGAGAGACATACTAAGATATACAAAGAATGAGAGAGGGAGAGAGAGAAGAGAAGAAGAAAGAGACACAGATGTACAGACTGACAGACATACCAAGCCATTGATCAAATCTCTTGCCTTCTCTCTCTTTCTCTCATTTTTCTTTTATTAGCGGGACTTCAGTATAATGTTATCTTACATGTTTCTTGGGGCTTCCCTGGTGGCTCAGAGGTTAAAGTGTCTGCCTGGAATGCAGGAGACCTGGGTTCGATCCCTGGGTTGGGAAGATTCCCCTGAAGGAAATGGCAACCCACTCCAGTACTCTTGCCTGGAGAATCTCATGGAGGGAGGAGCCTGGTAGGCTACAGTCCATGGGGTCGCAAAGAGTCGGACATGACTGAGCGACTTCATTTCACTTCACTTCACTACATGTTTCTTACAAATCAAGATGAATGATAAGCAGTGTGTCCAGGAACATGGTGTGTGCTGTGGGGAATATGAAAGATTGGTGAGAATGTGGTAGCTGTGAAACCCAAATAAAAGCCTTTTTTTGTTCCTAGTGATCAGAACACAACAGAACTGTTACTTGCTGTATCTTACGATATTTAACATAAATGATTAGACATAGACTTTGGACTAAAGAAATTTACATCCCAGCTCCTCCACTTCCTAGTTGTGTAATTTTGAGTAAGTTACTGAACTTCTCTGAGCTTCAGTTTTCTGATCTGTAAAACTGGCATAACTGTGGTACCTCTTTTATGGAGTTCTTAGGAGTTTTTCAAGAGATGGTGTTCAGCAGTGTTGGGCATAAATGACTTCAGCCATTTTTATTTTATGAACAATGTTTAAGTTAGTTTAATTTAAAACACTGAATAAACTCATCTGCTGTTAGGATATAGCAACTGCATTGTGCTGCTTTTAGGACTCAGTGACCTAGTTTCCAGGAGTGCTCCTCTCAGTCCAGGAGCTGTGGTGACTTGGAATCTCCTGCATAATTTCCTTATCAAGCAGCTGGTACTCGTCTGCCCCCACCCACACACTCTGGTCACTTTTACCTGCCGGTACATTTGATGACATGATTTTCTCTGCCCAGTACACACTTCCCTTCACTTTCCCAACATTTCCAGTGGTAAAAAGCCCAGGAACTGCTTTGAGTACCTTTGCCCACCGTAGAGATGGAATGTATGGTACCCTCTGTGCAGACACACACCACTGTGAAGCGTCCCTGCTGTGGCCATGATCATGGTCTGTTTCATTAAAAGCATTCATCTGTAGATTATGCATTCTTTGCAGACCGGTATTATCTACCTTTGTGTTCTCAGCAGGTGGGCAGAGCCCCTGAAGAGTCTAGGAGAACAGGCTGAGAGAGCCTTTGGCTGTTTGTCATGTTCCAAAACTTTCTTTCCTTTGGTAAATAGTTACCAGGAGAGCCCAACCAACATGTTAGGCATTTCCATCCCATGAAAGACTAGACAGGATGTGGTTGGATTAGTTTTATATTCTGAGACTTTGCTGTAAAGCCCTTCCGTTGGATGTCTCAGGGTTCAGAACCTCTTTCAATTTATAATAAACATCTGCCTATCATTTGGGGAGGCTTCTGGGGGAGGGAAGACTGCCATGATATTTGGACACAACTGTCTCTAAAGCACTGGGATAATGGATGTCACACAGCACAGAGCAGGTACAGAGCAGGTGGTTGGGAAATGCTTTCTGAACTGCAGGGATTTACATTGCTTATAAGTATTTGTTAAAACTGATGCCAATGTCCATCATCTCGATAGGACATGAGCAAAGCAATGATGTAAGCTGAGGAACTAGTTTTGCATGGCCTGGAGTTGAACTTCAGATTTCACTGTTTCATCATTCCATGACTTTATGTATCTGAATCATAGGCTGATTCAGATCTTGGGTTCAGTTTAGTTCAGTTCAGTTCAGTTCATTCTCTCAGTTATGTCCGACTCTTTGCGATCCCATGAATCACAGCACACCAGGCCTCGCTGTCCATCATCAACTCCTGGAGTTCACTCAGACTCATGTTCTTCGAGTCAGTGATGCCATCCAGCCATCTCATCCTCTGTCGTCCCCTTCTTCTGCCCCCAATCCCTCTCATCATCAGAGTCTTTTCCAATGAGTCAACTCTTCGCATGAGGTGGCCAAAGTACTAGAGTTTCAGCTTTAGCATCATTCTTTCCAAAGAAATCCCAGGGTTGATCTCCTTCAGAATGGACAGGCTGGATCTCTTTGCAGTCCAAGGGACTCTCAAGAGTCTTCTCCAACACCACATTCCAAAAGCATCAATTCTTTGGCACTCGCTTTCTTCACAGACCAACTCTCACATCCATACATGACCACAGGAAAAACCGTAGCCTTGACTAGACAGACCTTAGTCGGCAAAGTAATGTCTCTGCTTTTGAATATACTATCTAGGTTGGTCATAACTTTTCTTCCAAGGAGTAAGCGCCTTTTAATTTCATGGCTGAAGTCACCATCTGCAGTGATTTTGGAGCCCAAAAAATAAAAGTCTGACACTGTTTCCACTGTTTCCCCATCTATTTCCCATGAAGTGATGGGGCCAGATGCCATGATCTTCGTTTTCTGAATGTTGAGCTTTAAGCCAACTTTTTCACTCTCCTCTTTCACTTTCATCAAGAGGCTTTTTAGTTGATGCCATCCAGCCATCTCATCCTCGGTCGTCCCTTTCTCCTCCTGCCCCCAATCCCTCCCAGCATCAGGGTCTTTTCCAATGAGTCAACTCTTCGCATAAGGTGCCCAAAGTACTGGAGCTTCAGTTTTAGCATCATTCCTTCCAAAGAAATCCCAGGGTTGATCTCCTTCAGAATGGACTGGTTGGATCTCCTTGCAGTCCAAGGGACTCTCAAGAGTCTTCTCCAACACCACAGTTCAAAAGCATCAATTCTTCGGCGCTCAGCCTTCTTCACAGTCCAACTCTCACATCCATACATGACCACAGGAAAAACCATAGCCTTGACTAGACGGACCTTAGTCGGCAAAGTAATGTCTCTGCTTTTGAATATACTATCTAGGTTGGTCATAACTTTTCTTCCAAGGAGTAAGCGCCTTTTAATTTCATGGCTGAAGTCACCATCTGCAGTGATTTTGGAGCCCAAAAAATAAAAGTCTGACACTGTTTCCACTGTTTCCCCATCTATTTCCCATGAAGTGATGGGGCCAGATGCCATGATCTTCGTTTTCTGAATGTTGAGCTTTAAGCCAACTTTTTCACTCTCCTCTTTCACTTTCATCAAGAGGCTTTTTAGCTCCTCTTCACTTTCTGCCATAAGGGTGGTGTCATCTGCATATCTGAGGTTACTGATATTTCTCCCGGCAATCTTGATTCCAGCTTGTGTTTCTTCCAATCCAGTGTTTCTCATGATGTCCTCTGCATAGAAGTTAAATAAGCAGGGTGACAATATACAGCCTTGACGTACTCCTTTTCCTATTTGGAACCAGTCTGTTGTTCCATGTCCAGTTCTAACTGTTGCCTCCTGACCTGCATACAGATTTCTCAAGAGGCAGGTCAGGTGGTCTGGTATTCCCATCTCTTTCAGAATTTTCCACAGTTTATCATGATGCACACAGTCAAAGGCTTTGGCATAGCCAATAAAGCAGAAATAGAAGTTTTTCTGGAACTCCTGACTGTCAACTCTGGGCAGGTGGCACATGTGGGCCTCCAGTAACTAACTGGCCTTTGATTTCAGCAAAGAGCCTGGGGCTCTGATGCAGGCTCTAGAGTTGTAGAGTGGTATGAGGTCTCCCTTTCCTCTGAACAAGTGGGGAAATATTATGAGCCTTCCTACCCTTGACCATGGAAAAGTCCATACCAGTCTGAGATCTACTGAGAGTGAGTTCTCATCTCTTTAAGGTCAGTTTTTAGCCTTAATTTGGCTATTGTAGAATGGAGTTCATATGCCTTTCTTGGAAGTGCTTCTATGTTTTGCAGGGAGGGGAGTGAATGGGGAATTGCCAGGCTGTTCTTCTGAGTTCAAGGAGGGCTTCAGGTACCCTCAAGGTTTGAAAGACTTCAGGTTGAGCCCTGGCCAGGCAGTTTTGAGTACTTCTGGGTGGTGGCTCCATAAGCTCCTTTGTCTTCACATTTGTCATTATCCCTTCACTAGCTTAAGGCTAATTTTTAAGGTTGGATGCACCACAGGGCTACCAATTTGGCTTAGTCAAAGCATTCCTCCCCTGATGAATCTGCACTTGCCACTTGCCAGCTTCCTTGGGCCACGTAAAGGCACAGGTTGCCACTTGAGTCTGCTTCTCCTGGAAGAACGGAAATTCCCGACACTGTGTGTGGCAAAGCAGGAGCTGGAGAAGAGGATTAAAGCTGAAGTTTCAGGAAGCACAGTGGTGACTATTGTGAGAGCAGCTCTGAGGCTCAGATCCCAGCCAAGCTGCCTCTCCACTCCCTGGGCTATGGCCAGGGGCTTCCTAGGTGCTGTAGTGGTTCATGCAAGAGAAGCAGGTTCAGTCCCTGGGTTGGGAAGATCCCCTGGAGGAGGGCATGGGAACCCACTCCAGTACTTTTGCCTGGAGAATCCCATGAACAGAGAAGCCTGGCGGGCTACAGTTCATGGGGTCACAAAAAGCTGTACATGACTGAATGCACACACACACACACACACACACGCACACGCACGCATGGGCTACAGTCCATGGGGCCACAAAGAGTTGGACATGACTGAGTGCATAGACACACACAAGCCTTGTAGGCTCTCTGACTCTTAGAAACCTTAATGTGCTCATAACACACACCTTGAGAGTCATGGGGGGAATGCTGGGGTACCACCATTGCGTGGAGACTGGGATGGTGGGGGCACCCCGGACAAGCGTCCTTATCCATTTCTTTCTTGCTGTTTGGGTATCAACAGATATGTTTGTGGTGGTTGGTGACATCCTGGATGCAGAATGGAAGACATATGGGGTGGTCTTTTAGGAACTCATAATTTATTTACATATCAATTTTTTTATTAAAGTATAGTTGATTTATAATGTACTGATGTTTTTGCTGAATAGCAAAGTGACTCAGTTATATACATATATACATTCTTTTTTAAATATTCTTTTCCATTATGGTCTGTACAAGGAGATGGATATAGTCTCCTGTGTTACACAATAGGACCTTGTTTTTCATCCATTCTAAATGTAATAGTTTGCATCTGCTAACCTCAGACTCCAATCCATCCCTCTTCCGCCCCTTTCCCCCTTGGCAACCACAAATCTGTTCTCTGTATCTGTGAGTCTGTTTCTGTTTTGTAGAGAGGTTCATTTGTGCCACATTTTAGGTTCCACTTATAAGTGATGCCATATGGTATTTGTCTTTATCTTTCTGACTTACTTTACTTGGTATGATATTATTTAGTTGTATCCATGTTGCTGCAAATGCATTATTTTGTTCTTTTTTATGGCTGAGTATTATTCCATTGTATATATGTACCACATCTTCTTTTTAAAACATTTATTTATTTATTAGGTTGTATGGCACACAGGGTCTTTGTTTATGGCAGTACCTGGCATCTTTAGCGGTGTTAGTTGTGGCACATGGGGTCTTAGTTGTGGCATGTGTCTTAGTTGTGGCACATGGGGTCTTTGTTTATGGCAGTACTTGGCATCCTTAGCGGCATGAGAACTCTTCATTGCAGCATGTGGGATCTAATTCCTTGACCAGGGACAAAACCTGGGTGAAACCTGGACAAAACCCTGCATTGGGAGCTTGGAGTCTTAGTCACTAGACCACCAGGGAAGTCCCATGTACCACCTCTTCTTAATCCATTCATCTGTTGATGGACATTTAGGTTGCTTTCATGTCTTGACTATTGTGAATAGTGCTGTTATGAACATAGGGATACATGTATTTTTTTTTGGCCATGCCACATGGCTTGTGGGATCTTAGTTCCCTGATATGGATTAAACCCAGGCCTTTGGCAGTGAGTGCACATAGTCCTAACCACTGGACAACCAGGGAATTCCTGCATGTATCTTTTTGAATTGTAATTTTGTCCAAGTCTATGCCCAGGAGTGGGACTGCTGGGTCATATGGTAATTCTACCTTCAGTTTTCTGAGGAACCTCCATACTGTTTTCTGTAGTGGCTGTGTGAACTTAAATTCCCACCAGCAGTGTAGGAGAGAGAGGAACTCATGCTTTAAAACAGACATCCTGAGTGCATTTGAAGCAAAGCTTGCATAGAAATCACAGAAACAGTCATAAATATTTGAGAAAATAGGTTCCTAAAATTTTTTTTAGTATTTAGGTGAATAGGAAATTGCAGTTGTTGGGAGATAAATCTTCATCTGTTTGCCAGTGTGCCGTTAGGATCCATTTGGAAGTCCAGGGGCTCTTTGGTTAACCAAAGATAGAGGAGTTGTAAAATGAGGGAGACGTTGTCTCATGCTAGTGTTTCCCTAAACGCTTGCAGGACATTTCATCTACAAGATCTTTTGGAACAAAAGGTGTCTGTTGTCCATAAAGGGCTGGAAACAAAATAGGGTTAATAATTGATGTTTTACCGTGCGAGAGTTCTTCCCTGACCCCAATGGCCAATGCAGGTTAATCTATTAAGATTTATGAGACATTGGGTAGCAAGGAAACCTGGTATAACCCAGCATTTTTCAAGCTCATTTGAGTAAGAGATCTTTCCCAGATAACTCCTACTGAATAGGAGAAATGGAGTGGGCAAAGGTTGAGAAATACAGCTTTGATTGTTGGGTAGGGTGTGAGGTTGGTTGTGTAAGGTTGAGTTGTGAGTGGATTTTACTGGAGAATTCTCAAGAGAGAACTAATACAGATGGAAGATGCAAGGACTGCTGAGTAGGTTTTTTTTTTTTTAATCTCTATTTAAAAAAATTGGGACTTCCCTGGCAGTTGAGTGGTAAGACTCATGCTTCCCCTTCAGGAGGTACAGGTTCTATCTCTGGTTGGGGAATTGAGATCCTGCACACCACAGTGTGGGCAACAGTAACAAATTTCCCATTTCCTCAATGTTTTCTTATATCAACTATTTCAAACATTCAGGAAAACTGAGAGATTAGCTATATGATCAGGCCACTCAAGATGGCATTCTCTTGCTCTCTGTTCATCCCCTGTTCGACCAGTCCCTGCTTCACCTACACCCTACTCAAGTGCGTGTGTGATAAGTCATTTCAGTCGTGTCTGACTCTTTGCGACCCTATGGACTATAGCTCGCCAGGCTCCTCTGTCCATGGGATTCTCCAGGCAAGATACTGGAGTGGGTTGCCATTTCCTCCTCCAGGGGATCTTCCTGACCCAAGGGTCAAACCCCTGTCTCTTATGTCTCCTGCATTGGCAGGTGGGTTCCTTCCCAATCCTCTTGATCTTAGGGCTTATTGAGTAACTACCTATGTGATTGCCCCCTGCCCAAGCCACTGGTTTCCCTGGTGACTGATGAGCTAACCTGATGTTAGTTATGTCAGTTCCCTCTGTAAATGGTAGCCTTCTTATTCCTCGAGTAGAGGAGATTTCTGCTGTGTCCTACCTTCTGCCCATGGTGGAGTGTTTCTCCAGGACTTTTTGCTTCCGATTTGCAAGATTAGCTATCCAACAAGTCATTGGTGTCTCTGTCACTGTCTCTAGGCATATTCTTTGATCTCCAAGCTGGATAGTTATAAGGCTTACAGGCCTGCAAGGTGCAGTCCAACATTAGTACAATGAAGTCTAAAGTTATATACACATTATGATGGACTTCTCAGGTGGCTCAGTGGGTAAAGGGTCCACATGCAATTCAGGCAATGTAAGAGACCTGGGTTTGATTCTTGAGTTGGGAAGATCCCCTGGAGAAGGAAATGGCAACCCACTCCAGTATTCTTGCCTGGGAAATTCCATGGACAGAGGCACTTGGTGGGCTATAGTCCATGGAGTCATAAAAACTCGGACAGGACTGAAGCGATTGAGCGTGCATACATGCATACACATTATGACACATCACTTCTCAATATTTAACATACATCACTTAAGAATACAGATATTTGTTTTCAGACCCACAATGTCATTATACCTACTAAGAAAGCCATCTAAAATCAACTTAATGAAGAAGAAAAAATAAAATCAACTTAATGTTTAAATCCCTCTCCATCTACAGCTTAAAAAAATCAATTACCTTTTTTTTAATGGTTGTTACTTATTTTAACTTAGAATAGTTCCTCTTCCCCCTCTTTTTTTTTCTCCCATGACATTGACCTTCTGAAGAACCTAGGCTAGTGATTGTATGAATGTACCATATTCTAATTTCTGTTTCCTCATGATGTTCAGTTTTTCCTCTGTCTTGGTAATCCTCTGCCCTGGCTGCACATCGGAACCACTTGTCTTGATTAATTGGCAGTACAAGGAAGGGGGATTCATTGGCCCACTCTATTCTGATTGGAATTATTTAAATCAAATTTAAAGCCTAGAAAAGAGAATACCGATGTCTGTGTTCCACTCTAAACCAATTAAATTAGAATCTCTGGAGGTGAAGCTCAGGTGACCCTGGTTTCAAAATTCTCTAGGTGATTCTGGTAAGCAGTCAGCACTAAGAACTGCTGCTCTATCCTGTGGATCCTAAATATTGAAGTTAGGCTATACATTTTTTGTCTGGAATACTTTGCACGTTGCAATCACCTTGGAAGCTTTAAAAAGTACTGATACATGTGGGTCTACCCCAGAGATTCTGATATAGTTGGTCTGGCGGCGTGGCCTGGGCTTTGGGAGTTTTGAAATCTGCTCAGGTGATTTTTAATGCAGCCAGGAAGAGCCACTGCTTTAGATTATTTTTTTGTTTAATTTGCATCCTATTAAGAGGCACACAATGTCACTCTATTCCATTATTTGTGATGCCAGTTTCAATCACTAGATTAAGGTGGTCACACCAGACCTCTCCATCACCTCTTCATCGCAAATGTACTAGTGCTCCTGTTCCCGGAGGTAAGCGGTCTCTGAGATGATGCCTTGGTGCTGCTAACAAGTTTTAATCCCATGATTTTAGCTTCCACTCGTGATTGTTACCTCTGTCAAGTATTATGTGGAGGGTGAGTATAAATGGTGATCTAATCTTGTCTTTCCTTCTGTAACAGAGTATGGCTGAATGCAGCCCTAAGTCTGCAGCCCTTGCTGCAGCGCCACTATGCCGCATCCAGCTCCGGTTACCATTGGACCTGTGGGGGCCCTGCTCAGTGATTGGTCGACACTGCAGTGGGCCCCACCCACAAGCAACCAATTGTCAGAGACCTTTTAGTGGTCCTGCTCAGTCATTGGTTAGCACAGCACTGAGCCCGCCCACAAGCGACCAGCTGTCAAGTAGGGACTGTTAGCTGAGAGGATTCAGCCAACCGAGTCAGGCAGTGGAGTGGTGGTCGTCAGGCCGAGAGTGAGGTAAGAGGTGGATCCGTCTCTCCGGCTTACCTGGCCTCGGGCCAGCAGGTGTGCTGTGAAGGGCCAGGGAATAGGCTGGGGGCTGTGTCCTGCGGGGCTCCAGAGCCCTCGCTAGGGCCACTCCCGGCCTTGGCCCAGGCCTTGAGGCGGTGGTGAACCTCTGCCCCGTGCCCACCGCTGACCTGATGGCAGTGGCGGTCCGCATAGGACACAGTCTATGGGGCCTGAGGAACCTGAGGGCTGGTTGCGTCCTGGGCGCTTTGCTCCCTCAGTAATGACAGTTGTGCAGGGTCTGGGGACCTGGCCCTGAGGGAGCTGCCAACTGATATCTGCCTCCTCAGCCAGGACCCGGACCTCAGAAGGACCTTCGGGACCTTGGCCTTCTTGTCAGACAGGGAATAACATTTGTTTGGTAGAGATTTACAGGAGCATCATTCCTTGCCCCTGACCTGACCTCCAGAACAAAGGTTCTGATACCAAGAAGTTTGCAACAGTTAACCACACCCCTCTGTCACCTGTCCTTTGCTGAAAGTTTTTTGGCCACCACCCATCTCCTTGCAGGGCCCTACAATATACCTTTCTCTGTTCCAAATGCCGGAAGTTTTAGTTATGTTTGGCCTCACTGTCTGACGAGCACACCAACTTGAGTTTTGGTATCACTTCCACATTTATTTGACTTTCTTTTGTAAAGAAGATCTGTCCTGTTTATCCTCTCACCACCCCCGGGACATGTGTATTTTTATTTACTAACCAGCTACAATCATTATCCTTTTTGATATTCAAATACTAAATTTGGCCTGTGGGCGCCCCTTCAAGCTGGCTTTTTTTTTTAAAGTAAAAAAATTTAATTCAATTACATAGAGAAATATACAAAAGATTGTCTACAGTTCAAAAATTTCCCAGAGCAAACACCTGTGTAACAGTTCCCAGATCAAGAAACAGAACAATGAAATTACCCCAGGAGCCTCCATCACACCCTCTTCCTGTCTTTCCCCACAAGAGTAACCAGTAAGAGTCTTACTTTTAAACTTGTTGATCAGTTTGCCTGTTTGGGAACTTTGTATAAATAGGATCATAGAACATGTAGTGTTTTTATGTGTCTGGCTTCTTTGTTCATCGTCATATTCATGAGATTCATCTATGATGTGTGTAGTTGTAGTTCTTTTTCATCCCTCCTGCAATTTATTTATCCATTCTAATGTTGGTGGGCATTTAGGCTGATTCCGTGTTCTATTAAAACAGTGCTGCTATGGACATTCTGATACTTGTCTTTGGGTGAACATATTGTTGAGTTTTGTTTGCTTTTTTTTGTTTTTGGAAGCAGGGAACATATACTTAACAGTGGAATTGCTTGTTCATAGAGTATGCTCAACTTTATTCAGTACTGCCGGACAGTGTTTTCTTTGGTTATAACCCCATTGGTCTTGGTGTACTTTTACTTTCTGGCAGAATATGTCCTGGGCTCATTTTGTATGTTCTCTGACCAAGCCCTGGAATCTGCCATCTCTCTGAGGAGCCCTCATGCTTTTGTATAAGGAATAGTATTTAAAAACCAACGTCTGCATGCTAGTGGTGCTCATTGACACCGGGAAGTCATTGTTTTTAGTTCCCTTTAGTGAGCAAAGGTAGAAAATTCACTAAAGAAAATAATCATGCATTTGAATTAACAATTCAAATTCAACATTGCAGGATTTTTTCCTGTTAACTCTGTTTTTATTTTGTGGAAACCAGCCTGAGATTGTACAAATTGTTTGTTCCCCAGCCGGTAATCAGTCTACCATGAGAAGCGCCACTAGGAACACAGGTATGAGATCAGTGTCTTCTGACTTCTTTAGGGGCATCCCCGGGAACAAAGGGAAAGGTTAAAAATTTACTAGAGGCTCTAAGGAGACAGACCTACACCCATGGGCTCTTTGTTAATCCTGACTCAGGGCTATTGTCTTAAGAAAGGAAAACACAGAGGGGGATCATGCTCACATTTTAGGAACACAGCCCCCAGGAGTTAAGCTAAGAAAATGATTGTCTCGGACCACTCAGCTAAATCAGTATAATTGTAGGATAGTTAGCCATTTAGGCCTGATAACGAATGAACCTATCCCCGGAAAGGCCAAAGTTTGCAGACCAATCAGAACGCTCCATCTCAACTGCACCTGTTCATGATTTTTGTGCTTATAAACTGCTCTGTAACAACTGTTCGGGGTTCGTCTCCCCTGGTGGAGATTGAACCCCGGCGCGCCGGCCTAATAAATCCTCTTGCCTATTGCATCGAATTCGAGTCACTGTGGTCTTTAGAGCGACAGATCCTGAGAAAAGGCCGCAGGTCTTACAATTTTATATGTGCATCTCTTTTTTGCTAAAAATCTTGGTTTCTAATAACATCAATAAGTTTTATTTGCTTTGTTCTACACTTAAAACAGTTGCAAAATTGAAATACTAACATTACTATATTGACAATATAACTGACAATATTATGAATTGAAGTGATGTCTGTGTGAAGCTTTAGATTTCTTTGAAATAATTTTTTGTCTCTCGTAAGCAATTTATATGATACTAAACTGAATTGCCTAAACCTGAGGAGGACGAAGAATTTATCCAGTGGCTTAAGAAGATGGGTGTTGGGCTCAGAATAATATTGACTGTGGGGCTTGGCCCTTCTAGACAATTACTGCTGTGGAGCTCCCACTCTTTGTCCCTCCCTCTCCTTTTCCTAAATTGCTTTTTGAAGAACTTCAGGGTTTCCACTAGTGAGAGGTACACCCATGGGGGATGCACTCCTTTCTCTCACTTAGAGGTTCTGTGGCCACCAGCCTCCCCCACCCAGGTTTTAATGATTCATTTTGTGTCAGCTGGGCTGTGCTCTGGTGTTCAGTTGTTTGGTCATGTACCAGTATAGATGCTGCTATGAAGGCATTTAAAACACATTTATTTGGCTGTGCCAGGTTGGTCTTTGTTCTGTCATGTGGAATTTTTATTTGCAGCATGAGAAATCTTAGTTGCAGCCTGTGGGATCTAGTTCTCTAACCAGGGATCGAACCTGGGCTCTGTGCATTGGAAGCATGGAGTCTTAGCCACTGGACCATTACGGAAGTCCCTATAAAGGGATTTTTGAAAGCTCTGATTAATATTTAAATTGGCAGATTTTGAGTAAAGTAGATGACTCTTCATGATGTGGTGGATGTCATATCCGATCAACTGAAAGCCTTAAGAGAAAAGACTCAGGTCCCTTGAAGAGGACTTCCACCTTACAATTCCATCAACTTCTTGCTGGAATTGCCAGCTTATCCCCTATTTGGATTTGCCAGTCCCTATAATGATGTGTGATCATATAATCACATGATTATAGGGACTGGCAAATGCAAATAGGGAACAAGCTGGGGCTTCCCCGATGTCTCAGACAGTAAAACGTCTGCCTGCAATGCGGGAGACCCGGGTTTGATTCCTGGGTCAGAAGATCCCCTGGAGAAGGAAATGGCAATTCACTCCAGCACTCTTGTCTGGAAAATCCCACAGACAGAGGAGCCTGATAGGCTACAGTCCATGGGGTCGCAAAGAGTCGGACATGATTGACTTTACTTCACTTCATAATCATGTGAGGACTTCCCTGGTGGCTCAGTGGTAAAGAATCTGCCTGCCAATTCAGGAGATGAGGGTTCGATCCCTGGGTCAGGATGATTCCTCAGAGAAGGAAATGGCAAACCACTTTGGTATTCTTGCCTAGGAAATCCCACAGACAGAGGAGCCTGAAAGGCTATAGTCCCTGTGGTTGCAAAGAGTTGACTATGATTTAGTGACTAAAGAAATGTAAAGTCACTCAGTCGAGTCTGACTCTTTGTGACCCCATGGACTTGCAGCCCACCAGGCTCCTCAGTCCATGAGATTCTCCAAGCAAGAATACTGGAGTGGTTTGCCATTTCAAAACAACCACATAATCATGTGAACTAATTTCTAAAATCCCCTCCCCACCCCTGCCCTGAGCCATCCTGTCTTCTTTTCCCCACCCCCATCCTCTACACACACAGGGACAGACACACCCTCACCCACCCCCCTACCCATGGTATGGATTTTGTTTCTATGGAGAACACTTATAGAATGCTGGTTATCTCAAGCCTCAGACAAAATGGTCCAGAGTCTCTGCTGTGTGGCCCAGGAATAGCGGAGCAGGGTGAAAAGCAGATTGTTATCATCCAGGCAGAAGAGGTGTGTAGCAGGTTGATAAGGGGCCCTGCAGAGGGATTTGGGTGCAGGAAATAGTAGGTAAGAACCTCCCTCCTCTCCCACTTAGACCTTGACTGCTGTGGGTGGCTGCGCCTGGAAGATGGGACCTTTGTTTGACTTGGAGCCAGAGCATCCTCCTGGTCCAGGAGCACCCTAACACTCTGTTTCGGTGAGAGAGGAAGAGGCCCACCATGACCCTCGAGTGCCTCTGGGGTCATTTGACCTAGGTAGGGTTCCTGTCAGTGGCTCTCGGGTAGGTCGGGCTGTGTGCACAGCAGGCTTTGAGAAGGGCTTTTCCTTAGTGGGAGGAGCTGATCTCGTTTCTCAAAGAGTAAAGGCCCAGCTGCTTGTTGTTAAGAGGGACTGCAGATTTCCTCTTTTAGCTTATCTCTCCCCAGGAGGAGGAGACTTTCAGTGAAATAGAGGAAACCACAGAATATTCAGGAACATAATAATGCATTGAAGTTATGCAATGAGACAGTCCGTGTAAACAATAGAAGAGCTGATTTTCTAAGGTCGCTCTATTCTGGGGTGGGGGGGAGGCTACTCCAGTGAAGCCTAGTAAGATCCCACCACACTCTCCCCTCAGGAGAGTGGGACAGACCAAGTAGGAGAAGACCAAGGGTCTAGAGGAGGAAGAGACCCCAGGATAATGGGATATGTCCTTTTAGATCACAGTTTTCAACCACTTTACTTTACATTTGTGACACTTTTGATATAGTTCATTTCAGACCTCCTGAGGATGGTTGCTTTTCACATATCAGATAACTAAGGGGACCTCTAGATAATATCACGTTGAACTCTTCCAGGGGTGTCAGGATGCTGATCATTCAGTCTCTGGAGTAAAGCATCTCTGTGTGCTTAGATATACCTATCAATATTTTAATGAAGGTGGCAAAGTCAGACCAATGTCCTCACTCATATTTGCTTGGTGGAAGATACACCAGTTAGGAATCTTCTTATTGTGAATGACTGCAGGTCCCAAACAAACTAGCTTAAAATAAACAAAGCAAAAGAATTCATTGGCTTTTGTCACTAAGAAGCCCACAGGTAAAGCTGCTTCAGGTGAGACCTGAGTCAGGACCCAGGTGATGCTATCAGGATGCCCCTCTGGTTCTGCTCTGTGTTCACCCCTCCTAAGTCTCTGTGTAACTGTCCTTGGAATCTTCAACTTCCCATCTTTTTGACTCAGTCTTGGGGAGGATAAGAGAAAGCTTCTCTTTCCCATGAGCCTAGCAAATAATTTCCTCCACTGAAGAAATTATTGTGGCCTGGAGAATGTGCCAGCCTAATTGCCTTGAGGTGGGACACACACTCATTGTAGGGCTGGGCAGTGGCGTGAACTTCTGTGCAGCTGGAAACCCAGAGTGGGTGGGCTGTCTGTGAGAAAACTGGGAATTGAGACCAAAGCTGAGGAAATGGATGCTGGGAGGACCAAACAGACAAACCAGCAAACGTGTGCACTGACTGATTTAGATGGCTATGGGGAAGGTAAGTTCTTCTCAGAAATGAAACATTGAACATGCTCAAGGCTTTTGGACTACTTCGAGATCCTTAAGACTTTGTACCTTGTCCAGCAGAGAGAATTTGGACCTGAAAAAATGCAGGTGTTATTGGTTACTTTAACCATAAAAAGAATTTATCTTGTGGAGCATCTGTTTGTTTATTCAACTCCTATGAATGCTCAAACTATTGCACAATTGCACTCATCTCACACGCTAGTAAAGTAATGCTCAAAATTCTCCAAGCCAGGCTTCAGCAATACATGAACCGTGAACTTCCAGATGTTCAAGTTGGCTTTAGAAAACGCAGAGGACCAGAGATCAAATTGCCAACATTCGCTGGATTATGGAAAAAGCAAGAGAGTTCCAGAAAAACATCTATTTCTGCTTTATTGACTATGCCAAAGCCTTTGACTGTGTGGATCACAATAAATTGTGGACAATTCTTAGAGAGATGGGAATACCAGACCACCTGACCTGCCTCTTGAGAAATCTATATGCAGGTCAGGAAGCAACAGTTAGAACTGGACATGGAACAACAGACTGGTTCCAAATAGGAAAAGGAGTATGACAAGGCTGTATATTGTCACCCTGCTTATTTAACTTCTATGCAGAGTACATCATGAGAAACGCTGGGCTGGAGGAAGCAAAAGCTGGAATCAAGATTGCTAGGAGAAATATCAATAATCTCAGATATGCAGATAACACCACCCTTACGGCAGAAAGTGAAGAGGAACTAAAGAGCCTCTTGACGAAAGTGAAAGAGGAGAGTGAAAAAGTTGACTTAAAGCTCAACATTCAGAAAACGAAGATCATGGCATCTGGTCCCATCACTTCATGGGAAATAGATGGGGAAACAGTGGAAACAGTGTCAGACTTATTGTTTTGGGCTCCAAAATCACTGCAGATGGTGACTGCAGCCATGAAATTAAAAGATGCTTACTCCTCGGAAGGAAGGTTATGACCAACCTAGATAGTATATTCAAAAGCAGAGGCACTACTTTGCCAACAAAGATCCATCTAGTTAAGGCTATGGTTTTTCCAGTGGTCATATATGGATGTGAGAGTTAGACTGTGAAGAAAGCTGAGCACTGAATAATTGATGCTTTTTGAACTGTGGTGTTGGAGAAGACTCTTGAGAGTCCCTTGGACTGAAAGGAGGTCCAAAAAGTCCATCCTAAAGGAGATCAGTCCTGGGGTTTCTGCGGGAGTTGGTGATGGACAGGGAGGCCTGTCGTGCTGCGATTCATGGGGTCACAAAGAGTCGGACACGACTGAGTGACTGAACTGAACTGAACTGAAGCTGATCATTAGCAGCTGATGGGATCATTTTTAATAAGTTTTAAAAAGTGAGTTATATATGTACTAAAGTATACAAAGCTTAAGTGTACGGCTCCAATCCGTTGAATCACAACTTCTGTGATGTTTTTCCATGTTTTAGGTATAAAACAGCAGGATAAGATTCTCCCCAGCTGGGATTCAGTAACCCCATCTACTTGGAAACATAAAATCAGCTATCCAGATTTAGCAAAGAGCTTCAGGAACAGATTCCTTGCCACCAGAATTATTCCTGTTCTGCCCTGACTGATGGTCATCCATCCTTGCCAAATGATTCTAAATAATTCTGCTGGATGTACTTGCCTCACGGTAGGTTGTAATAGAACTTACCTCCTGGAGGGCAAATTCTTATCTTCTGTGCCAGAGGTAGCCTCCCTGATCACAGTGATCATTACCAGAGCACCTGAGTTGTCTCACCAAATCCTCAGCCTTCCCAGAAGGATGCTTCAGGTAGCTGCCATGCAGCAATCCCAGTTGGTATGCCAGATGAAAGCATTTTTTGCTATTTTGGGTCTTCGTAAGGCTATGGTTTTTCCGGTGGTCATGTATGGACTGTAAAGAAGGCTGAGTGCCGAAGAATTGATGCTTTTGATATGTGGTGTTGGAGAAGACTCTTGAGAGTCCCTTGGACTGCAAGGAGATCCAACCAATCCATTCTGAAGGAGATTAGCCCTGGGATTTCTTGGAAGGAATGATGCTAAAGCTGAAAGTCCAGTACTTTGGCCACCTCATGTGAAGAGTTGACTCATTGGAAAAGACTCTGATGCTGGGAGGGGTTGGGGGCAGGAGGAGAAGGGGATGACAGAGAATGAAATGGCTGGACGGCATCATGGACTCGATGGACGTGAATCTGAGTGAACTCTGGGAGTTGGTGATGGACAGGGAGGCCTGGCGTGCTGCGATTCATGGAGTCGCAAAGAGTCGGAAACGACTGAGCGACTGAACTGAACTGAACTGAAGCTGTCAACAGAGAAAAAATTTAATAGTCTTGAAATCTCAGAAATCAATAAAGTGGTTAATTTTCTTTCCTTGTGTCTGTGATCCCACTACGTTGACAGGATTTTCTTTTTCTTGGAAGCAGTTATCAAAGCAGGAGGTGAGATCCGCCTCGATGTGAGGTTGCCCTTGAGAAAAGTCAGTGCTGGTTTTCAGTGGCATATTATTATCTGCTGATAGGAGGGAAAATGCTCCACAAAAGAAATTTACATTGTTTTAACTCTCAAAAAGTTGCTTGTAGGAATAATAAGACCTTTGTTTAACTCTAATCTTAGTCTGCCTTTAGAAGGAAGTTTAGAGGATAATCATTGTCAACTCAGTTGAAAGTATCAACTGTGATCCCACAAGCCCCATGACCTGGTCAAAAAAGTCCAAAAAGAAACAAGCAAACACCTTCATGCCCACCCCCCTCCCCTTAACCAAAAGAAAGCCTTTCAATGATGTGGATAAGGAAAGGAAAATTGATTTTTAAATAATAAAAAACACCAACCTTCCTATTAAAGTTATACACAAAATCACTCCACAATTTCTATTATTTAAGATAATTAGATTTTGTTGAAAAATGAGTTGGTATCATGATTTCCCTACTTTTTCCCCCCAAAATATTTATTTGGTTGTGCCAGGTCTTAGTTGTTGCAAGTAGGATCTTAGTTCCAGATTGAGTAGAGATCAAACCCATGCCCCCTGCATTGGAAGCAGAGTCTTAACCGCTGGACCACCAGGGAAGTCCCGTGATTTTCCTACTTTTGTTTATGCAGCTTATGCCTGGAGAATGGGCCTTTGGAAACTGATCTTTTTCAATATAGATTTTTCTCTCTGAATTAACCAGTAGAGTCCTGATTGGTTTCCCTCCAGTAGGTTTTCTGAAGCAGCTGGATTTCTCAGGTGGAGGTACCATGGACTGTATCAGCCTGAAGCAGCTGGTTTCCCCCAAGCACTCATTTCTTGGTTCTCTGTATTGCTTTCTTTCTTTCTTTCTTCTTTTTTTTTTTGTATTGCTTTCTTGATAGTGCTCATCACACTCTGAATTTTTTTTGTCTGTCAGACCCTAAAATGAATGCCAGTGCCAGTCTCTCAGTTGTGTCCAACTCTTTGTGACCCCATGGACCCCCTGTCCATGGAATTCTCCAGGTAAGAATACTGGAGTGGGTAGCCATTTCTTTCTCCAGAAGGTCTTCCCAACCCAGGGATCAGACCCTGGTCTTCTATGTTGCAGGCAAATTCTTTACCATCTGAGCTATAGGGAACTCCCTTAGAATGAATGAGCATGTGTTTAAAGCCCTTTGACAGTTTCAGTTGCCTTTAGTATTAAATCCTGTCTGCTCCTCACACAGCATATCTGAATCTGTGTCTGTTTCTCTAATCTCTCATCTAGTGCTTGTTCCAGCCCCTTGGAACTACATTTCCATTGCCATTGAACTGTGTCCTTTCCCCTGGTTCTCTTTTACAGATCCTTCCTCATATCCAGAATATTTCTTTCCCCAGTTGATTCCTCTTCTCCCATGACCCACTGGCTTGAATAACTTCTTACTGTGCCCCTTTTGAACTTCCTTTATCACCTGGTTATCTTGTTATATTATCATTGCCAATTTATTTGTCCAGATTCCTCCACTAGATGTGAAGTTGGAGGCAGAGGTCTGTCCACTCTATGATGTCTCTTTAGAGCCTGGCATACATATTTGTTGAACCACTGAATGAATGAAAGAAATACCTTGAATACAATGAATGAATGAAAGAAATAGCTTAAAAGTGGTTTCACTTTTGTTAACTGGATGTAACATGATAAATTATGTCTTCTTTATCACAATTATGTATCAGAAAACGGATAAGGAAAAGGCCAGAAATCTTGGACCAACTAGATCTGCTGTAACTTATGGATGATATGGGAGCCTGGGTTGATGATCAGGACAGTTGAATTTCTTTTAAAAAAATAATTAATTTTATTTTTTGGCTGCATTGGGTCTTAGTTGCTTTGTGCAGGCTTTCTCTAGCAGGGACTATTCTTTATTGTGATGTGAGGGCTTCTCATGGAGATGACTTCTCTTGTTGCAGAGCACAGGCTCTAGACTGTAGTCTTCAGTAGCGGCAGTATGCAGGCTCAGTAGCTGGGGTGCACGGGCTTAGTTAGCTTTGTGGCATGTGTATTCTTCCTAGACCAGGGATCAAACCCATGTGCCCTGGATATGGGGATAAGAATTGGCAGGCAGATTCTTATCCACTGCTCCACCAGGGAAGTCCAAGAAACTTGCATTTTTGTCCTCATTCTGCCACATTTCAGGATTTCTAAAGCACTGAAGAGCAGATTCCAAAATACTCTGAGGGTTAGGAAAAACAATGCAAACAATTCCTTTTGGGTTTAAAGATTTTGTGATTCTTCACATCTTGATTTATTAATACCATTAATTAGACCTAATTAATCTGAGCTGAGATAAGTATAGCAGGCTGATCCTTAATGGGAAGATTTATGGGCTTCTTATTCTAGTGCATCTGAGGAAGGGAAGGGAATGTTCATCCAGGAACCAGCTGCATGGTGAGGATGTCTTGGCTCCTATTACCAGAAGACTATACAGCCACGGCTCAGCAGGCTGGATTGGAACACTAGCCAAGAAGATATTTGAGGGGACCCAGGGGCCTTTCAATGAGAATGTCATCAGGATGTGCTTCCCAGATGGGCTGTTCTAAATGATTCATTTGGAAACTAATTGACAGGATGAGTGTGAAGTTGAGTTGGCTAGAAGATTCTTATTCTTAGTGAGGGAACTTTAAGGGTCTTAAATCGTTGGTTATTAAGAGTCTCAACCCCCCTCCCCAACAGGTCGTACATGCCTGAAGGCCACAAAGGGCATTAGAGACTCCCCCACCCCCACTGCCAATGCTTACTGTGCTTCAGAAACTCTATGGAGCTTTGAACTGGGAGGAATCATGAATTCTCACATGGGATGGCCCTGGAGGCCCTCACACTTTTAGCATTGGGTCTACTTTGGGCTGTGTCTGTTGTTGGGAGCCCCCAGTAGAGTACAGCCACCTTTGTTTTAAAGACTAGATTTGAATAATGTACAGCTTCCCCTTGCTGTCTATAATGAGAGAAACTGTTGAGAAAAACTGCCAGAAGAATCTTTCTGGACTGTTGGTCAGATTGACATAGGAGGGCTTCTTAGTAGTCCAGTTGTTCTAAGAAATTGAATAGACAGATTCAAGAACTTCTGGGTATCATCTAAAATTAAATCAGTGGAAAGATTAAGGTGGGAAGACTTCTTTAGTTTGGCCTTCTTACTTTCCGGTTGAGACATGGATTAATAGAGTTTTGATTAATATAAAAAATTAGAAATGTTGGAGATTATGGATTTTAGTTCAAAGATTTTTTCCCCTCTATACTGGGACTGAATTATCTCAGATTAAAAATTATATGTATAATAGCCAAATTCCTAGAGGTCACCTGAACTGGGTTAATTGCTTGTGGGGTTAATTTTAACTTCTAGAGCCTTTGAATTGCTAGAGGCAGTAGTTTTAAATGTGGGGGCCATCCGGTTTCCTTAGAGAACTACCTTTTAGTCGAAGGTGACTTTTTTGGGCTAGGTTAAGGGAATTTTGGTTGAGGGGGGAGGGAAAGAGAAATGTGAGGGGGTGGTTAGTACCTTTTCACTGGGAGAGCCTCTGGAGTTGGGATTGCTAGATCCCACACAGGATGAGATCAATGAGATGTGAGGTTGATCTACCAGAAAGAGGAAAACTGCAGTTATCTAGGAAATGGCACCCCACTCCAATACTCTTGCCTGGAAAATCCCATGGACGGAAGAGCCTGGTAGGCTACAGTCCATGGGGTTGCAAAGAGTCGGACACGACTGAGCGACTTCACTCACAGGTTATATGCAGGTCACTCCCCAGCCATTTTAAAACCCCAATAAAAGTTTTCCAAGCATCTGTTATAAGGACAAACTGTGGTCCTGGCAAACTGAAGCCTGTTCCCATATGGTAGAATTTGAAGGGAGACCTTGTTCTGTGGTCATAGGAAGTTTTCTTGTTCAAGTGGGATCATCCACTGGGTTCAAATCTGGGCTTCTAGCAGGTCAGAGCCCTTATTCTGGGCCTAATACTGTTGGCCAATGTAACAATGAGAAACGGAATACTTCTTGCCACATCAGTAAACAAAGGATGTTATAGTCTTAGTAATTACAGACGCCACAGATGGTGAGGTGATGAGCCCTGAGGCAACTCAGGAAGGAAAGAATACCTGCCATCTAGCAGCCATCAGACTCCAGCCACTCCCTGAGGAAGCTCAGGATGTGAAATGAAAGTCGCTCAGTAGTGTCTGACTCTGTGGCCCCATATAGTCCATGGAATTCTCCAGGTCAGAACCCTGGAGTGGGTAATCTTTCTCTTCTCCAGGGGATCTTCCCAACCCAGGGATAGAACCCAGGTCCTCCCACATTGTAGGTGGATTCTTTACCAACTGAGCTATCAGGGAAAGCCGTGAGGAAGCTCACGATGTGAAAACACAGGATATTGGGCCCATTTAGCTGAGGTGCATATCAAAGGAGTGATTTCAGTAAGCGTAGATTCTTGCATCTACCCATTCATAGAAAAGCAGTAAATTCCTTAACTTGGGATTCCTGGTTTTCTTTAATTAATAATTGTTTGATGTTCAAACTGCCTGTCCTTTGTTGCAAAACTTCTATGTAACCTGGCTCCTCCCCTTACCTCCTTGGAGAAGTTCTCTCAGGGTTACTTGAGATGCTGTCTCCTGGGCATGAAGTCCTAAAAAATTCCTACCAAATAAAATATAACTCACAGTTTTTAGGTTGTGAATATTTTTTATTTATTTAAATTAATTTTTATTTTTTAGTTTGTTTTGCTTTACAATACTATATTCGTTTTGCTATACATTGACATGAATCAGCCACGAGTATACATGAACTCCCAATCCCGACCCCCACCTCTCCCCTCCCGCCCCATACCTTCTCTCTGGATTATCCCCGTGCATCAGTCCCAAGCATCCTGCATCCTGCATCAAACCTGGACTGGCGATTCTTTTCACTTATGATATCATACATGTTACACTGCCACTCTGCCAACTCATCCCACCCTCTCCCTCTCCCACAGAGTCCAAAAGGCCGTTGTATACATCTGTGTCTCTGCTGTCTTGCGTACAGGTTTTTCATTACCATCATTCTAAATTCCATATATATGTGTAAGTATACTGTATTGGTGTTTTTCTTTCTGGCTTACTTCACTCTGTATAATCAGCTCCAGCGTCATCCACCTCATTAGAACTGAGTGAATGTTTTTTAAGTCCACACAATGACCTAGAATTCTTGGGTCCTTCAACTCACATACCATCGTCCACTGCTCAGGTGTCAACAGTTATTAAATTTCAGGATTCTCAAAGTTGGGATGCTCTGAGGAGTGGTTGGGGCCCAGAAATCTGTAACTTAAAGCAAATCTTTCAGTAACGTTTAAAGTAAGAGTTTGAGTAGACAGGAAGGAAACCCCACTTTCAGGCTCCATAGCCTCATAGCTTCTTTCTGAGCTTTCGGGTCTGAGATACAAGAGGAGCCTTTTGAAGCAAATCTCTTCACACAGATACTTTTATCTGTGTGAAATCTCCATTTAAAACCCTTTTAGTCATGGATGTGAAGCAAAGCTGGAAAGGGTGAAGCTTTTCAGAACCTGAAAAACAAGTTGTGTTAAAGCGAGTGAAGCCCTGCCCTCTCCCTAATTCGACCCTCAATCTGTGAGTGAAGTGAAGTGAAGTCGCTCAGTCGTGTCCGACTCACTCAGTTTCTTTTTCCTGCCACCTCCCGTTTCCAGCCATTTGGCTTGGCAGTATCACTTGTGGTGGTGGTGCAGTTGGGTCAAGTGAGACTAAGAAGGGGCAGTTTCTGAAGCTCTGTGTTTGCACACTCTGAGATTTTGGGTGACTTTGGCTGAGGACCGAGTTGGCCCTGGGGGACCAACTGTGTGGAGCCACCTGCTGCTCTCTGCTGCCCCCTTGGTGGAATATTCTCACATGTCTCTCCAGGCCATCTGAGGACAGGATTAGTTGTGTGGTAGTTTGTTACACCCCAATTGCACTCATTTCACACGTTAGCAGGAGAAGGCGATGGCACCCCACTCCAGTACTCTTTGCCTGGAAAATCCCATGGGTAGAGGAGCCTGTAGGCTGCAGTCCATGGGATCGCGAAGAGTCAGACATGACTGAACGACTTCACTTTCACTTGCATGCATTGGAGAAGGAAATGGAAACCCACTCCAGTGTTCTTGCCTGGAGAATCCCAGGGACAGGGGAGCCTGGTAGGCTGCCGTCTATGGGGTCGCACAGAGTCAGACACAGCTGAAGTGACTTAGCAGCAGCAGCAGCACACGCTAGCAAAGTAATTCCCAGATTTCTCCAAGCCAGGCTTCAACAATATGTGAACCTAGAACTTCCAAACGTTCAAGCTGGATTTAGAAAAGGCAGAGGAACCAGAAATCAAATTGCCAACATCAGTTGGATCCTAGAACAAGCAAGATAATTCCAGAAAAACATCTGCTTCATTGACTATGCTAAAGCCTTTGACTGTGTGGATCACAACTGTGGAAAATTCTTCAAGAGATGGGAATACCAGAATACCTTACCTGCCTCCTGAGAAACCTGTATGCAGGTCAAGAATTAACAGTTAGAATCAGACATGGAACAGCAAACTGGTTCCAAATTGGGAAAGGAGTACATCAAGGCTGTATATTGTCACCCTGTTTATACAACTTACATGCAGAGTACATCATGAAATGCCAGACTGGATGAAACACAAGCTGGAATCAAGATTGCAGGGAGAAATAAGCAGATGACAACACCCTTATAGTGGAAACTTAAGAGGAACTACGGAGCCTCTTGATGAAGGTGAAAGAGAAGAGTGAAAAAACTGGCTTAAAATCCAACATTCAGAAAATGGCATCTGGTCTCATCACTTCATGGCAAAGTGAAGCCATGAATTGATACTTTTGAACTATGGTATTGGAGAAGACTCTTGAGAGTCCCTTGGACTGCAAAGAGATCCAACTAGTCCATCCTAAAGGAAATCAGTCCTGAATATTCTTTGGAAGGACTGATGCTGAAGCTGAAACTCCAATATTTGGCCACCTAATATGAAAAACTGACTCACTAGAAAAGACCCTGATGCTGGGAAAGATTGAAGGCAGGAGAGAAGGGGATGACAGAAGATGAGATGGTTGGGTGACATCACTGACTTGATGGACATGAGTTTGAGTAAGCTCCGGGAGTTGGTGATGGACAGGGAAGCCTGGAGTGCTGCAGTCCATGGGATTGCAAAGAGTCAGACATGACTGAGCAACCGAACTGACTGATTTTCATTCAGATAATGATAATCTAGCCATTCGAGATACATGACTTTATAACATGGTAGTTTTTATGTTAGTCAAATGTGAAATTTTCATTTATTTTCAAGGTTCAGTGATATTTACATTGTATACCACATCTTTCAAGTGCCGATGTTCTATGGGAAACAGTAGACACAGTCTCAGGCCTGCTGGGGTCACAGAAGGTGGTGGAGAAAAATAGTCTGTCCTTGTCACTGAGATGCCAGGAGTTGAAGTGCAGCTGCTTTTGGCAAATCACAGGTGTCTACACAAAAGCAAAACCTGCTCTGCTTCCAGTGTGTCTATACTTCTCACCTACCACAGTAAAAACAAAAATATATACAGCACCCTGAGATAAATCAGAGTCACCCTGACTGGTCTGATTTTCCAACTAATAAAATGTTGAATATTTCCAACAATCCTAGACTCTCCCAAAATAGTTTTATCTCCAATTTTTGCTGTGTTGTTGGCTGGAGATTGTCAGGAGCATTGTGAATATAGCTGTCTTGTGAGCAAGCTGTTGCTTTCTTATATTGAAGGGATAATGTAAACTTCGTAACCTTGGTAATGCTGTGAATTTTTTGCTTTAAGTCCTTCTTATGTTTTTTATTTGATGAACCAGTCCTTCTAAAGTCTGATTCCTTTGCTCTCTTTGAAGGTGCATTTTTCTTTCCTTTTCTAAATTCTTCTTTCTCTGGGTATTCCTTTGACACCTGTCATGTCTGGATCAGCTAAAATGCAAAAGCTCAAAGATGTTCTGTATTGATTTATGTTATTAGGTTACAATCAAAAATATTGATTTTGAAGTACTTTTAGACTTAGGAGAGGTGGCAAAAATAGTATGATGGTTCCTGTATATTCTATATTCAGCTTCCCCTAATGATAACATTTTACATAAACTACAATTCATTATCAAACCAGGAAACTGATATTGGTATTAACTAAATTACAGACTTTATTTAGATTTTACCAGTTTTTATATGCACTCTTTTTTTTTTAAGGTATATAATTCTACAAAATATTATCACATGTGTAGATTTGTGTAAACACTGATATATTTAGGAGACAAAATTATTTCATTGCCATAAAAGAAACTCTGTGACTTCACCTCTTTATAATTAGTCATACTCTCCTTAAAACTTAATGCCTGACAAATAATGATTTGTCCTTTATAACTTTGTCATTTCGAGAGTGTTGTATAAATGGAATCATACATATAAACTTTTTTAATAATATTGTTTTCTTTTTAAAATTTATTTTTGACCGCACTGGGTCTTCATTGCTGCTCACAGGCTTTCTCTAGTTGCGACAGATGGGGGCTTCTCTTCCTTTCCGTGCATGGGCTTCTCATTGCGGTGGCTTCTCTTGCTGGGGGGCACAGACTCTAATGTGCGGGCTTTGTAGTTGCAGCTCATGGGCTCTAGAGCACACGGGCCCAGCGGTTGTGGCACATGGGCTTCCTCTGCAGCATGTGGAGTCTTCCCGGGCCAGAGACTGGACCTGTGTCCCCTGCACTGGCAGCTGGGTTACTATCCCTTGTGCCACCAGGGAAGTCCCGTATAAGCTTTTGAGATTTTTTTTCACTCAGAATAATGCATTTGTGATCCACTCAAGTTGTTATACATATCAATATGTCTTTTTCTTACTGAAAGGTATTTCATTGTGTTATATACTGTACTGCAGCTTATTTATCCATTTGCCTGTTGAAACATAATTTGGGTTGTTTCCAGTTTTTGGCTATTACATAGAGCTGCTATGGGCATTTGTGTAGTTTTTTTGTGTATAAAAATAAGTTTTATTTCTCTTGGTTTGGGTGAGAGTCTTATAAACTATATTTGCAATTGTATAAATTATAAAAATGTATAAATTTATAAAATTACTGATGATAAGTAGTACTTCTTGAATTGTCCTGGGTGAATGTGAAAAGAGGTAACTTAATATATTAAGTGATACACTTAAGCCAAGTGAAGTCAAATGACATGGCATTTGGTGCTATTAATTGTTGACAGTATTTCAAACAGAATCAAGTTCTAAGAGAACTGAGTTCTCACAAAACACATGTAGACAAACCTGCCAAACTCAAGAGCATTTGTCTGAAAGCCTCAGTACATTTCTATGTTGTGAAAAGTGACTTTATTCCAGCAGAAAAACATCATCCATTTCATTATATTAAAACAATTGTTCATTTGGATTTTTATTGGTTTCATAGTTTGTTTTTATTTCATTTATAATTAAAAAACATTTTTATGGCTCTGGACCAGCATATAATCAGCTCAGCTAAAACCAGTATAGCATATAGGATTTAGTAGTAGTGTTGGTACTGAATAAAGTGAAAGTGAGAAGGAAAGGGGACAGGGCACAACCTTTAAAAGAATAATGTAGCCATTGAGGATATGACAAAAACTGGTTAGAAGAATTAAGTCCAAGGTAGTGGATGATTTGACTTCCTGTACACCTTGAGCCTCATTATACACTCATTGTAATACAAGTTCAGTTTAATTGCTTAGTCATGTCTGACTTTGCGACCCCATGGACTGCAGCACGCCAGGCTTCCCTGTCCATCACCAACTCCTGGAGCTTACTCAAACTCATGTCCATTGAGTCAGTGATGCCATCCAACCACCTCTGCCTCTGTAATCCCCTTCTCCTGCCCAGCATCAGGGTCTTTTTTAGTGAGTCAGTTCTTTACATCAGGTGGCCAAAGTACTGGAGCTTCAGCATCAGTCCTTCCAATGAATATTCAGGACTGATTTCCTTTAGGATAGACTAGTTGGATCTCCTTGCAGTCCAAGGGACTCTCAAGAGTCTTCTCCAACACCACAGTTCAAAAGCATCAATTCTTCAGTGCTCAGCTTTCTTTATAGTCCAACTCTCACATTCATACATGACTATGGAAAAACCATAGCTTTGTAATACAAAAGCATATACTAAATACATACCCACAGGCACCTGACAGTTCTGAGGCAGACCATAAAAGTCCAAAATGTGGGTGGTGTCCCAGTTCCTAGAAATCCCCACACCTTTCCCCAAGCAGTTGAAGTAATCCTTCTACTCATTTGTTGTTTAGTCACTAAGTTTGTATCTGACTCTTTGTGACCCCATGGACTGTAGCTTGCCAGGCTCCTCTCTCCATGGGATTCCCCAGGCAAGACAATTGGAGTGGGTTGCCATTTCCTTCTTTGGGGGATCTTCCCAACCCAGGGATTGAAACTCTGTCTCCTGCATTGACAATTTGTATGATTGTGAGAATTAGACCATAAAGAAGGCAGTGCTGAAGAATTGATGCTTTTGAATTGTGGTGCTGGAGAAGACTCTTGAGAATCTCTTAGACTGCAAAGAGATCAAACCAGTCAATCCTAAGGGAAATCAACCATGAATATTAATTGGAGGGATTGATGCTGAAGCTGAAGTTCCAACACTTTGGCCATCTGATGCGAAGAACTGACTCATTTGAAAAGACCCTGATGCTGAGAAAGACCCTGGTAAAGACCCTGGAAAGACTCATTGGTAAAGATCCTGATGCTGGGAAAGGCAAAAAGGAGAAGGGGGCAGAGGATGAGATGGTTAGATAGCATCACTGAATTTGAGCAAACTCCGGAAGACAGTGAAGGATAGGGGAGCCTGGAGTGCTACAGTCCACGGGGTCACAAAGAATCAGACATGATGTAGTGACTGAACAATAACAACTGCATTGGCAGGTGGATTCTTACCACTGAGCCACCAGGGAAGCCCTCCCAGTCATTAGCTTATGAAATTACCCAGCCCATAAAATCTAACTGTCCCATATTTCCAGGCAGCTCTCACCTTCTAAGATGGGCTGCATTCTGCCTATGGAACATACGGCTTGCTCTTGAATCCTTTCTTGCCTGAAGCCAGAGACCCTCACTCTTTGGCCTGTCCCAGGAACTCATCCAAACCTGAGATGTGACCATCCTCTCCCATTTTCCTGCAACCTCTTTACAAAGGATATTGATAAATATAATTCTTACCTATCACTTTGCCTCTTGCTGAATTCCTTCTGTGCTGAGGCATAAAGAACCTGAGCTTCAATATGTTTGGAGGCAAGTTGTGTGGTTTCTGTTGGAAGAGTGTAGTTTTGAGTTTCATCCAAGGTGTGTGGTTTTAAAAGGAATACATAAAGATATCTATATTAAAAAATATGGATGGGTATTTATGCCATGTTTTACATTTGTATATATTAATATAGTTTGTATATAGGATCAGAGATTAAAAAAAAAGGTAGCTTATGCACATGTAGAAAGTACACTCTCTCATAAACATCTGAGCTAGTCAGTTGTCCAGCACTGTAGCATCATCTGGAGACCAATTTTCCTACTAGTTTGCTCCCCTTGCCTTCTCCTAGATTGATGCTTCTCAAAATTTAATGTAAATATGAATCACTTGGGGATATATATATATATATATATATATTTTCACTGCACTGCTAGGCTTGAAGTTTCTTAGTTTCCCAACCAGAGATTGAACCTGGGCCCTTGGCAGTGAGAGCAGAGTCCGAATCACTGAACCATCAGGGAATTCCCTGATGATCTTATTTAAGTGTAGAATCAACCTCAGTAGGTCTGGTTTGGGCTGATTGTGCTCTTTCACAAACTCCCAGGCGATGCTGACGTTGCTGGTCACAGAGAGCACATGTGAGCAGTTAGGTCCAGGAATATTGCCTTCATTCACATAGCTGAAGCTGGTTTGTCACCATTTCTTTGGATTTCCAGCCTGTGGGAAAGAGTAGAGAGGAAGTAAAGGGGCAAGTTGCTTCCTTATGAGAACATGACCCAGAAGGTATAGACGTTCTTTCCATGTACCTCTCACTGGCCAGAATATGGTCATTTGATCCCTCAGTTGCAAAGAAGGCTGGGAAATGTAGGCTCGAGGTAAAATTTGAAGAATTCTATTAACTAAGAGGGAGATGGCGAGAACAATATAAGGGATTTATAAACAGTGTCTGCCATGATATTTAAAGAGAATTTATGTCAAGACAGGATCTGTGAGAACATTTTTCCTTTTATGCTACTTATATGTGAGAAACACTAGTCTGAAGTATAATCTAAAGTGTATACTTCCTTAGCACTCATGCAAGACTTTTTCATAATCTATCCCTTTTCAGTGATCACACCCCTTGTGCCACATCCATCTGTATCCTAATTTAGGCTCGTTGGCAAAGCTGTATTGCTGAACAAGAGAAGCTCAGGCAGGGGTTTTGAGAATTTTTTCTTTCTTAAGAATCTTTTATTACTTTTATGTACAGAAAGCTCAGTGGTGCATACTCAGCCCAGTTGGGTGGCCAGCTCTTTAGCCTTCGCCTTTTCCAGCTTGGTGATGAGAGCCACTGACTTTGGCCCCAAGACATTGCCTCCCCACGGATGGTGGATCTCATCATATCTGTCGTTGTAATTGGTCCTGATGGCTTCCACCAGCTTAGCCAGGGCACGCTTGTCCTCCGAGTTGACTTGTGTGAAGGCCACAGTGGTGCAGGTCTTCCTGTGGACCAGGCGCCCCAGCAGGGCCTTCCCCTTGATGATGCAGTAGGGAACCCCCATCTTTCAGCACAGGAAGACCATGTCATGAGCAACTACCACCAGCTGAGCATTCTTGTTCTCCACCAAGGTGGTGACAGTGTTGACCCCTGCTCAAAGGACAGGTAGCCTCTTGGTGGGCAGTTTGCCGGCAGTTTTCTTCTCCTCTTGGGCCAGCAACCTCTGCTTTGTCTCTTGCTTTGTCTCTGGACTGTACTTCTGGGCCGGCTTAAGTAGTTGAATAGCTGTTTGTTGGTCCAAGGCCTGGGTGAATTGGTTAATTGCTGGAGGCACTTTCAGCTGCTTATAGGGAATAGCCCTTTGCTGCTGCAGCTGGATGTGGTGGGGCTATTTGATGAAGCAGATGAGGTCTCTTTTGGGTTGGATAAACTATCCAATGCCAAAATTCTTGGGCCTTTTCTCGTAAGGGGGTTGACCACCTTCTTGGCCTCCTGCTTCTTCACCACAGCGGGAGCCAGAGCCACCTTCTTTCCCTTGGCCTTCTTTCCCTTCAGCATCTTGAAGGGCTGGCAGAGAGAGAGAGAATTTTTTTTTTTTTTAACAGAGACACCCCCTTCAAGAGAGAATGGATAGATAAGCAGAGATTATTATTTGTTTGAAACCTCTCAAACCTTCTGTTCTACTGATGAGAGCTATAAGCTCACCTTCACACTTGAAAGGCATGGCTCCAGGTTCTAGACCCTTTCTATCTTCCAACCCCGCTGCAACATGAGGGGAAGGCCCATAGAGTTAAAGTGAGTTTTTGCTATACAGAGATTCTATGACAAACCTAGGAGTGAAATGGCTTGGATTCTACTGGACGATGTTATTGACTCATTGGGAAGCCTTCAGATACTCAATGTAATTAACTCCCTTACAGAATACTAGTTTATTTTTTTAAACTTAGGCTGGAATATGTATCAGGCTAAGATTTTCTTTCATTTGAGAATATTTTACAGTTGCCTACTAGTCATCAAAATTGAGTGTGTGCATGTATTCTAGAAGAAATATACAATTCTTTTAGTTTTTTTTTTTTTCGGTTTATATTTCTAGTTAGAATTCTCAAGAAAATTTTCCTAGATGCAACTATACTTCATGATATTTCTTTGAGGAAACAACAAATCAACAAAAACTTCCCATAAAATTTAAAGAACTCACTGCATTAAAAAATATTTTTATTTGGCTATACTGGGTCTTAGTTGCAGCCTGTGGGATCTTTAGTTGCTAGTTGAAGTATATGGGGTCTTAGTTCCCTCACCAGGATAAACCTGTGTCCCCTGCAGTGGAAGCACAGAGTCCTAACCACTGGATTGCCAGGGAAGTCTATTTCTATTTTTATGTATTTTATCCTTGTTCTATCAGGAGCTCATCATTGTTCTTTTTTTTTTAATGATAATATACTTGCTGTTTTATATACTTTTTTTCCAATGGCCTCATTGATTCATTTACAAGTAGACCTACTGGTTGAATTAAAAATGTAATATCATACATGAATGAAAATGTAATATCTTAAAATCTCTGGGCTTCCCTGGTGGTTCAGATGGTAAAGAATCTGCCTGAATGTGGGAGACCCAGGTTCTATCCCTGGGTTGGGAAGATCTCCTGGAGAAGGGATTGGCAACCCACTCCAGTATTCTTGCCTGGAAAAATCCCATGGACCGAGGAGCCCGGTGGGCTACAGTCCATGGGGTTGTAAAGAGTAGGACATGACTGAAGCAACTTAGCATGACATATCAAGAGTATATCCCCTGGCATCCAGGAGCTACTGATTTAAAGGCCGACAAAAATAATGGTAACAAAAAAGTGATATTCAAACTGGGCTACAGGAAATGCTTTTGCTACCCGGTCCTTATTCTAGTCCAGTGTTTGTCCTCTTCATTCCATGTCTTCAGATTGCCCCTTTGGCATCTTTCAGCAGAGTCGCACATCACTGTGGACTCCCTGGTGGTAGTACTGGACCAGCAGTGTCTCCCTGGTCTTCCACGTGGAGAATGATGGATAGGAAAGGGAGCTGAGGTGTTTTCCTATCTGTTCTCTCTGGGGTAGTGCAAAAGAGAGACAGTGGATTTGAAACCTAAGGTAGGATTTTGGCCTCTCTTGACCTCAGTTTTTCATCTGTAAAGTAGGGATAAAAATACTTGCCTTATAAAATGATGTCATGATTATATGGGGAAAAAAAAAAAGGAAGGGTGCAAACGCTTACAGCAGTGCCAGGCATGAAGTAGTTGCAGTTGGTTTCTTGCTCCTCTTTGTAAGCCTCTCTAGCACACTCAAAACTGTTTCTCTCTGGAAAAAGGCTATGTTAGTTGTTAAGCTGCTCCAGTGACCCAGTCGATAGACTAAGAATTATGGTCCCCCGGAGTCAATCGACCTATTGTTATTAAATTGCCTTGGCCCTGCCAGTTTCTGGAGTTGTCATTTTGCACTGTAATTGATTTACAGTTTTCTTCCTACCCTTCTCTTGCAGATGAGGCACTAGATGGCGCCATTTTACCAAGTATCAATGGCTTTCACACATGGCATAACTTGTTCTTCCACTTGTCCAGTGCTAAAAAAAAAAAAGATAGTTCTTACAGTCTGCTTCAGCATAGCCACATATTCCAGGACATCAAAGAAATCCCTTTACAATTCTGTATTTCCTTCATTTATAATAGGGAATGTGTGATGCTTAGAAATCACCCAGAAGTTCACATATTTGATTTGGTTTAGGGGACAGAGAAAATTTGGAGTAGATTAAAAGGGAAAAGATAAATTTGATTGGAATGGGAAAATGAAATGTTTGAGGAGGGGTCTCATAAACATGCATTACTTTGTTTAAAGAATGGATAATTAATCTCATGGTCGACTCTAACAGTGAAGTGCTTCTGGGGAAAAGGCTAAGCAACTGTTACTCTCCAAGAATAGAACAAGGAGAAATGGGCTTCATGACCACAGGAGAGAGAAGTTAATCACAAGAAAGGATCTTTGGAACCAAGAATATGTCACATCAGAATGAAGAAAATTGTCACAGCTTTCTTTATTAATGTGAAAAATAAGTTAGTCATGGTCTCAACATGATTATTTTGAGGATTATTTGCAGTCCTACTAGAAGATAGAGGAATGTTTTATCCTTTACTGTGATGATTATTTGAAACCGGACATGTGTAGGCTACGGTGATGCTCATTACAGTCTATTGGCATAGGCTAGGATTGGATATGACTTAACAGGAGATCAGTGATATCAAAAGTGTCCCATTTTTATATGTATGTTACACACACACACACATGCTAGCATTTTTTTCTTGGTTTCTAAACTATGTAAGAGCTGGATGAGAGGGAAGGCAATGATCATAGGAAAAAAGAATCAGATGTCTTCCTTGACACTCATTAAACATTTTTTTATATTTTATATTTTTTATAAACTTTCAATCTTATATTGGGGTATAGCTGATTAACAATGTTGTGATAGTTTCAGGTGGACAGCAAAGGGACTCAGCCATACATATACATGTACCATTCTCCCTCAAAATTCCCCTCACATCCTGGCTGCCACGTAACATTGAGCAGAGTTCCCTGTGCTATACAGAATTGACACTTATTTTTTTGAAACTCTCATTTGTTACTTATCATATGATTGTTCAGACTGTGTGTTTTTTGTTTGTTTGTTAGTCCTTATTTACACTTGTAATAGCTGATTGATCAATATGAGTACATGTTCATGATTGCACACCAAGTCCACATGAGGGCACCAATTTTTATTTTATTAACTTTCTGCAGAGATTTGTCCAACAGTCCATCTAGAGAGTCACCCTGGGTGGATCTCCTTTTTTCATCTCCTGCCCCACAAAATTGGTAGTCTTCCCTCTAAGGTTCTAGTTTCACCCTGGAGAAATAGCACTTGACTTTTCAGGTCCTTCAGATTCCTTAGGGCAAATAAAATATAAGATAATAAAACTCTCCGTTGCTGATAGTGACTGGCCCTCATTGCTTAGCTTAGTTATATTATGCTAGAAATACTTTATTTTTTCAAAGATTATTTAGCAGAAAAGGCTGAGGTGGAGATACAGAGAAGGTGTTAGCGATGGAAGATTAGGATGAGGTTAAAAAAAAAAAAAAATCCAGTCCAGCAGTTTTTTCCCTTGCTGATTATAGATGTAATACATGTTCATTGTAGAAAATTTGGAAAAAACACAGACTAATGTAAAAAAGAAAGCAAAATCATTCTATATTCTACTACTTATAGATGACAAAATTAGTATTTTGAAATATTTCCTTCCATGTAACTACAGGAATTTGGAAAAACAGCCAACTATTTGTAGAAAGCTGGTCTAGAAGATCACTGAAGGGTTGAAAGGTGAATTTTTAAAAAAAAATTTATAGGAGTATAGTTGGTTTATAATGTGTTAGTTTCAGGTATACAGCAAAGTGATTTTTTTATGTGTATATATATATTCACTCTTTTTAAGGTTCTTTTCTCATATAGGTTATCACAGAATATTGAGTAGAGTTCCCTGTGCTATACAGTCTTCGTTAGTATCTATCTTATATATAGTAGTGTGTGTATATTAATCCAACCTCCTGATTTATGCCTCCCCCATGGTTTCTCCTTTGGTAACCATGTTTGTTTTCAATATCTATAAGTATCTCTGTTTTATGAATAAGCTCATTTGTATTATCTTTTAAAATTAGATTCCACATATGGGTGATAGCATATGATACTTGCCTTTCTCTAGCTTGATAATCTCTGGGTCCATTTATGTTGCTGCAAATGGCATTGGATCAGTCTTTTTCATGCCTGAGTAAAACTCCATTGTACATGTATTTATGTGTGTGTTCCACATCTTTCTTTTAAATTTTATTTAATTAAAAATTTTTTGACCGTGCCATGTGGGTTATGGAATCTTTGTTCCCTGACCAGAGGCTGAGCATATAATAATGCTAATACTGGTATATTAACCTGGGATTGGATTTTGAGACTGATGGCCTGGGAGTGTATGGATTATAGAGTTAGATAAGGCAAGAGTTTGCTACAATGGATATACTTGCCTGTGGTTCAGGATTTAATGTTCTGGCAAGGGCTCTTGAAGCCAGTCTCCGTACGGTGCTGGATGGCCCCTGGAAGCTTGGAAAGAGTGACAACCACCACATTGCAGGAGATAGAAAGGCCAGAACTACCTTGGCATAGTATCAAGCAACGGATCAAAGTCTCAGAGCAGTGAGCATATGTGCCAGTTATCAGCTTATTATCTCTTAGCTCCAAATCCACTTTTTTTTTTTTTTTGCCTTGTAATTTTGGAGCTGGACTCTTTGTCATCTGGTACAATATTAGGCTTTCACAACAGAGGGTGCTGGAGGGATACTGCACAGCATGGGCGAGGAAGGAGCTTCTCTTTCTGGTTTCGGCATACTTTTTTTCCTTTTTCTTTTCCCTGATGGTGTGGCTACTTAACAGTGGGCAGAGGCCCATTGGTACTCACTCCCCTGCAAGTTGCTGCAGGAATCCAGCAGGCTGTTTGCTGTGAACCAGCTCCAGGTCACTCAGTAAACTTTACAGGTAGGATAGGAGGGTGACTGGTAATCAGAATGTTTTGGTCCACAGGGTTCTCCCGCAGAAGCCGAGTGATCATGGTGTAATTATGAATGAAAGGGATGGGCATTCTTCTAGAATATTGCTACATTCATATAGCAGAAAGCAACAACAATACAAATTCCACATCTGCTGGTCAGCAACCTGATTTGAATTGCCACAATGGAGTGTCATGGCCAGTCACCCATTTTCCAGACCTGAGCCAGTTCACAGACTCAGAGTTCCTTGATTGAAGGGCAGCTGGGTCACCTTGGGAAGGACTCTGTATTGTTGCCACAAGCATATACTGTAAATCTTCTCTCAAGACTTCCCTAATGGGACTGGTGCCTATCTGCTAGAATAAATGTGCATTGAGTAAAAGACCTCTGGGTTTAACTAGATACTGGCTCTGTACTAATCTTAATTTCTGGGAGGGTAAAATGCTAGCAAGGCCTGGTAGTCAAAGTGGGAGCTTATGGTAGTCAGATGACAAATGGAAACTAACTCACAATGGCTCCAGTTGATTATGGACCCTTCCTGTGGTTGTTTTCCCATATCCTGAATGTAATGTTGAAATATACACTATTGGCAACTGGCAGAATACCTATGCTGGCTATGTTACCCAGCGGGCAACCTAAACCAGCAGTAAGCTAGCCAAAGGGAGAGGGATCTAGAATTAACAATAGAGAATCATAAATGGGTGGTATCAATTATAGCTTCAGGACCAACTGTAGTGGTTGAGACTATGATTTGTCAGACTAACTTCCTTCTGTAAAAAGAATCATACAGCTAATAAGAATAATCATAAATTACAGATTATAGCTCATATATTCTTACACTCACTATTCTAGGTGCTTCACATTTATAAACTCAATCTTCAAAAAGGTCTATGAAGTTGGTAGTTATAGTTTTATAGATAAAGAAACTGTTGTTTCTTAAGTTGTAACTTAATGATCAAGAGTTGAGAGGGATGTGAATGATAGAATACTTTTAGCATGGAATAATCTCCAAAAACTCATAATAGACTTCTGATCCTTTGCTTTAAGGTAAATTGGATAAATAGCAGATTTGGTGATGGGTGAGTGGATGCAAAAAGAACAAGTGTTCCAGGTGGAGGGAATGGAATAAACAGATGTACAGAGGTAGCAAATAGAGATGTATTCTGGCTGACTAATAGATACAGGAGTTTGGTTAGAGAGCAAGACTGGTGATGGGAAGGAATGGGAGATAAAATTTTAAAAGTAGAACTGGGATATCCTGCATAGAGTTCTGAAGTCAAGTTAAAATTTTTGAATTTTATTTTTGGCAGTTACAGGGAATGACAGGATTTTTAAGGACATATGTGACATGATCACAGTGCTCTCTAGAAGAGTGGTTTCCAAATATCAGGTGGTAAAACTAATCCTGTTCTGGCTGCCTAAGAATTATTTGGGTCCTTGAAGGACATTTGCTCTTGTTAAAAACAATTGTAAGATGTTGATTTACCCCCGAATGTGTTTGATATTTGCAGGACCATTTGGTTCTATCTAAAACATTTATAAGACATTTGGTCTATGCCAAAGGTCCTTGATATCTGGTCCTGTCCAAACTGTTTGTGATGGATCAACTATATTAATGGATGCTTTGTTTAGAACCAAGCCTCTGTGTGGATCACAACAAACTGTGGAAAGTTCTTAAAGAGATGGGAACACCAGACCACTTGACCTGCCTTTTGAGAAACCTATGTGCAGGTCAGGAAGCAACAGTTAGAACTGGACATGGAACAACAGACTAGTTCCAAATAGGAAAAGGAGTACATCAAGGCTGTATATTGTCACCCTGCTTATTTAACATATGCAGAGTACATCATGAGAAACACTGGCCTGGAGGAAGCAGAAGCTGGAATCAAGATTGCCAGGAGAAATATCAATAACCTCAGATATGCAGATGAAACCACCCTTATGGCAGAAAGCGAAGAACTGAAGAGCCTCTTGATGAAACTGAAAGAGGAGGGTGAAAAAGTTGGCTTAAAGCTCAACATTCCGAAAACGAAAATATGGCATCTGGTCCCGTCACTTCATGGGAAATAGATGGGGAAACAGTGGAAACAGTGTCAGACTTTATTTTTTGGGCTCCAAAATCACTGCAGATGGTGACTGCAGCCATGAAATTAAAAGATGCTTACTCCTTGGAAGAAAAGTTCTGACCAACCTAGATAGCATGTTGAAAAGCAGAGACATTACTTTGGTAACAAAGGTCTGTCTAGTCAAGTGTATGGTTTTTCTAGTAGTCATGTATGGATATGAGAGTTGGACTATAAAGAAAGCTGAGTGCCAAAGAATTGATGCTTTTGAGCTGTGGTGTTGGAGAAGACTCTTGAGAGTCCCTTGGACTGCAAGGAGATCCAACTAGTCCATCCTAAAGGAAATCAGTCCTGAATATTCATTGGAAGGACTGATGCTAAAGTTGAAACTCCAATACTTTGGCCATCTAACGTGAAGAACTGACTCATTTGAAGAGACCCTGATGCTGGGAAAGATTGAAGGCAGGAGGAGAAGGGAAAGACAGAGGATGAGATGGTTGGATGGCATCACTGAGTCAATGGACTTGAATTTGAGTAAACTCCGGGAGTTAGTGATGAATAGGGTGGCCTGGTGTGCTGCAGTCCGTGGGGTCCTAAAGAGTTGGACATGACTGAGCAACTCAACTGAACTGAAGCTTCAAGGTTCTTTTGGCACAGACAACTTGTCTTATCAACCAAGTATCTCATGGGCTTTTTGGATTGGATAAAATGTCTGCTAACCATTTGGAGACATTTAAATAATACAGACCTCTGGGATATGCCTGAGGAATGACCAAGCATAAGTCTCTACTGACTATCCTTTTTCCTTCTCCCTGTGGCCAGGTTCTACTTCCACTTTTAAGTGAAGGCCCCCATTTTTCTTGCTCCTTCACATTTATTTGTGACATCAGTTAACTGTGACTTCTGGTTATGTACATATTTCATCTGAGGTTATTCAACTCAGACCTCAAATATTTGGCAACCTTAGCTTTTTTCTTTTTCTGAGATGAGTCATGAGATTCAAAAAACTGAGTCTGTCTGATACTTTTTTAAAAAGAGAACCTTTAGGTTTCTTTTTTTCCTTTTCTTTCCTAAGCTAAATAGTATCTGTCCTTTTAATGGTTTAACTTATGTCATGGTTTCAGACCTTTATTCTATCAGGTTCTAGTCTTCCTGTGATCCTCTGGGATGGTGGCACTCAGAATGGCATACAGTGCTTTAGATATTCTCTTTTTAGAAATTAAAAAAAGTTAACAAAACTTTTTATTTTGTAATGGGGTATAACCAATCAACAATACTGTGGTAGTTTCAGGTGAACAGCAAAGGGGACTCAGGCATACATATACATGTATCCCTTCTCTCCCAAGCTCTCCTCCCTTCCAGGCTTCTCCTCCAGATATTCTGATCTACACAGACTAGAGTGGGACCATTATCCTTCCTCCCCCAGACTAAACTGGACTCTAGTTTTCACAACTCAGATGCATTCATAGCACAGCAGCTCCATCATTCTGCTGCTGCTTTTAAAGCTATCGCTGCTAAAGTCACTAAGACTTTCCCATTCTAGCTCTTCCTTATCTCTCTTTCAACAATTGTATGTGCGGTTGGTTCCTAGAGAGTTACTAGGGAACTGGGCTCACTACTTTAGCCAGTTTATTATCCCATCTATTTTTTTGGTGATGGGCAATTTAGTGTAATATTGCCACAGTTGTGATTCCATCTTTTGCTTTCACTTTTTTGCTTAAAAAAAAATGAGCACAAAATGCTTTGTTAAAAAATGCGCTATATTTGGTTATATTCCTTTACTTTCCCCCATAAAACTAAAAAGCAAACTATTTTGTTTGTATGTTTTGTCATCAGTCACAAAGAATAAGAACTTTCAAAATGGACTTTGGTTTTGTTCTTTAGCTGACAGGAATGTGTCTGGTCACTAGCTTTTTACAGAAAAGAAACTTGGTACTGAGGTTGGTAAAAATGTGATAATGTATTCTTCAAAAGAAATTAAGATATAATGCATATACCATAAAAGTCATCCTTCAAATATATAATTCAGGGGTTTTTTAATATAGAGTTGGCCAAAACGTTTGTTTGGGTTTTCCCCCAGACAAACTTTTTGGTCAACCCAATATATTCACAAGGTTGTGAAAACTATTGCCACTAATTCCGGAACATTTCCATTACCTCCAAAGAAATTTTGTACCAGTTAATAATCACTATAAAAGCCTCTTGGTCCCCAGCCCCACTGGATTCTGACTTCCTGTATTATCTATACAGATCCCTGGGACACACCTGTGTGGAACTTTGAGCCTTGCCCTCTGAGAGCTGATGGCACAGGTTTTCATTGGCAGCCTAAATTGTGCAGAGGAGAATCTTGCATTTACAGTGTCCCAACTCTTCATCTATTCAACTATACTGGATTCTTAGGAAGAGAGGAACTCATTTTTGACAGAAAATGAGAATTTTGTTCAACATTGTCTCTTCCACCTGTGCTTCAGCTTTTTCAATATTTATGCTTCTCTTTACAGCCAGATGCCCATTCTCTTTAAAGAAAGGAATCAAAATAGAAGTTGAGCAGTTCTACTTTCTCTATAATCTGCTAGCATCACACCATAATCTCTACCTGACAGATTTACATCTTCCATGTTCCTGCCCAAAACAAAGTCACACACAAAAAAATCTTACTTTTCTTTGCTGTCTTTTGCATCACTTGTGCATTCTGGGGGCTTCCCTAGTGGCTCAGCTTGTAAAGAATCTGCCTGCAATGTGGGAGACCTGGGTTCGATCCCTGGGTTGGGAAGATCCCCTGGAGAAGGGAACAGCTACCCACTCCAGTATTCTGGCCTGGAGAATTCCATGGACTGTATAGTCCTTGGAGTCACAAAGAATCAGACACGACTGAGTAACTTTGACTTTCACTTCCTGTGTGTGCTGGGCTTCAGCCTTCCTGACACAATTCCTATTTGATCTGGGCCAAATTTTGCATGTAATTTTGACCATAGGTCCCTTGACCCCGTCCATGGTATGTATATTCCAAATCTGAACTTTCTAGGACACTATATATGTGCCACATTGATCCTTGCTCTCCTTTTTTCTTTCCAGGAATAATTTCTGTAAGTTAGGTCTGATTTTTATTGTTGAAAGTACCATCCTTCCCGCAAAATCTCCCCTTGTAGGACCACAGACTGTGGACCCACAGCTATGCTTTCTTCCTGCCATAGGGCAAGAGGGCTTGCCTCTGACTATACCAGCTCTCCCTTCCATAATGGTCATCACTCCAGGATGACAAAATCCCTTGCTCCCCAAGGTTCCTGTTACTTCATCCTCAGCAAAATTCTCCCATGTTGGTCCAGAAGAGTAGTAGTAGTCTCATTATATCCTCCACCTCTGAGAGATCATACTGTCAGGTTGGATTTGTCAGATGTACCTTCATAAATGGATTTGGGCATTACCTTTCTAAGACATTTGTAGTATGTGATCATTTGTTCTTTTATGAACATTCAGGAAGTGTAACTTGTATAAATCGACCTGAGAGCAGGGATGAAAGGAAGGGAAGAAGCTTGTATCCCGAGCTGATGGACAGCAGGGCCACATAGGCATATACCTTGTTTCTCTAGAAGATGATGCTATTTTAATCACTACATTTTGGGACTCCTTAGGTAATTTATTTACTTTTCCATACAGATAGATGATTAGGTTAGAATTCTAGCGTTACCATAGTTATATGAAAGTGACAGTGAAGTCACTTAGTCGTGTCCGACTCTTTGTGACCCCGTGGACTGTAGCCCACCAGGCTCCTCCATCCATGGGATTCTCCAGGCAAGAATACTGGAGTGGGTTGCCATTTCCTTCTCCAGGGGATCTTCCTGATCCAGGGATCGAACCCAGGTCTCCTGCATTGCAGGCAGACGCTTTAACCTCTGAGCCACCAGGGGATGTTGGGCAAATTACCTATCCTTTCTTAGCTTTCTTTGTAGAATGAGAATGCCTAGCTCATAGTATTTGTTATAGATTAAAGATGTCTGCAATTTTTTTGAACACTCTTCCCACTGAGAGGTAAAATCTATGTCTCTGCTCCTTAAATCTGGCTCTATGGTTGCTTGACCAATAGGACATAGTAGAAGTGACAATATGCCAGTTTCTAGTATAAGAGACTGGCAACTTCTACTTTCCCTTTATAGGAAAGATTTCTCTAAGTGTCCTGAGCCACCATGTAAGAAGTCCATATACCCTGAGACCACCATGCTGGGGCCTCAGTGTAAGACAGTCCTAGCTGAACTCAACCTTCTAGCCATCTCCACCAAGGCTATAAACATGCAAATGAAGCCATCTAGGACCTTCCAACCAGCCCATCAGCTGAATACCACCCAGTGACTCATTGATGGCAGTTGATTTTATGTGGAGCAAAGGAATTGTCCAACTGAGTCTTGACTGAATTCTTGACTCACAGATTCATGAAATATAATGGTGAATATTATTATATTCATCATTAACTTAAGATAATAACTTATTGTCTTAAGTCATTCAGTGTATGGTGTGATAGAAAATTAGAATTTGGTACCTGGAAGTGGGGTGCTTCTCTACTAAAACCCTAAAATGTGTGGTTTTGGGACTAGGCAGTAAGCAGAAGCCAGAAGGCCTTGAGGAGCCTGTTGATAAAATCTGGAAGACCATTGAAGATAAAAGCTGGTGAATCCTGGAAAGAGGGAGAAAGTTGGTTTTGGAGGTTGAAAAAAATGTGATCCTTGTTGTATAATGGAGGAAATTTAGACAATATTGTTGTCTGCAGCAATGTGGGAAAATAGAACAACCTGACAAACTGATGGGTTTCGCTCAGATTTACTGGCAGCATACTGAAGGGGCCAGTTGGTTTCTTTGGCCACTGATAATAAGGTATGGATGTGCTGTGCTTAATCACTCAGTCATGTTTGACTTTCCACCATCCCATGGACTGTCGCTTGCCAGGCTCCTCTGTCCATGGGGATTTCCAGGCAAGAATACTGGAGTGAGTTGCCATGCCCTCCTCCAGGGGATCTTCCCAACCCAGGGATCAAATCCAGGTCTCTCGCATTTCAGGTGGATTCTTGACCGACTGAGCCACCAAGTTTTGATGGAGAGACTTAGCAGCAGCAAGGCCCTTTGTTAATCTTCTGCTGCTAAGTTGCTTCAGTTGTGTCCAACTCCTTGCGATCCCAGAGATGGCAGCCCACCAGGCTCCCCCGTCCCTGGGATTCTCCAGACAAGAACACTGGAGTGGGTTACCATTTCCTTCTCCAATGCAGGAAAGTGAAAAGGGAAAGTGAAGTCACTCAGTCGTGTCTGACTCTTCGCGACCCCATGGACTGCAGCCTACCAGGCTCCTCCATCCATGGGATCTTCCAGGCAAGAGTACTGGAGTGGGATGCCATTGCCTTCTCCAGTTAATCTTCTAGAAAGACTTAAAAAATATGTCTAGAACTAGAAAAAGGCTTCTATTCAGCCCAAGGCAGACAATTATGAATCACTCTGATTCAGCCCAAGGCAGAGAATTAAAGAGATTAAATATATTTAAAGAGATTAAAGAGATTTGTTGATGTGGCTTTTATTTAATGAAGTACATTTCAGTGAAATTCATAGAAATCCCACAAAGTTTTTAAGAGAATTGAACTGATGGACACTCCATCAACTTTGACTGAAAGGGACAAAGATAATTCTAAAAGAGCTCTTAAATTAAAGTGGGCAAAAAGCTATTAAAAAGGCTACTAAACTACAACCTACTACAGGCTAGTTTTTATGAAAAAGGCAACTTGGTTCAGAGCATGGTATCAAGCAATGTGGAACACAAGTGCTAGGGAACATGACTGGACCCTAATTCGGGCACTGATGATGTTTGCACGCTAAGTTGCTTCAGTTGTGTCTGACTCTGTGACCCTATGGAGCATAGCCTGCCAGACTCCTCTGTCTATGGGATTCTCCAAGAAAGAATACTGGAGTGGGTTGCTATGCTCTCCTCCAGGGGATCTTCCCAGCCCAGGGATAGAACCTGTCTCTCTTATCTCCCCTGTGTTGGCAGGTGGATTCTTTACTATTAGTGACACTTGGAAAGTCTATATTTAACATAATCATATATTATTTAGAATTATGGCCTTTATTGGCATCTAGTCAAGGCTATGGTTTTTCCAGTAGTCATGTATGGATGTGAGAATTGGACTGTGAAGAAAGCTGAGCGCTGAAGAATTAATGCTTTTGAACTGTGGTGATGGAGAAGACTCTTGAGAGTCCCTTGGACAGCCAGGAGATCCAACCAGTCCATTCTGAAGGAGATCGGCCCTGGGATTTCTTTGGAAGGAATGATGCTAAAGCTGAAACTCCAGTACTTTGGTCACCTCATGCAAAGAGTTGACTCATTGGAAAAGACTCTGATGCTGGGAGGGATTGGGGGCAGGAGGAGAAGGGGACGACAGAGGATGAGATGGCTGGATGGCATCACTCACTCGATGGACGTGAGTCTGAATGAAGTCCGGGAGTTGGTGATGGACAGGGAGCCCTGGTGTGCTGCGATTCATGGGGTCGCAAAGAGTTGGACACAGCTGAGTGACTGAACTGAGGTGGCGCCAGTGGTAAAGAATCCGTCTGCCAGTGCAGGCAACATAGGAGACGTGAGTTTGATCCCTGGGTCAGGAAGATTCTCTGGTAACTCATTCCAGTATTTTTGCCTGGAGAATCCCCCGGACAGAGGAACCTGGTGGGCTATAGTCCATGGGGTTGCAAAGAGTCAGACACGACTAAAGTGACTTATCACGAATTCACATGGCTTTTATGGGTTTATGTTTGAGATAGCTTGGTAGATGCAAGATGCTTTTAGTCTTTAAAGCATATCCCTAAGGCTTCCCTGGTGGTTCATTGGATAAGGAATCTGCCTGCAATGCTGGAGACACAGGAGACATGGGTTCGATCCCTGGGTCAGGAAGATCCCTTAAGAGAAAGGAATGGCAACCCACTCCAGTATTCTTGCCTGAAAAATCCCATGGACAGAGGAGCCTGGCGGGCTACAGTCCAAAGGGTTGCAAAGAGTCAGGTATGACTGAGTGACTAAGCACGTGCATTGTTTTTTGAATAGATTTCAATTCCATTCATACCAGTGTAATTTGGGGCCTTCATCTCAATTGCAGGTCCACGATTTTCTAAGAGTGTGACTCTTAGAAGTGAGTATACTTGCTGTTGGCTCGAAATCTCATCTAAAATGTCTTTTTAGTGTGCAGCAAATATGACTGATGAAGAATCTAAACGCTGTAATTCTCCAGATCTAGGTTATGTATGGAATCTGATGTTTTATATGTCAGTAATCTTTCATCAAACTTTATTTTAAAAAATTTATTGGCGTATAGCTGATTTATAATGTTGTGTTAGTTTCAAGTGTACAGTACATTGATTCAGTTATACCTACACATATATTAATTCTTTCTGAGATTCTTTTCTCGTATAGGTTATCACAGAATATTGAGTAGAGCTCCCTGTGCTATACAGTAGGTCCTTGTTGGTTATTTATCTTATATATAGGTAGTGTGTGTATGTTAATTCCAAACTCCTGATTTATCCCTCCCCCACTATATTTCCCCTTTGGTAACCATAAGTTTGTTTTTGAAGTCTGTAAGTCTTTTCTGTTTTATAAATAAGTTCATTTGTATCATTAAAATATATTGATTCCTCTTTCATGGAACTTTAGAGCAAGTCAGGGCAGGAATAAGAGTAGGGAAGACTGAAAAGCTTGAAGAAAAATAACAGTTAATTGAATCAAACAGTAGAAAATTGTAGGAAAATGCTTGTTGAGCTTTTCTGATCTTTAGAAAGAAAAATAAATAATGAAAACTGACAATTAAGACATGAAGAGCTTATTTTCAATTTCAATTTGTCTTTCTGAATGATACCTCTTTGGTCTTTTATGAAGCATAAATTACATTTGAAATGAAATCTTTTAAATGAGTCATCTTTTGGGTAGTTATTTTACACACCTTTAAAATGCATTTTGCTTCTTTGTAGGGGGTGGGCTAGAAAGATGAATTCTGAAGTTGAGAGGAAAATAATTTCAGGAGGTAATGGATGAACTTGGTCTGGAAGATTAATCAGGGTAGTTGCAAGAGAGTGCCAAATGCATAACGGGAGTAGAACTAAATATCTGATTGTAATTAAAACTTTAGTTTCTAATGGCTGCATGAAAGATATTTTAATAAACGTGAAATGCACTTTCTAAATGGCACGCTAACTTTTAATGACTTGGGTGTTTTGTTTGATTAGTAACCTGGACTGTTAAATTAAAGCCAACTGCAAGTGCATGATAAAATATTGATGGTTTCAGGCAAATGAATTGGGGGAGTTATGCTTGACAGATTTTTTGTATCATTAAGGATTTTAACTGGTGGAAAATATATATTGCTGGTGCTTAAAGATAGTTAAAGAGGATCTTCCTGTTTATATGACCTCGTTTTAATTTTACAGTAATAATAAGGAGGAAATCTGAATTATTCACAGATGGTTGGTCAAGAGAGGTCACTTAATTAAAATAGTGTTATTTTAATTATACCTGTTTCACATTCCTGGAATAGGAAATTAAATATTTTGAAGCATTTGATTATTTCTGTTTCACAGAGTACCTGGACTTTTGCTGACTCTTGTGAAGGCCTGAGATTGTTCTGTGTAAGGCTTTTACTTCTTGTTAGTAGAAAGTTTTGCTTTTAGAATCAGGATTTTAAAAAGAATGTATCAGAGTCACTTTGCTGTACAGCAGAGATTGACACAACAATATAAAGAAACTATGCTTCAATAAAAAAGCTTTTTTAAAAAAATCAGAATTAAAAAAAACTTTTTTTAGTGATAGGTTTAGAAATAATTAAAAAAGATTTACATATACACCCATATACTTATATACAAATATTCACACCTATATTCTTTTAAATGCAGGACAATTCTTAGGATATATTAGAAGATATTAATATAAAGCATGGTTACTTCTAGGGAGTCAGACTGGGGAGTCAAAAGGTTGGGAGATTTTATTTTTTATTCTTTTTGGAAAATAGAGTCTGTTTTGCAATGAAATTGCCTTAGTTTTATAAAATCAATTTCTCTTTGAAATCCAGATTTAGATTTTAACAATTCAACTGTTCCTTTTCATGCCTCTTTCTCCACAACAGAGAATTTTCTTGATTCTGTCAGATGATGTGGTGATTTTAAGGAGCTTTCTCCCCTCCTTCTATTCCTCTAACTATTCATCCATTCTCAAATATTTAGCATTCAAATGTCTCTGACTGCTTTTTATAGCCTAAGTCAAGTAACTCTTTGAAAAAGACCTGCATTCTCAGTGTGGCTCTCTAGGATTTCTCTCTGATAAGACTTGAGCGTGGGAAGACAGGAAAAAGGCGAAACCTTGAGAAGATGGAGGAATTTTGCAAAGGATGTTAGGACAGCGATTTGGGGTGGCCTAGGTTCTGCATGCCTAGGTATTCCCTTTTGTAGGAGGAAAACACGCATGTCTCCTCAGTCATTGAGAGACGTGTAAAGTGCCAGAGGGACATCTGGAGGGGAAACAGTGGAATGGCCTTTTCTTTTTCTTTTTTTAGGGTTGCCATGTAGTGAACTCCGGGAGTTGGTGATGGACAGGGAGGCCTGGCGTGCTGCGATTCATGGGGTCGCAAGGAGTCGGACACGACTGAGCGACTGAACTGAACTGAATGTAACACCACTTAAAATCTACAATTTATGATTACCATTATTTCATAACAGAAAAGACATTTTACCACACATACAAAATAGAAAAACAACTTCCTCCCTACTAATTCTCCTAGAAGGACCTTTTCATAAAGAAAGGTGCCAGGCCTTCCCAGGGTGCTGACCTCTGGGTGCTTCCATAGGCTGTTTGAGGTTGAAAGGACAGGGAGATTGTTGTGCACGCACACACACACACACACAAACATTTCTGTCCTATGCTTGCTCCTCAAATGACTGAACCTCAAGGGATTGCTGCTGCTGCTGCTAAGTCGCTTCAGTCGTGTCTGACTCTGTGAGACACCATAGACAGCAGCCCACCAGGCTTCCCCATCCCTGGGATTCTCCGGGCAAGAACACTGGAGTGGGTGGCCACTGCCTTCTCCCAAGGGATTGAAGAATATGGAATTAACTCAAGTTTTCCATTTACTTTTTTGCTCTGAGTTTCTAGTTTTTATACCTTTCTGGGCATCTCAACTGTGAAAGAAGATACATATTCTGTTGTTCAGAATAATAAACCAATGTTCAACTGCTGTATTAAAGTGTGGTCATTTTTTTTTACCACTCTGAACGAGTTGTAGTTGGATTTATTTTTGAGTTAGCTAATTTTCATATTAATAAATGGTAAATGGTAGTAGTAAGAATAATAACAAACTACAATTCATTGAGTTCTCATTGTGCTGAGTGTATGTGCATACATTATCTCATCTAATTTCTTTTGCAACCCTATGAAGTGGGCTAAATTTTACAGGTGAAGAAACTGAGGCTTCAGAGAAGTTAAGCAACTTAATTTTTTTTACATATCTATCTACCTATCTATTCTTTTTCAGATTCTTTTCCTTTATAGGTTATTACAAAATATCAAGTAGAATTCCCTGTGCTATTTAGTAGGTCCTTGTTTTTATTTTATACATATATGTGTATGTGCTAATCTCAAACTCCTAATTTATCCCTCCGTCCACTCCCTTTCCCTTTTGACAGCCATAAATTTCCTTTCTAAGTCTGTTGCCCATTACTTTTAAATGAGACTCTTTGTCCTGATTTTGGTCAAGGCGTTTCCCTCTCTGTTCCACCCAACCTTACTAACCTTGTTTCTCTCTACTTCCAACACACACACACACCTTCTTCTGTGGTCAGACGTTTCTACTCTGTCTCTCTGTCTTTTTTCATTTGAGTTCTCTCTCTTGTTCCTCTCCTTGTTTTCTTTGTTAATTTGTTAATTTCTGAGTGTCCATCATGTGCTAGTCTCTGGAGCTAGAACTGTGAAAAAGCTAAGACACATTTCTGCCCCCAGGGAGCTTACAATCTTGATTAAAATTTCCCATGTGTGTTATGCTCATTTTTTTCCTTGTAGTTTTGTTTTAGTTTGTTTCATCCACCTGAAAGCTGTTCCTTTCCCTTCCAGCCACCTAAACTGTGTTCCTGTTTGAAGGCCTCACTCACTTTTTCTTTTTCAGGCACATGCTCCGAAGGCTTCAATGCACTTCTAGTCCTGAACACCTTTGTGCGCAGTCATCGCGGCATAATTGAGCTTTCATTTTTCTTTCTCATGCTATGCTGTTGCTATTATAGTTTTGAGAGCCAGAAATATGTCTTATCTGTATACTGATATCCATATATATAGATACTAATATGTATATAATATTTTGACCTCTGTTTCTCTCTCTGTGTATATAAAAACCCTTGGCACCCTCATTTTTAAAAATTCTCAAATTCCTGAAAGTAGAGTTGTTTTAAACCAGACTCCTGGCCTTTTCCAGATTTATATTTCTATTCAGAACCAAGTGTAATCCTTGTGTATTCTTAAACCACAATCACATAATCTTTTCAATGCTCACTAAAGGTGTTTGTTTCCAGTACCTAGGGCCATTTTCCACATGGTAACAAAATTCTGTGGCATCCTGTTCATTGCCACATGCTCAAAGTCAGGAGAGAATGGTAGAGGAGGCAGAACTCAGATGGGTAACTTCTTGAGTTTCAGAGTAAGAGAGATCTGGAGTCCAGCTCTTCACCAGCTGGCCTGTGATCTTTCTGACTCACCCTTAGTCTTGGATCTCAGTCACATGAACTAGCTCGCATCACACTACTGAGCTATGTGATTACGCAATCACATATACTAGCTCTATGGTCTTACTCAATCTCACTGACTACAAGCTGGATTCTAGTTTTCTCATCTATAAAATGGGGATAATCATGGTTCAATGAAATGATGTACAGCAAGCAATTTGTACAGTTCCTGGAAAATTAAGAAAAGCATGATAATGTTTTTAAGGTTACTGACAAAGCTAGCTAGGCTCTCTTATTAATGACTAGTTCCCAGATACCAGTGTCATGGGATTTAATGTTTGAATTTGAGCCTCGGCAAAGCATAAATTGCTATCAGCCATGAGTCTCTGACTGCTGTGAATGCTCAGCCTACAAGTGTCAGTAACTTAGTGAGCATTTGTGATCCCCCAGCTCCTGGCCTGGCTGGGTCTCCAGAGAGGCTGAGCATATGATTTATTGGTTGACAGTGGAGGATGGCTAGTAGGGAGAGTATAGGACAGACAGACTGTGCATGGCCTCTCTAGCCACCTGCGCAGACATTTAGTTTATTCCAGAATGGAGCACAACTTGATCCGCTCTGTGAGGAAGTGGCACATGGCCTTCTTTAAAGATTTTATGAATGGGAGTAAGGAATGGAGGCAAGCCAAAGAGAGCAGCTGGGCTATTCTCTCAGACCATGTGAGATTAAAAAAAAAATCTTTTATGGAATAGGTTATGGGTTTAGCTGGCACACTGCAATAATAAATGCTCTCCAGTGACAGTTTCCCCCACCTCACCTCCCAGCCCTTACTGTCCTTTGCAAGCCCTGGGAGATAGCACTGTCCCAGGCCTGGGCCAGGAGTGCCTATTGGTGCCAGCAGAGCAAAATGATGCCCCTTCCCCAGCCCTACCAGAGGCTTCCAGTCCAGGCAGGGGAGGGCACAGGGCAGCTGCAGAGAGAGTGAAGGTGTGTGCAGGTGGCTGGGGGAATGGAACAAAGCCTCAGTAGTGACCAGGATCACAGGAAACCAGACTCTGCTGAGAGCTAGTTATAGGATTACTGTAGAGGCCAAAATGCCACCAATCTGTAGAAGGCGGCAGCTCTGAGGATCATGTTAGCCAGTTATCCATGGAAAACCCTGGAGGGAGGGCTGGGTACCACTAAACTGGGTTGGGAAGAAAAAGGAAAAAGATCAGGAATCAGGGAAGCTGCTTTTATTTACTTATTTTAAAACCACCAGCACAGGGTTTGTTCTCTTTTATTATCCTTTGCTTTTGGCTCCTCTCCTCTCCCTCAACATCCCCCTCCAATACCTTGAGAATAGATCTGTGTTTTAAAGCCCAAACACTGATTTCGGGTTCCCTCTTCATTTCCTTATGGATATATCCCATGGGATATGTATGAGTCTGTCACTTTTCTTCCTGGCTAAGGGTTGGCCCTGTCCATATGCTGAGCAGTGGGCTGGCTGGGGAGGCCCACAGAGAAGAGGATGGGCTTGAGTATCTGTGGCACTCTGAGCACCCCCACAAGCAGGCTGCCTTCTCACAGCATTGCACATCATCACCTTTGAAGCGGAAAAGAAATCCCACCTTTCCTTTGAGGCCCCTTTTGTAATATTGCTTTCCTCTGGCTGGTTGGATTAGTTAAAGTTTTATCAGCTTCTCTCTCTCAAAAAAAATTTCCCTGCTGTCGTATCATGAAAAGAAAGGATATCCCTTGAAGATGTTTGCCATCCTTAAGAAATAAGAAAGAAAAGAATCTGATCTGCTCTGATTTTGGAAACTTAATTTCCCTTGCAAGCTTAAGCTGGTCAGATGAAGTGTTTTGAAACAAACATATATATATATATATAGTGTGTGTGGTTCTTCAGTGGTTTTATTAAAAGAAAAATAAACCCCCTTCCCACACGCCCACCAGTCCAATGTTCCGTGTGCTTTGGGGCATGAGAGTGGGCAGGTTTACAGACCTTGGCAGAAAACACACATTTTGAAAACCAACTCAAAGCAGTATCAGCCAGGATGAGATTATTAGACCAAAGCAGTAGGGGGCAGCCTGACACAATAGAAAAAAGGTTGCTAGTCCAGTAAAACAGTGACATGGCTCTTTGAGACAACAAAGGCAAAAATTGTGCTAAGAGCTGTAAATCTTGAACGCTAAATTCCTGTGCAAGAGACAGTCGTGGTTGTATCATAATTAAATAGGCTACTAAAACATAAATCCCTTACTGATAACTTCCTCTTAGTGGCCTCATTTCCATGGAGGGAACCAGAGGCTGGTCACCCATTAGCATTAATTGGAAGGATTTCTGGTGTATTCAGCACGGAATGTGTATTGGAAACAACAAAAGAGAGTAAATCACCATCATCATTGCCACCACGTACCAAGTGTTTCCTAACCATTTTTATGAACATGGGGCTGTGTTGGTGCTAAAGAATGACATTTAATGGTTGACTCCAGCGTTTTCCGACCTAGTGAAGTGATGGTGAATAAGGAAGACCATTCATTTATAGATATTGTATCAGTTTATAGGGCCTCTATAACAAATAGGAAAGCAAGTGGCTTCAAACAATGGAAATTTATTCTCTCAGTCCAGAAGGCTAGATGTCCAGAATCAAAATGTTGGCTGTGTCGTGTTCCATCTACAGTTTTTTTTGGGGGAGAATACTTCCTTGCCTCTTCCTAGCTTCTGGGGGTGACCATTGAACCTTGGTGTTCCTTGGCTTGTGGCAGTATAACTCTAGTCTCTGTCTCCATCTTCACATGGCTTTTTTGCTCTGTCTTTACATGTCATCTTATAAGGATACCAGATAAAGTACATTAGGGGCCCATATGTGATCCCCCATAATGACTAATTACATCTGCAAGGACCCAATTTCCGAATAAGGACTCATTATGAGATATTTGGGATTGAATTGTGTCTACCTTTTATGGAGGGACACAGTTGAACCTGTAACAAGTATACAGATATTTTTTGAAACTCCGCCATATTATCTATTAGCATATCATGGCATCTCCCAAACATGATCAATCAATTTAGTCTTCTCCAGAAATTCTAGTCTTTGCTTAGAGTAATTCTTACCAAGGAATATAAATGGCATGAACAGTTGTTCAGTGTCTGCTAAGTGCCAGGCACTTTACAAAAATTATCTTCCATTCACTGCTTCTCACCACTGCCACTGCTATGTACTAGTCCAAACCACCATTGTTACTAGGATGGATGGACCATTTCTCTGTCCTACAAACCTGGTCTTCTGGGTCTCAAACTTGTCCTCTATATTGGTTGTCTATTGCTGCATGACAAGTTACCCCAAATCCAGAGGCTTAATATGACAAATAGTATCTCACTGTTTCTGAGGTCCGGAATCCAGGCACGGTTTAGCTATGTCCTCTGACTAAAAGTCTCTCAAGGCTGCGATCAAGGCACCGAAGGACCTCAGTCATTTAAAAACTGCATGGTGGGGAGACTTCTCTGGTGGTTCAGAGGCTAGAACTCTTGCTCCCAGTGCAGAGGACCCAGGTTCAACCTCTGGTCAGGGAACTAGATCCCACACGCCACAACTAAAAGACCTGGGAGCTGCAGCTAACACCTGGTGGTGGTGGTTTAGTCGCTCAGTCGTGTCCGACTCTTGCGACCCTAGGACTGTAACCCGCCAGGCTCCTCTGTCCATGGGATTTCCAGGCAAGAATACTGGAGTGGGTTGCCATTTCCTTCTGTAGATGATCTTCCTGACCCAGGAATCGAACCTGGGTCTCCTGCACTGCAGGCAGATGATTTACCGACTGAGCTATGAGGGACGCCCAGGTGCAGCCAAAAAAAAAAAAAAACACACACACACACAAATAAGCCACACCCCCCACCCCCACCTCGAAACAAACAGAAAAACCCAAGGCTGCACTGGGGGAAGATCCACAGCCCAGTGCACTCACAGGGCTGTTAGAAGGACTACTCATGTCCTCACTGGCTATTTGCTAGGAATGTCAGTCCTTGTCACACGGGCCCCTACAGGGCTAATCCCAACCTGGCAGCGCACGTCACCTCAGAGAGGGCTCTGAAGGGGAGAGCCAGTGAGGGAGGGCGAGTGAGAAGAAACGCACAGTCTTTTGTAACGTAATCTTGGAAATGACATGATTTTTGCAGTATGGTGCAAAAATCAAGTCAGAAGCAAGTCATTAGATCCAGGCCACACTCAAGAGAAGAGAATTATCCGAGGGCCTTGTGAGGAAAAGCTAAAAACTTCCCCTTGAGTGTTTCTCCTTTACTCCTACAACACTACCACACCCACAGCCTGTCTGACACCAGATGGGTAGACTTTCCATATATCAAGCAATTTTATGACACCACCTGATTGTCGTACAATTTAACTCAATTTTGATGCTATCTACCTGGAGCTAGAATTAGATGCCACAGGTTAAGAGCTCAGTTCCACAGGACACCCCTACTCCCCTGCCCAAGGCTAATCCCAAATCTAGGTTATCACCTGCGCTTCTGCCTGACTGGCCATAAATTGAAGGTTCCCACCACCCTATTTCAATTAATTTGCTACAGAGATTCACAGAACTCAGGGAAAAATTTATTTACTAGATTACTATTGATTATAAAAGAGTATAACTTCGGGGGTGGGGGGGTGCTTCTCTGGTGGCTCAGTGGTAAAGAATCCGCCTGCCAATGCAAGAGATGTGGGTTCGATCCCTGGGTCGGGAAAATCCCCTGGAGGAAGAAATGGCAACCCACTCCGGTATTCTTGACTGGGAAATCCCATGGACAGTGGAACCTGGAGGGCTATAGTCCAGAGGATTGCAAAAGAGTTGGATACAACTTGGTGACTAAACAACAACATAACTCAGGAACGCCAGATGGAAGAAAAACACAGGGTAAGGTGTGGGGAATGGGTGCAGCGTTTCCATGCTGTCTCCTAGTGAGCCCTCTCCTTGCATCACCATGTGTCTACCCAGAAGTTTGCTGAACCCTGTACCTTTGGGAACAATGATCGATTAAGTCATTGATTGTTGGTGTTGGAGTTCAATCTCTAGCCTCTCTTCCTGGGGGTTGAGGTGTGGCGGGGGAGGGGAGGCCTGAAAGTTCCAAACCTCTAATTAAAAGTTGGTTCCCTTGGCAACTAGTTTCCATCCTTAGGATACTTAGGGGTTTCCCCAGATTCCTGTTAACATAAACTGATATATTGTTGAAAGGACCTTGTTGTAAGTAAAAAAAAAAGATACTATTATCTTTCTTATCACAAAAACTTTGGAAATTCCTGTGCCAGGAGTTGGACAGAGACTAAATGAATATTTTTTATTGTAAATCACAACATGACAAGCATTCACAGGAGGAGGCAGGAATTGTAGATTATTTACTACACAGCTACCCAAGTGATCCAGTTAAAATATAAATCAGTCATAACACAATACTGCTCAATCTTCCAATGGCTGCCCATCCATTACCCTTAGAGTCCAAAGTCCCTACCCAGGCCTAAGTGGCTTGGCCCTAGCTGTCTCTCTGATCTCACTTCCTTTAGCTTACATTTTCCCACCACTTTAGCTTCTGGTCCTTTGACAAAGCATGCTATTCCCACCTTAGGTCTTTGCCCTTGTTTATCTGTTCAGTATACTTTTCCCCAGACATTACCTATTGAAAGACATTATATCTACTCCCAATTTTGGGGTAGTTATCAGTATATCTAATGCAACATTTTTGTGTCAGTTCAGTTACTCAGCCATGTCTGACTCTTTGCGACCCCATGAATCAGCACATCAGGGCCTCCGTGTCCATTGCCAGCTCCTGGAGTTCATTCAAACTCACGTCCATCGAGTTGGTGATGCCATCCAGCCTTCTCATCCTCTGCTGTCCCCTTCTCCTCCTGCCCCTAATTCCTCCCAGCATCAGAGTCTTTTCCAATGAATCAACTCTTTGCATGAGGTGGCCAAAGTATTGGAGTTTCAGCTTTAGCATCATTCCTTCCAAAGAAATCCCAGGACTGATCTCCTTTAGAATGGACTGGTTGGATCTCCTTGTAGTCCAAGGGACTCTCAAGAGTCTCCTCCAACACCACAGTCCAAAAGTATCAATTCTTCAGCGCTGAGCCTTCTTCACAGTCCAACTCTCATATCCATACATGACCACAGGAAAAACCATAGCCTTGACTAGATGGACCTTTGTTGGCAAAGTAATGTCTCTGCTTTTGAATATGCTACCTAGATTGGTCATAACTTTCACAGAGTAAGCGTCTTTTAATTTCATGGGTACAGTCACCATCTGCAGTGATTTTGGAGCCCCAAAAAATAAAGTCTGACACTGTTTCCCCATCTATTTCCCATGAATTGATGGGGCCAGATGCCATGATCTTTGTTTTCTGAATGTTGAGCTTTAAGCCAACTTTTTCACTCTCCTCTTTCACTTTCATCAAGAGGCTTTTTAGTTCCTCTTCACTTTCTGCCATAAGGGTGGTGTCATGTGCATATCTGAGGTTATTGATATTTCTCCTGGCAATCTTGATTCCAGCTTGTGCTTCTTCCAGCCCAGCGTTTCTCATGATGTTCTCTACATATAAGTTAAATAAGCAGGGTGACAATATACAGCCTTGACGTACTCTTTTTCCTGTTTGGAACCAGTCTGTTGTTCCATGCCCAGTTCTACTGTTGCTTCCTGACCTGCATATAGGTTTCTCAAGAGGCAGGTCAGGTGGTCTGGTATTCCCATCTCTTTCAGAATTTTCCACAGATTATTGTGATCCACACAGTCAAAGGCTTTGGCATAGTCAATAAAGCAGAAATAGATGTTTTTCTGGAATTCTCTTGCTTTTTCCATGATCCAGCAGATGTTGGCAATTTGATCTCTGGTTCCTCTGCCTTTTCTAAAACCAGCTTGAACATCTGGAAGTTCACAGTTCACGTATTGCTAAAGCCTGGCTTGGAGAATTTTGAGCATTACTTTACTAGCTTGTGAGATGAGTGCAATTGTGTGGTAGTTTGAGCATTCTTTGGCATTGCCTTTCTTTGAGATTGGAATGAAAACTGACGTTTTCCAGTCCTGTGGCCACTGCTGAGTTTTCCAAATTTGCTGGCATATTGAGTGCAGCTCTTTCACAGCATCATCTTTTAGAATTTGAAACAGCTCAACTGGAATTCCATCACCTCCACTAGCTTTGTTCGTAGTGATGCTTTCTAAGGCCCACTTGACTTCACATTCCAGGATGTCTGGCTCTATGTGAGTGATCACACTATCGTGATTTTTGTGTAGGTTCATGTAAATGTAAGTTTTCAACTCATTTGGGAAAATACCTAGGAGCATGATTGATGGATCATACAGTAAGACTATGTTTACTTTGTAAGAAACTGCCAAGATGTCTTCCAAATAGCTATTCCATTTTATATTCCCAACAGCAGTGAATGAGTGTTCTTGTTGCTCCACATGCTTGTTAGCATTTGGTGTTGTCAGTATTTTGGATTTTTGCCATTCTACTGGGTCTGTTATTATGGTTATATTATGTAATTTATTATATAATATAATATGTTATACTATAAAATGTATATAGGTATAATGTGTTATATAGTATATACTATATAATATAATATGCTATATTACGATAGTGTGATAACTCACCTAGAGCCAGACATTCTGGAATGTGAAGTCAACTGGGCATTAGGAAGCATCACTGGGAAAAAGCTAGTGGAGGTGATGGAATTATACCTGAGCTGTTTCAAATCCTAAAAGATGATGCTGTGAAAGTGCTGCACTCAATATGCCAGCAAATTTGGAAAACTCAACAGTGGCCACAGGACTGGAAACGGTCAGCTTTCATTCCAATCCCAAAGAAAGGCAATGCCAAAGAATGTTCAAACTACCACACAATAGCACTCATCTCACACGCTAGCAGAGTAATGCTCAAAATTCTCCAAGCCAGGCTTCAACAGTACGTGAACCAAGAACTTCCACATGTTCAAGCTAGATTTACAAAAGGCAGAGGAACCAGAGATCAAATTGCCAACATCCATTGGATCATAGAAAAAGCAAGAGAATTCCAGAAAAACATCTACTTTATTGACTATGCTAAAGCCTTTGACTGTGTGGATCACAACAAGATGTGGAAAATTCTGAAAAAGATGGGAATACCCGACCACCTGACCTGCCTCCTGAGAAATCTGTATGCAGGTCAAGAAGCAACAGTTAGAACTGGACATGGAACAAGAGACTGGTCCAAATTGAGAAAGGAGTACATCAAGGCTGTATATTGTCACCCTGCCTATTTAACTTATATGTAGAGTACATCATGCGAAATGCCAGGCTGGGTGATGCAGAAGCTGGAATCAAGTTTGGAGGGAGAAATATCAATAACCTCAGTCATGCAGATGACACCACTGTTATGGCAGAAAGCAAGAGAAACTAAAAAGCCTCTTGATAAAAGTGAAAGAGGAGAGTGGAAAAAGCTGGCTTCAAACTCAATATTCAAAAAACAAAGATTATGGCATCTGGTCGCATCACTTCATGGGAAATAGATGGGGAAATAATGGAAACAGTGACAGACTTTCTTTTCTTCAGCTCCAAAATCACTGCAGATGATGACTGCAGCCATGAAATTAAAAGACACTTGCTCCTTGGAAGAAGAGCTGTGACCAACCTACACAGCATATTAAAAAGCAGAGACATTACTTTGCTGACAGAGGTCCATCTAGTCAAAGTATGGTTTTTCCAGTAGTCATGTATGGATGTGAGAGTTGAATTATAAAGAAAACTGAGCGCCGATGAATTGATGCTTTTGAACTGTGGTGTTGGAGAAGACTCTTGAGAGTCCCTTGGCCTGCAAGGAGATCCAACCAGTCAATCCTAAAGGAAATCAGCCCTGAATATTCATTGGAAGGACTGATGCTGAAGCTGAAATTCCAGTACTTTGGCCACCTGATACAAAAAACTGACTCACTAGAAAAGACCCTGATGCTGGGAAAGATTGAAGGCAGGTGAAGAAGGGGATGACAAAGGATGAGATGGTTGGATGGCATCACCAACTCAATGGACATGAATTTGAGCAAGCTCCAGAAATTGGTGATGGACAGTGAAGCCTGGTGTGCTGCAGTCCTTGGGGTCGCAGACTCAGACATGACTCAGTGACTGAACTGAACTGAATAGGCATGTGGTGGTATTTTGTTTTCATTTGCAATTCCCCAATAAAATATAATGTTAAGCATTTTTTATATGTTTATTTGCCATTTGTATATCTTCTTTGGTGTGGTGTCTGTTCAGATCCTTCGCTCATGTTTAAATTGGGTTGTTTGTTTTCTTATTGCTCAGTTTTAAGGGTTCTTCAAATATTTTGAATATAAGTCCTTTATCAGTTTAGCTTGCAAATATTTCCCCCAGTCTTTGATATCTCTTTTTAAAAAAAAAATATTTAATTTTTGGCTGTGCTGGGTCTTCATTGCTGCATGGACTTTTCCCTAGTTGTGGTACATGGGCTTCTCATGCAGTAGCTTCTCTTGTTGTAGAGCAGGGGCTCTAGGACACTTAAGCTTCAGTAGTTATGGCAGCTTCTGTGGCTCTAGAGTGCAAGTTCAGTGACTGTGGTACACAGGCTTAGCTGCTCTGTGGCATGTGGGATCCTACTTCAGGGATCGAACCCGTGTCTCCTGCATTGGCAGGAGAATTCTTTATCACTGAGCCACCAGGGAAGCCCCCTCTTTTCATTCTTCTAAAGCAAATTCCATGAAAAAATACAACTGAGATGCAAAATAGCATAGAAAAAGTTTGTTGTAATTTGTTAATTTACTTCAAAAAGACATCTGGAGATGTAAAAATTAAGTTGAAAAGATCTGTCCTATAACTTTGTTATGGGTATAGCATTATATAGCGAATATAGGAATTGGATATAATTTCTTGATCACAAAGGAAAGGACCAATGGAATGGATAGTTTGTGTTTAATTAAAATTTGGAGATGGATAAAATAACGTTTTCTGAAGAAAACATTTGCAATAAATAGAGTGACAAAGGCTTATTATCTTGAATGTATACAAAGCTCTTAGAAGTCAGTAATGAAAAATTAAGAACACACTCAAGGACAAAGACAATTGATCAAAGATCTAAAAATGACAAATAAGCCTTTTAAAATGTTCAACTTTGCTGATAACTTAAAAGCAACCAAATTTAATACATGTAATACCATTTCACATATCAAACTGAAAAGATGATGGAATGAGGATATTCTATACTGCTGTGGCACAGATGAAGCAGTGTCTTCATATATTGGTGAAGTGCTAAGTGATAAAAACCTTTTTGGAAAGCAGGTAGAAAGTATATATTGAATTGGCCAAAGATTTCCTTCAGGGTTTCCTATAACATCATATGGAAAACCCTGAACAAACTTCTTGGCCAACCCAATGTTAAAAGCCTTACATTAAAAAAACCCCAAAAAACCTTTGACCCAATAATTCTTACTTCTGGGGATCTGTTCAGAAGAACTAATCTAAAATACAAGCAAGTTTATCCACAATAATGCCAGTTACATCTTTGTTCACCAAGAGTGAAGTCATTTGCTGTAATAGCCTGTATGGATCATTCTTTGGGCCTAGTGATTACCTAACATAAATTCTGAAAGATATATTCACAAATATAATTCCAAAAAAGACTCTGCCATTCATTCACCTAGAGCCTGTGCTCTGCAACAATAGAGGGGCCACCACCATAAGAAGTCCATGCACTGCAAGTAAAGAGTAGCCCCTGCTCTTAGCAACAGAGTGAAGCCCATGTAGCAACAAAGAGAGCACAGCCAAAAATTAAGTAAATAAATAATTATTAGAAAAAAAGTACAAAACATAACTGGAGTTCATTTTAAGGAGATTGACAGAAGGCTCCCGGATGATGAAACAACAAAGTGACATGGACAGGATAGTTTACTTAACTCCCTAACAAGCCAGGACTCAGGTTTCCTACAGTTCACTGCCTGCTCTCAGTCCCCTCTGATGCTGGGGTCCACTTAACTTCCCCTCATTCGTGCCTATACCTGACATGCCTTGGGCATCGCTGCTCCACAGAGTCTGGGCCCCATGCACCTTTAGACCCATCAGTGGTGATACTCAGCCCAGCTTCCCATGTAGTAGTACAAGGTTGCATGATGCACTTAGTTTAATGCTCTGCTATAACCATATTGAAATTCTTTGTTGTTCGGTCATGTCCAATTCTTTGCAACCCCATAGGTTGCAGCATGCCAGGCTTTCCTGTCCTTCACTATCTCCTGGAGCTTGCTCTAGCTCATGTACACTGAGTCAGTGATGCCATCTAACCATCTCATTCTCTGTTGTCCCCTTCTTCTCCTGCCCTCAATCTTTCCCAGCCATCAGGGTCTTTTCCAATGAGTCAGCCCTTTGCATCAGGTGGCCAAAGTATTGGAGCTTCCACATCAGTCCTTCCAATGAATATTCAGGATTGATTTCCTTTAGGATTGACTGTTTTGATCTCCTTGCTGTCCAAGGAGTCTCCTTGCTGTCTCAAGAGTCTTCTCCAACACCACAGTTCAAAAGTATCAATTCTTTGGCACTAAGCCTTCTTTATGGTCAGACTCTCACATCCATACATGACTACTGGAAACACCATAGCTTTGACTATATGGACCTGTGTTGGCACTGAAATTCTTAATAATTGTTAAATAAAGGGCCTCACTTTTTTTTTCTTTCTTTCTGGTCATACTGTGTGTCATGTGGAATCTTAGTTTCCTGACCAGGGATCAAACTTGTGACCCCTGCATTGAGAGTTCAGATCTTAACCACTGGACCTCCAGGCCACATTTTCATTTGACGTGAGCCCCACAGATTATGAAGCCTGTGCTAGGGATATTTTGAGCTGGGCCTGCTGGGGTTGTACAAATTCCATGGGGAATATATGAGGGGCTACCACAAGGGACAGCCTGGAGGCCATGTAGTTAGGGTTTAGGGGTCTCCCATTTTCGCTTTGCACAGAGCCATTCTGACTTTTGCCTTTGTACATTTTTGTATGCAGGGTTCTGCTGCTAAAAAAAGACCTAGTTATTTTCATTCTACTGCCATCTGATAGAAGCCTCTAGAATTTAGACAGGTTTAGTGGATTACCTCAGGTAACCCAGATTATTAAATGACAGAGCTATACCTCAAATGTGACCTCTTAATTCTGAGTAATACATTGGCATTTAATATTAGATTCCTGTCTATGTCGTTTAAATAACTTCACTAGAATGTAGTTTTATCAAAGCCAAAGAATATTGCTTGGCTTATATTTCCAGGAAAACCTGAATTCATTCATGGAGGTACTTCCTATAATGCCATCTGGACATTTCATAAATCTGTACAGTTGTTTGCAAGAAGACTGAGCAAGAGAGGGTGAAAAGTGCAATCCAAGAGAATATCACTGCTAGAAAAACAAGTGCACATTCCTGAGTAGGCAGCCATGGAAGAATAAACATGCTAAGTCGCTTCAGTCGTGTCCGACTCTGTGTGACCCCATAGACGGCAGCCCCAGGCTCCCCCGTCCCTGGGATTCTCCAGGTAAGAACTCTGGAGTGGATTGCCATTTCCTTCTCCAGTGCATGAAAGTGAAAAGTGAAAGTGAAGTCACTCAGTTGTGTCCGACCCCTAGCGACCCCATGGACTGCAGCCTACCAGGCTCCTCCATCCATGGGATTTTCCAGGCAGGAGTACTGGAGTGGGGTGCGATCGCCTTCTCCGAGAATAAACATGAGTGTCCAGTAATATTTTATGAAAAAGTGTTCAACTTCATTGTAGTCAAAGGCATGAAAATGACAACAATTGTTATATAATACATTGATAAATTTAAAAACATTGAGAGTAGTTGGCTAGGAGGGGCAAAATAAACACTCATACTCTGTTGGTGGGAGTGTGAATTGATTCCCCCCTTTTAGAGGGGATTTGGAATACTTTTCTAGATTTTAAATAGACCCACTTTTAATCTAGAAATCTAGGAATTTATCCTACATCAAAACTCAAATAATAGCATAAATTTATTTGTAAAAAGATAGTCACTGTCATTTTAATAGCTTGGAACAGTGACAGCAGAGACATCCTGTCACCTGGCTTCATGTTTACATGTAGAGGGAACTTTCCCAGACTAGTATTCCTGGCCTTTTGCCCCATGTCCTCACTTATGTCAACCCTGAGAATGAGTGGAGGTTTTTATTTGTGTGTTTGGTACAAAATGCTGAGCATTTCTGTTTAGCCCCTTCCTCCCTCTCCCCTTGCTTGAATCCAGCCACCTTCAGTGAGGTTGTAGTCTCATCTCTTTAAAAAAAAAAAATTAATTAATTTATTTTAATTGGAGGCTAATTACTTTATAATATTGCAGTGGTTTTTCTTGCCATACATTGACATGAATCAGCCATGGGTGTACATGTGTTCAACATCTTGAACCCCCCTCCAATCTTCCTCCTTATCCCATCCCTCAGGGTCATCACAATGCTCCGGCCCTGAGCAACCTGTCTCGTGCATTGAACCTGGACTGGCGATATATTTCACATATGATAATATACATGTTTCAATGCTATTCTCTCAAATCATCCCACCCTTGCCTTCTCCCACAGAATCCAAAAGTCTCTTCTTTACATCTGTGTCTCTTTTGCTGTCTTGCATATAGGGTCATAGTTACTATCTTTCTAAATTCCATATATATGCGTTAATATACTGTATTGGTGTTTTTATTTCTGACTGACTTCAGTCTGTATAATAGGCTCCAGTTTCATCCACCTCATTAGAACTGATTCAAATGCATTCTTTTTAATAGCTGAGTAATACTCCATTGTGTACATGTACCACAAATTCTTATCCATTCGTCTGCCAATGGACATCTAGGTTGCTTCCATGTCCTGGCTATTATAAACAGTGCTGCAATGAACATTGGGGTACATGTGTCTCTTTCAATTCTGGTTTCCTCAGTGTATATGCTCAGCAGTGGGATTGCTGGGTTGTGTGGCAGTTCTATTTCCAATTTTTTTGAGAATCTCCACATTGTTCTCCATAGTGACTATACTAGTTTGCAATCCCACCAACAGTGTAAGAGGGTTCCCTTTTCTCCACACCCTCTCCAGCATTTATTTTTTGTAGACTTTTTGATAGCAGCCATTCTGACCGGCATGAGATGGTACCTCACTGTGGTTTTAATTTGCATTTCTCTGATAATGAGTGATGTTGAGCATCTTTTCATGTGTTTGTTGGCCAACTGTATGTCTTCTTTGGAGAAATGTCTGTTTAGGTCTTTGGCCCATTTTTGATTGCATCATTTATTTTTCTGGAATTGAGCTGCATGAGCTCTCATCTCCTTTTGATCTTGTGGGGCAACCGGCAGTTTTGAGGTATAAGTTAGATTATGGTGGCTGTGGGTATCTTATTAGTCAATGCACTAGACTCTCACAGCTAAGCCACATTCTTTAGAATTTGCTTAATAAGTAATGAAAATGATATTTCTATATCTGAAACCTGTGTCTTTATCTTTCAGTTATTCTGAAATACAATAGGTAAATGGAGAGCAGAGTATTATTGATAGACTCCTTCAAACCTCAGTAGCAGAGAAAAATTCTAAACAATCATAATGTCCATTAAATAAATTGTGCTATTCCCACGCAATAGAACACCATGCTGCCATTACAAAGAATGAGGTCATCTTATATACAGACAGAGAAAAATGTCCACAACATAATGCCAAGGAGAAAAAAGGGCAACTTTTGTAAAAGCTTACATAGTAATAGCTCATGTTTGTTTAAAAAAGTTTACATATGCCCTAGCAGAATATCTGGGGAAAAGCACACTGATCTGTTAACAGTGGCAGTTGTTGTTTAGTTGCTAGCCATGTCCGACTGTTTGCAACCCCATGGACTGTAGCACACCAGGCTTCCTGTCCTTCACTGTCTCCCAGAGTTTACTCAGCCTCATGTCCATTGAGTTGATGATGCCATCCAACCATCTAATCCTCTGTCATCACTTTTTCTTCCCACCCTCAATTTTTCCCAGCATCAGGGTCTTTTCCAATGAGTCGGCTCTTTGCATCAGGTGGCCAAAGTATGGGAGCTTCAGCTTTAGTATTAGTCCTTCCATTGAATATTCATGGTTGATTTCCTTTAGAACTGACTGGTTTGATTCCTTGCTGTCCAAGGGACTCTCAAGAATGTTCTCCAGCACTGCAGTTTGAAAGCATCAATTCTTTGGTGCTCATCCTTCTTTATGGTCCGACTCTCACATCCATACATGACTACTGGGAAAACCATAGTTTTGACTATATGGACCTTTGTTGGCTAAGTGATATCTCTGCTTTTCAACATGCTGTCTAGATTTGTCGTAGCTTTTCTTCCAGGGAGGAAGTATCTTTTAATTTCAATGGTTACATTCAAAGACAGGTGTTGTGGGAAGCTTTCACTTCTACAATATATTCTGTTTTGCTTGAGGTTCTTGCTTTGTTATGTTTTACAAAGAATAAGAGTTACCTTTGTAAAATTAATAAAATCTGTTTTATTTTTCTAGAAGAAAAATTTGTGATAGTTCTATTACTGCTGATATTAGATAATTTTATTATCAGGGATTGTACTTAATTAAAAAATTTTTCCTCCTTCTCTTTTACAAAGTAAATGAGGGCTTTGAACATGTTCAGAATGTATGGCCTTAGGCTAGAAAATGATACTTGGCCATATTTACCCTGGGTATTATTTTTGAGTTTGTATATAATTTCTCAATTTAATTCTCTCAACTCACAGGAATCTTTTCTGTTTGACTTTCTGTCTTCTGATAGTAGATGCAATATAAGTACTAAGTTATTTTATATAAGGAACTTGAGCATCTGCAGATGCTGGTTTCCACCAAGGTCCTGGAACCAGACTAGGGCTAAGGGTACCAAGTGATGACTGTATACTGATTGTATAAAATTTGGAAAATATAGAAAAACACAAAGAAGCAGAGAGGTAAATGGCTTATGATGCCATCATTCAGAGACTAGTATTCTTAACATTTTGTGTTGTTTATTTCCAGTTTCTTCTATATATATTTGGCTGATAGTGCGTTAGGCATTCAGATTTGTAACATGCTATTCATTTACTTAGTGTTATATCATCAACTTTCCCATCTTGTCAAAAAGCTTCATAAGCATCATTGTGAAAAGCAGTTTTATCTTCTTACACAGATGTGTTTCATTTAGAGTGATTTGAAATGCAGTCTGTTCATAGGTGGTCCTACCTAGGGTTAAATCCGGGTGGTAAATTGGTATCTCTGTGGTTCATCAGGATTTTCTATAAAAGTTTCAGGATGGCTGCCATGGTTCCAAATCACAGTAGGTTAATGTCCCTACATACTTGAAACCAATGCCAGAAACAAGGGGGCAAATAGAAAAGGGATTTTTAAAAATATGTGCTTTTTTGGGGTTGGGAAGCGGGAGGAGAAGAGGAAAACTTTGCCAAGTTTTAAGAGCTTTAACAATATTTATGCCTTTGATTTAGTAATTCTACTTTGGAAATCCCTCTAAGGATGCTTTCTGTTACATCTGCTTCTCCAGAACTGGGTCTCATGCTGGTTCTTGGACTAATTATGATTTTCCTCTGGCATTTGGCCACTGCCACCTAAGCAAACTACTAAAGAGCTAAGAAGATGAATTTGGCTATTGAGTTGGTAACTAAAAGAGTTATTTCCTCCTTTTGTTTTGGAAATCAATTCAGTTCAGTTCAGTCGCGCAGTCGTGTCCGACTCTTTGCGACCCCATGAATCGCAGTACGCCAGGCCTCCCTGTCCATCACCAACTCCCGGAGTTCACTCAGACTCACGTCCATTGAGTCTGTGATGCCATCCAGCCATCTCATCCTCGGTCGTCCCTTTCTCCTCCTGCCCCCAATCCCTCCCAGCATCAGGTCTTTTCCAATGAGTCAACTCTTCGCATAAGGTGCCCAAAGTACTGGAGCTTCAGTTTTAGCATCATTCCTTCCAAAGAAATCCCAGGGTTGATCTCCTTCAGAATGGACTGGTTGGATCTCCTTGCAGTCCAAGGGACTCTCAAGAGTCTTCTCCAACACCACAGTTCAAAAGCATCAATTCTTCGGCGCTCAGCCTTCTTCACAGTCCAACTCTTTGAATCGCAGTACGCCAGGCCTCCCTGTCCATCACCAACTCCCGGAGTTCACTCAGACTCACGTCCATTGAGTCTATGATGCCATCCAGCCATCTCATCCTCGGTCGTCCCTTTCTCCTCCTGCCCCTAATCCCTCCCAGCATCAGGGTCTTTTCCAATGAGTCAACTCTTCGCATAAGGTGCCCAAAGTACTGGAGCTTCAGTTTTAGCATCATTCCTTCCAAAGAAATCCCAGGGTTGATCTCCTTCAGAATGGACTGGTTGGATCTCCTTGCAGTCCAAGGGACTCTCAAGAGTTTTGGAAATAGCCTTGCATATATTAAAAAATATATGAGCTTGAGTCTTTGCATGTTAATTCATTTTCTGTGAAGAGATTCACAGAAGTAGAATGACTAGAGCAAAGGGCACAAATATTTTTATGACACTAGATTGTTATTACAGAAATTTTAATATTTTTCTTTTTACTAAATTCTAGACTTAAATTTGAAACAAGACAGCGAATTACTAGATTCCAACGTCCTCCACCCCTCCCTGCCAAAAACCCAAAACTAAATATCACAGAAACCGTAGAATTTGTACGTTTGCAAAATTTTCTTTCAGTAATCACTGAGTGAGCTGAAATTGGATAACATCATAATTGCTCTTTCTGTCATTGAGGAGAACAAATTCTGAGGTGGACGTCATCACTCATGGAGCAGTATGGAGCTAAATGGGCTGATCTGTCTTCTAGTTCTCATTCTGTCTCCTTTAGAGCATCTTATCTTTCACCATTTCTACATAAATATAGAAGATCAAGTGAAACTCAGTTAATTTTGTATTGTATTATTAAACAGAAGATAGAAAAGTGTAAGAAGTTAAAACTTAGTCAAAAGAAGGCATTTTAAAATATCTCTGGTTTTGCTATATTTTCACTCTCTTCCTTAGAAGATTTAAGTCAACTGCCATCAGATTTTTTCCTCCTATAAAAGAATTAGTCACACTGGATTCTTCTAGGAGAAAGAGAAATATGGTTAAATACCCAGGAGAACTGTTGTGTATGTTAAATAAAATTTGGATTCTAAAGAAAAGTGGAAGGGTTTGTTGGCATGACTCTCTAAAGGATTACAGCTTTGTAAGTGGGTGTGCTAATTAAGTCCACTTCATTTCTCCACGTGTGCCTGTTTTCACTTACCTTGAAAAATTACAGTACCAATGGCACTTCAGCAAAGACCTCTTCCTGCATTTATGCAATTGTCAGGACCCACTGATGAATTTGAATTTCCCACTCCCTCGAGAACTAGTTGAGATTTCTCTCACATATTTCTTAAGTTTTATCTTAATCTTTATAAAAGATAATCTTTAGAAATTCTTCCCTCAGTAGACGGCTCTATTTTCCCATAAAATACACTTGCAAATAGGTCTGCAGATTTTTCAACACAATGCCTGCAGCAACATCCATGATAAATCCTTTCATGGCCTCAGCTTTCTGTAACCTTCTCCATCCCTCACAATGACACACACTTTTTCTCATTCATCTTTTATTACAATTCAATATTGTACTTGAATATCATTAGCTTGTATGTAGCATTCCCCTCACTCTTTTTTTTTTTTCTTTAAAGGACAAACTGCTGTTGTTGTGCACATTTCATCTGGAAATTGACTTTGGTGTTATAGGTTCTAATATATTTACACAACAGGTACAGAAAGGTATTGGAAAAAAGAAGAAATATTTTTAACATCGTAAACCTCTAGCAAAAATATGTGTGTAATAGAATCTGGTACTGTGGTATTACACACATTACAACTGTCACTGTGACTTAGAGCCTTGGTTTAGCTGAAAGAAAATCTATAACCCCAGAAATGCAACAATGTCTGAGTCACAGTTCAGGGTAATAAATGTTTTTCACAGAATACTATAATCCATATTTCCAAAGCTGATGCAACAAAGGAATTTCTACTAGAAATCTTTCAATTTCATGGGTGGAGGCTCCAATGCAGAGAGAAACAGAAAAAAAAAGCATTTAGGAAAAAAATGATGCACTTGAGTGACATGATGGACTGTCAGATATTCAGAAATCTGGCTAGCAAATTTGATTGCCGTGTACCTCCTCTGATAAAAGGCCACAGAGAGCAAACTTTATTTGAGTAACTTTAAGAGTGGACTGTTTCTCTTTAAAGGACCTGTTCCCTTTAAGAGATAATTGTTTTATGACCAGAACAACTGGGAAGAGGAATCCCAGATGTGGCTCAAGAAGGGCTTTCCTCAAACTGGGGAAGTGAGGGAATAATTAGATTTTACAATTTTATGGCCTTTGATTGGCCTGGGCAGGGGTTGATAGTCTGAAGAACATTCTCAAGTGTCTGTGTTGCCAGCCGTGTTCTTTGACTTCCTTGGGGGTGGGAGCAGATAGGCCAGGTCTAGGTTGGCAAACAGGGCAGCAAACAGTGGTTCTCATGGAAGCATTGAAAAGAAGATGGCTGGGTTAGTTTGGCAGGCCTTGTTTTTGGCCAACTACAACAGTCATTTCTGAAAATTCCATAGGAACTAGAATACTTTTTTTTTTTGTGAATGTGAGGGAGCATGGGGAGAGTGTCTGCTTGAACCTTGGAATTTGATATTAGAATACAAGCCTGGCACTACACTCCAATTTCTGTTCCCTCTAGATCAGTTAAACTCCTACTCATGCCTCAAGATCCATTCAACTGTCCCTTTAGAAATTCTCGGCTCCCACCGTTCAGCTCCCAAAGCAGCTAATTTTTATTCTTTTCATACCACTTATGACATTCCCAAGTTAGTTGCTCACATGGGCAGCAGATCAATTTGTTGAAGATCAATTCCCCAAAGTCATTTAGCCATATTAAATTCACCGCAAGTCAATTGAGGAAACCAATTTTCTTAAAGTGAATTTTATCTGTAAGTCTGTGATTTATTCATCATAAGCTCCTTGAAGGCAGAAACCTTGCTGATTCATACCTGGTGCTCTGGCGTATTACTTGAAATATTGAAGGGCTTAGTAGATGCTTAGTGCTTATTGAATTTAATTGAATATAATTGTAATATAAAATAGCTTCATGTTTTTCTTGCTTTCTATATGTTCACATTTTCTATCTGGCTTATAATGAGCAGACCACACCTGGACAGACTATATGGATCCTGAGAAGTGTTTTTCTCCCATGCCTGTCCTGTAGGCATAGAGTCTGCATAGATTTATGTGGGAATTTCAGCTCTTTATTGGGTTTAGCGCCTTTTAGCCCTTCCAGTAGCTTGTGTTCTGCCTGCTTTACTATAGCTTCTTAAAAAAATTCATGTTTGATTATAATTTTTTTCTTGTCCCTTTCGTTTAGTTTCATTGTTGCTCCATTACATAGTTGACTCATCACTGTTAGTATGAGAAATGCATTGGATGGCTTTTTCTGTTCTCTATGAGAACTCACATCTCAGATATCAATAGTACACAAAGTCCAGGGAAATTAAGGCAAGTAACTGGGACCCCTTTGGAAGAAGGTAGTGATGTACTAAGAGTGTTGTATGCCCATCAACAGCCCTCTATCCCTTCCCTGCCAAAGACCCCCAGTTTGCTAAGGTATTGGGTGGCCATATGCCCCAGAGATAGTGGGGCCCTTTCTGGCTCCAGGGAGAGAATGAATGAATCCAAGCCAATCCTAGTGATCCATTCACATGTGCCAGTGAGAGGCTCAGGAGTGGGCATCAAGCCCAACACTGGCCAATAAGATATAAGAGGACACCTCTTGCAAAACTTCAGAAGATAATGCGTGAAATAATGCCATTTGCAGCAACACTGATGGACCTAGAGACTGTCATACTGAGCGAAGTCAGTCAGACAGAGAAGGAGAAACACCATATGGCATCCCTTATATATGGAATCTAAAGAAAAATGATACAAATGAACTTATGAAACAGACACAGACTTAAGAGAAGAAAATTACGCTTGCTGGGCTGTGGTAGGGGAGAGGATGGGGGAAGGGACAGTTAGGGAGTTTGGGATGGACATGTACACACTGTAACATTTAAAACGGATAACCAACAAGGACCTAATGTATAGCACATGGAACTCTGCTCAATGGTATTTGGTAATGTGGATGAGAGGAGGGTTTGCGAGAGAATACATACATGTGTATGTATGGCTGAGTCCTTTTACTATTCATCTGAAACTATCAAAACGTTGTTTGTTAATTGGCTTTACCCCAATATAAAATAAGAAGTTTAAAAAAAAAAAAAGAAGGGGTGCAACTGGGAGGTTTCTTTTCTGCTCTGAATGTTGCTCTGTGAGGATTTGGTCCTTGGTGACTCTTTCTTCTGACCACAAGGAAGGAAGCCAGAAGAAGCACCCAAAGGTAGAACCCAGATAGACCCTGACATTGAGCCACAAGTGTCCCCATGCTGCAGCTCCTCACCTCAGACTTTACCTGGGTTTTCTGCTGAAAACATCCTAACTAAAAAAAGTATTGTCATGGTTTACAAAATAGTTGAGTCTCCTGACAATGAATATTTGGTAGATGTCCTCTGAGTCCTTTAATCCCAGCCCACCATGAGGCCTATGTGACTTTAGAGTCAGCCAGTTCTCTGATCCAACTCTGGTGTGCCATCATTTACTAGCCATGTGATTCTGAGCAAGTTATTGAACTTCCCTGAACCTCATATTCATTCTCTGTACACATTGCTGGAAATTTGAGGCTCTTACTAGCTCTCACTCCATCTCTGACCCTCATGACACCCAAGCTGAAGGTTTTGGAGAATTTTACTTCAAATGTTATTTTCCCATCATTCTGGCTTCTGGGGTTTATTTGAATCAGTTGCTGGGCTGAGTCTGGAGGATCAGCCACTGCTGCTCAGGGCAAAGGGAACGTTGAAGGGAGAGCGAAGACAAGTACAATGCGGATGCTGCTCTCTGTTGCTATGAGCTTGGAATTGATCTAAGGAAGGCAGGAGAACCTTGGCTGCAATTCTCCCACATAACAGGAAGTAGAGAAAAGTCAGTGTATCTGTCAGAGTCAGATGGCACAGATGGGGAAGTTAAGGGAAGATTGATAACGAGATGATTAAAAAAGGTGTGGGCAGGTTTAGGGAATCAGTTGCTACTCCTGTGCTTGAGCTGGAAATGGCTACCAGAAGCTCTTGAGACCCATATCTATCAGAGCAAACTCTCTGCCAACCATGGCTGCCAAGGAGGGCTACCCAACAGGGTCTACTGCCTTAAGTAGACAACTGTTAAGGTGTCTACTACTGACACCCCAGGGAGAATAAATTCATGTGTTTTATGTTTTCCCATGCTCTGGTTTCCTCCAGTGTCTCTTACTGATGGAGCCCAACTAGAAGCCAGAAGGCAAGGGTGCCCACTGATGTAAGCTATACAAGTCAGCCTCCTCAGGCACAGATTAGGGTGTGAAGGGTGGAGAACAAGTTTGGAGGGCAAATGATGAATGATATCAATCTAATGAATAAATCAGTATAACTTGATTTTGATGAACAGTGCAATGCTATCACATTCAGTAACTTTCCCAAGGATCCATAGCTAGGAAGTGGTGGAGCTGGGATTTGTATCCTGGTATTTGCTCCGTAGTCTTCGCTTAGGGTCCTATGTGATGCAGGCTTTCAATGAGTCCCAGGTTTTAAGATTTTGCCCCTGTTCTCTTCATGTGTATTAAAAAATGGAAGTCAGATTCTCTGCACCAAAACCACCCCTTATTGATGCTGTTTTCCATACTTCTGAGCATCAGAAGTTTCAGTGTTATACACACTTTATTTCATCTTATTATAATTAAGAATGTCTTTACAAAAGAGTTTAAGATTTACCCATATTTTTAATGTGGAGAAAAAGAAGCTGTGTAGGCAGAGAGCAAGATTATTTTAAACTTCCTCGCCAAGAGAACCGTGAAGTAAGAAACTGAATTTGATTGCCTTGATTGGCCCCTATTTATGTTTATTCTTCAGTTTAGGTGGCCAGATAGTTTTTGCTTGAGAACTCTGTATTTAGTCAGGGTTCTCCAGAGAAACAGAACCATTAGGCTGTATATATATATATATATATATATATATGAAGTGAAGTGAAGTCGCTCAGTTGTGCCCGACTCTTTGCAACCCCATGGACAGTAGCCTGCCCCACTCTCCTCCATCCATGGGATTTTCTAGGCAAGAGTACTGGAGTAGGTTGCCATTTCCCTCCCTCCCTCTCTCTCTCTCTCTCTCTCTCTCTCTCTCTCTCTATATATATATATATATATTTATTTATTATGAAGTGTTGACTTACATGATTATGGAGGCTGAGAGATCCCATGATCTGCCTTCTATAACCTGGAGGCCCAAGGAAACAAGTATAGTTCTAGTCCAAACCCTAGGGACTGAGAACCTGGGAAGCAAGTGTCTGAAGGCAGGATAAGATGGACGCCCCAGCTGTAGCAGGAAGAGCAAATTTATCCTTCCTCTGCCTTTTTGTCTATTTAAACGCTCAGTGGACTGGACTTCTTAGTCTACCAAATCAAATGCTAATATCTTCTGAAAACACCTCTACAGACCCACCCAGAAATAATGTTTTATCAGCTATCTGGACATCTCTTAGTCCAGTGGTCCGCAGTTTTTTTGGCACGAGGGACTGGTTTCATGGAAGACAATTTTTCCACGGACAGTTGGAGGGGGCAATGGTTTGGGGATGATTCAACTGCATTACATTTATATGCACTTACTTTCTGTTATGATTACATCAGCTCCACTTCAGATCATCAGGCATTAGATCCTGAAGTTTGGGGACCCCTGGGATCCCCCTAAGGCTTAGTCCAGTCAAGGTGACACATGACATTAACCATCACAAAACCACTGAAGGTGTTATAAGCATTTGCATGTAACCACATTTGTCCAGAACATTTATTTCTAGGCAGAGGAATAAACTTTCCCAGCCTCTTCATATTTCAGAGAAGCTGAGTGAACTCTAGAGGATTAAAGACCATGGGGAGGAGGAAGGGGAGGGGACTGACTGAATATGTAGGGGCTTTTGGAGAATTGCCCCCATTATTTTAGAAAGGACACTTTTAAGCAAACTTTCTGATTAAAAATCTGCCATATACTGTGGACTTCAACTGGCCTTCAGGAAATGGTTCTATCCTCGGTTCACTTTAATGACATTTATGTTGACTGAAGTGGCCTCTTTTATGTTAAACAAAAAAGATAAGACAAATTGCTGGTAGCTTTTAAAATACTGTGGACTGAGAAGGAGTAAAATTTTTAGGACTTTCATGCAGGCTGTAAGAATCTGAATGAACATCTTTTGCCAAGTGAGTCCTAGAATAGTTAGAAATGAAAAATTAGCAACTTTCACTTGGATCCCACAATAGATTATACAAAGATCTAAAATAAATAGCTCCTTTAGCTCTCCCCTCACCTGAAATATGGTACAAAGAAGAAAATTCTCTTCAATTTTGGTCCTAGTGAATAATATGCTAGGGTCTTAAGTTTTGGATCTATGTATAAAATGGGCTAAGATTTATGTCCAAGTTTCCCATATTCTTTGTCCAATAATATTCACTTGAACAAAGAAGCATTCTACTCATTTATGGAAAATTCTATATTCAAGATCATAATAAATTGTTAAAATGTAAGTCTGTCATGATATACTTCACAAAGAGAATACAAATTAATATTTGCTTCTGTTAATATCCATTAATACTAAAAGAATAGATGGAAATTTTCCATAAATAAATAGAATATTTCTTGTTCAAGTGAATATTATTGGACTTATTTATTTACTTTATGCATTGTAATATGGTATAAAAAGTCAATCTCAAGATCATTCTTTTTTCCCTTAATTATTTATAAATAAATAATTAAAAATTGAGAGATAATTTAAATATAAATATAAAAAATAAAGTACAATGTATGTTAGCTTCAAGTGTACTACATAATGATTTTTAAAAAATATTTATTTATATATATATTTAGGTATTTATTTATTTGGCTGCATCAGGTCTTGCTTGAGGCATGTGGGATCTCTTTGTTGTGATATGCAGGCTTAGTTGCCCTGTGGCATGTGGGATCTTAGTTCCCCTGCTAGGGATAGAACCCACATCCTTTACACTAGAAGACGGATTCTTAACCACTGGACCACCAGGAAAGTCTCCTACATAGTGATTTGACATTTGTGTACATTATAGAGTGATCACCACAATGAGTCTAGTAACCCCCACCCTGTTCCTGTACAAAGTTATTATAATATTATTGGCCATATTCCTTATGCTGCAAATCTTCATGGCTTGCTTATTAATTAATATATACAAATTTTAGTTTATTTTGAAGTTATTATTTCAGAGTTGTTATTAAATTAACTTACACTATTAGATCTCTCTTAGTTTAATTCTTTCTTTTAAGAATTTTGCAGTATTCTAAATTCTCCATCAAAATATTGTATCTATGTCCCTCTAATTTATCTTCACCCTGGAATTTTTTATCACTTTCCTCTGTCAATTTTGTTTATTTCCATACAGATGAATATTTCTTGGTTAGTGTCATTATCTTCCATCCATTTGCCATTTTCTGTGGACAAGGTATGGACTTTCCTTGCCATAATAGTGCTTGCCATTCCATTAAGTGTGCTGATATCCATGGAATGACCTTTGGAAATTTTTGTTAAAAGTTCAGGTTTATATGCTACTCTGCACATGAATGCATGGATATATCATAATCTGAGCTTGGCTTCTGAACTTCTTTTTAGCCATTTCACTCCTAAGAATTGTCAGACGTCTCTAACATCTGTTTTATTTGTTATCATAAAATTTTAGTTTTATACGAATACCTTTGCCATTTTTTTTGAAGTATTGTTCATTTACAATATTAGTTTTCAGGTGTACAACATAGTGTTTCAAAATTTTTACAGATTATATTCAATTAGAGTTATCATAAAATATTGGTTATATTCCCTGTGCTGTATAATATATCCTTGTAGCTTATTTATTTTATACATGGTAGTCTCTACTTCTTAATCCTCTACTGCTATCCTGTTCCCTCTCCTTCCCTCTCCCACTGGTAACCACTAGTTTGTTTCCTGTATCTGTGAATCTGTTGCTTTTCTGATATATTCACTAGTTTGTTTTACTTTTTAGTTTCTAAATATGTGATAATATACATTATTTGTCTTTCTCTGTCTGACCTATTTCACTTAGCATAATATCCTCTAGGTCTATCCATGTTGTTGCAAATGTCAAAATTTTATTCTTTTTTCTGGCTGAGTAGTATTCCATTGTGATATGTGAGTGAGAGTGTGTGTGTGTATACTCTGTCCACTCATTTGTTGATAGACACTTGGGTTGTTTCCACGTCTTGCCTAATGTGAGTAATGCTGCTATGAACATTGGGGTGTGTATGTCTTTTTTTATCTTTGGATTAAACATGGAGAAAGGAAACTGCTGGATCATATGGAAGTTATATTTTAATTTTTTGAGGAGCTTCTGTGATGTTTACCACAGTGACTGTACCATTTTACCCACCAAGTGTGCATGAGGGTTCCCTGTTCTCATATCCTTGTCAACATTTGTTATTTGTGGTCTTTTTGATGATAACCGTTCTGACAGGTGTGTGGTGTTATCTCATTGTGGATTTGATTTGCATTTCTCTGCAGACTAGAAGTACTGAGCATCTTTTCATGTGCCTGTTGGCCATCTTTATGTCTTCTTTGGGAAAATATCTATTTAGATCTTCTGCCCATTTTTTAATTGTGTTATTTGCTTTTTGATATTGAGTTGTTTGAGCTGTTTATATATTTTAGATATTAACCCCTTATTGGTCACAACATTTCAAATATTTTTTCTCATTTGGTAGGTTGTCTTTTTGTTGTGTTGATAGATTGCTTCACTGTGCAAAGTTTTTCAGTTTTATGTAGTCCCATCTGTTTATGTTTGCTTTTATTTCAGTTGTCTGAGGAGACAGATTCCCCCCAAAATATTGCTATGACCAGTGTCTAAGGATGTATTCCCTGTTCTCTTCTGGAAGTTTTATGGTCAGGTCTTACATTTAAGTCTGTAAACCATTTTGAGTTTATTTTTGTATATTGTGTAAGAAACTAGCCCAGTTTGATTCTTTTGCATGTAGCTATCCAGCTTTCCCAATACTGTTGATTAAAGAGGCTGTCTTTTCCCCATTGCATATTCCTGCCTCCTTTGTAATTGACCATGTAAATTTAGGCTTATTTCTGGACTCGCTATTCTCTTCTACTGATTTATGTCTGGTTTTGTGCCAGTGTCATACTGTTTTGATTACTGCAGTTTTAGAGCATAGTCTGACATCAAGGATTGTGATAACTCCAGCTTTGTTTTTCTTTTCCCAGATTGCTTTGGCTATTCAGGGTCTTTTGTGTTTTCATGCAAATTTTAGAATTATTTGTTCTAGTTTTGTGAAAAATGGCTTTCATATTTTGATAGGGATTTCATTGAATCTGTAGATTGCCTTGAGTGGTATGGTCATTTTAGCAATCTTAATTATTTCAATCCATGAGCATGGTATATTTTTTTAATTGTTTGTGTATCTTCAATTTCATCAATTCTTATGATTTTCAGAATACAACTCTTTTACTTCTTTGATTAGATTGATTTCTAGGTATTTTATTATTTTGATGAAATTATAAATGGGATTGTTTTCTTAATTTCTCTTTCTGATAGTTTGTTATTGTTATTGTTCAGTTGTTAAGTTTTGTCCGACTCTTTGCTATCCAATGGACTACAGCACGCCAGACTCCTCTGTCCTCCACTATCTCCCAGAGTTCACTCAAATTTATGTCCATTGAGTTGGTGATGCTATCTAACTATCTCATCCTCTGCTGCCCTCTTCTCCTTTTGCTTCAATCTTTCCCAGCATCAGTATCTTTTCCAAAGAGTCAGCTCTTTGAATCAGGTGGTCAAAATGTTGGAGCTTCAGCTTCAGCATCAGACCTTCCAATGAACATTCAGGGTTGATTTCCATTAGGATTGACTAGTTGATCTTGTAGTCCAAGGGACTCTCAAGAGTCTTTTCCAGCACCACAATTTGTAAGCATCAATTCTTTGGTGCTCAGCTTTGTCCATGGTCCAACTCTCAGAACTGTAGAAGACTACTGAGAAAACCATAGCTTTTAGCAAAGTGATGTCTCTGCTTTTTAATATACTGTCTAGGTTTGTCATAGCTTTCCTTCCAAGAAGCAAGCCTTTTTAAATTTCATGGCTGCAGTCACCATCCTCAGTAATTTTGGAGACAAATAAAAGAAAATCTGTCACTGCTGCCACTTTTCCCCCTTCTATTTGCAATGAAATAATGGGACTAGATGCCATGATCTTAGTTTCTTGAATATTCAAGTTTCAAGCCAGCTTTTCACTCCTCTTTGATGCTCATCAAGTGGCTTTTTGGTTCCTCTTCTTCTGCCATTAAAATGATGTCATCTGCCTATCTGAGGTTATTAATATTTCTCCCAACAATCTTGATTCCAGCTTGTGATTCATCCAGCCCACCATTTTGCATGATATATCTGCATATAAGTTAAGTAAGCAGGATGACAATATACAGCTTTGATGTTTTCCTTTCCCAATTTTTGACCAGTTGATTGTTTCATGTAAGGTTCTAACTGTTGCTTCTTGACCTGTATACAGGTTTCTCGGGAGACAGGTAAGGTAGTCTGGTATTCTCATCTCTTTAGAATTTTTCATAGTTTGTTGTGATCCACACAGTCAAAGACTTTAGTGTAGTCAATGAAGTAGATATTTTTCTGGAATTCCCTTGCTTTCTCCATGATCCAGCGAATGTTGGCAATTTGATTTCTGGTTCCTCTGCCTTTTCTAAACCCAGCTTGTACATCTGGAAGTTCTCAGTTATGTACTGCTGAAGCCTAACTTGAAGGATTTTGAGCATAACCTTGCTTGCATATGAAATAAGCTCAGTTGTACTCACTGTAGTTTAAACATTCTTTGGCATTGCCCTTTGGGATTGCAGTGAAAACTTACCTTTTCCAGTCTTGTGGCCACTGCTGAGTTATCCAAATTTCCTGACATATTGAGTTCAGTACTTGTTAGTGTATAGACATGCAACAAATTTCTGTATATTAACTTTGTAACTTAAATTTTACTGAATTAATTTTTTAGAAATGGAAAATTCTTATTTACAGTTAGAGTAATTATCTATTCTAAAAACTCATAAGTATTAGCTAAAAAACTATTAAAATTAGTAATAGAGTTTACAAAGGTGACCACTCATAAAATCTTTTCCATGTGCTTAGTTGTATGCTAACAAGAAATGTAATGGATCTTTATGATGTTAAAATGAGGAGCCTAACCATTTTTTGATATTAGTTCATTTCTGATGGTTTGTAAGCCTTACCTGTCCCTCCTCCCTTTGTGCCAGACATCTGGGAAAGTTGATAAGAAAGTGCAGCCTCCTTTGGCATGGTTGGCAGACAGTCTGTTTTCTCGTATGGGAACACACATCCTAAGCTACCCTTCCCCTCCCCAAACACAGTGAAACTCAGTAAAAATCAAGTCTTTTTTCCTTTCCTTGTTTGCTCAGGCAATTTTGCACCTGCTTGAGAGTCCTGCCATGTGCCTGAATAAATCTCAGTTCTATAGTAATATATATGTTCATACCCTCTTGAGGTGTGCTGTCATAGTCTTGACACTGGAGTTGAGCTTATATACAGCAGACATAAAATGATTGAGATGAAGAATCATAGCTATAATTTACTAATTCTTATTATGTTTTTACATGCTGTTTTCAGAGCACTGAGTCATTTAATCTCTACAACAACCCTATGAGGTAGATAATATCATTACTTTCATCTTAGAGATGAGGAAATAGAGGTCAGAAGTTAGTTATTCTGCACTAGATCACACAACTGTTCAAAGGAAGGATTAGGATTTAAATCCAGAAGTCTGGTTCCAGAGCCCTACTCATCCACTGTTGTTATTTAATTGCCAAGTTGTGTCTGACTCTTTGTGACCTCATGGACTGCAGCATTCCAGGCTTCCTTGTCCCTCACCATCTCCCAAAGTTTGCCCAAGTTCATGTCCATTGAATCAGTGATGCCATCCAACCATCTCATCCTCTGTCATCCTATTCTCTGTCTGCCTTCAATCTTTCCCAGCATCAGGGTCTTTTCCAATGAGTTGGCTGTATCAGGTGGCCAAAGTACTAGAGCTTTAGCCCCAACATCAGTCCTTCCAGTGAGTATTCAGTCACTATATGGAAGATATATTTTACCCTGTTAGCCATCTCATGTTTGGCTTAATATTTTAAATGAAAACCACACCAGTAAGTCTATCCCATAGTGCTTACAACATGCATTTATTTTCTCTTGATGCATAGTTTGGCATTTTTGCTTTTAACTGCTGATTTGTGATATTTCTTTACTTTTGGCTGTGCTGGATCTTCATTGCTGTGCATGGGCTTTCTCTAGTTGCTGTTAGCAGGGTCTACTCTAGTTGTGGTGCGTGGGCTTCTCATTTGTGATGGCTTCTTCTGTTGCAGAGCATGGGCTCTAGGGAACTCAGTCTTCAGTAGTTGTGGTGCAGGGTTTTCGTTGCTCTGTGGCATGTGGAATCTTCCTGGGCCAAGTGTCAAACTCATGTCCCCTGTATTGGCAGATGATTTTAACCATGGGACTACCAGGGAAGTCCTGATTTGTGATATGTTTTTAAAATCTGGCATGCCCAACAGGACTTTGAAGATTAAATGGAAGCACAGAATGTTTAAGTAAACTTCCCTAAGAGTCACACATCCATGAAGAGGCAAAGCCAGTATCTGCCTCTGTTGTCCTTCTGATTTAATAATTGACATTCATATACTGATTTATAACTAAAATGCGTGTTATATACATTATTTCATTTAATAATTTCAGCAATTTTGGAAAGATAAATTAGTAGAGGTATAAATCCCACATTGTCCAGAAGAGGAAACTGAGACCTAGAGAGGTTATATAATTAATCCAAGATGACACATATGTTAAATCTGTGTAGCAAGACCAAAATGTGGCCCTTGATATGATATTTTTCTTTCAGGGAAGCCCTGAATCAGCCACAGATATACATATATCCCCTCCCTTTTGAATCTCCCTCCCATCTCCTTCCCCATCCCACTCTTCTAGGTTAATACAGAGCTCCTGTTTCAGTTTCCTGAGCCATACAGCAAATTCCCATTGGCTATCCATTTTAAAAGACGCTTACTCCTTGGAAGAAAAGTTATGACCAACCTAGATGACATATTCAAAAGCAGAGACATTACTTTGTCGACGAAGGTCCATCTAGTCAAGGCTATGGTTTTTCCTGTGGTCATGTATGGATGTGGGAGTTGGACTGTGAAGAAAGCTGAGCGCTGAAGAATTGATGCTTTTGAACTGTGGTGTTGGAGAAGACTCTTGAGAGTCCCTTGGACTGCAAGGAGATCCAACCAATCCATTCTGAAGGAGATCAACCCTGGGATTTCTTTGGAAAGAATGATGCTAAAGCTGAAACTCCAGTACTTTGGCCACCTGATGTGAAGAGTTGACTCATTGGAAAAAACCGTGATGCTGGGAGGGATTGGGGGCAGGAGGAGAAGGGGACGACAGAGGATGAGATGGCTGGATGGCATCACAGACTCAATGGGCATGAGTCTGAGTGAACTCCGGGAGTTGTGATGGACAGGGAGGCCTGGCGTGCTGAGATTCATGGGGTCGCAAAGAGTTGGACATGACTGAGCGACTGAACTGAACTGATCCATTTTACATATGATAATGTAAGTTTTCATGTTACTCTTTCCATACATCTCACCCTCTCCTCCCCTCTCCCCATGTCCATAAATCTATTCCCTGTGTCTGTTTCTCCATTGCTGCCCTCTAAATAAATTCTTCAGTACCATTTTTCTAGATTCCGTATATGTGCGTTAGAATACAATATTTATCTTTCTCTCTCTGACTCACTTCACTCTGTATAATAGGCTCTAGGTTCATCCACCTCATCAGAACTGACTCAAGTGTGTTCCTTTTTATGGCTGAGGGATTGGGGGCAGGAGAAGGGGACGACAGAGGATGAGATGACTGGATGACATCACTGACTCAATGGACGTGAATCTGAGTGAACTCCAGGAGTTGGTGATAGACAGGGAGGCCTGGCATGCTGCAATTCATGGGATCGCAAAGAGTCGAACACGACTGAGTGACTGAACTGAACTGAACTGAATATTAAATTGTGTATATGTACCATAACTTCTTTATCCATTTATCTGTTGATGGACATCTAGGTTGCTTCCATGTTCTAGCTATTATAAATAGTGCTACAATGAACAGTGGGATACATGTCTTTTTCAATTTTGGTTTCCTCATGGTATATGCCTAGGAGTGGGATTGCTAGGTCATATGGTGGTTTTTAAAGGAATTTCCATACTGTCTTCCATACTGGCTGTATCAATTTACATTCCCACCAACAGTGCAACAGCATTCCCTTTTCTCCACACCCTCTCCAGCATTTATTGTTTGTAGACTTTTTGATGATGGCCATTCTGACTGGTGTGAGGTGATATCTCATTGGAATTTTGACTTGCATTTCTCTAGTAATGAGTAATATTGAGCATCTTTTCATGTGTTTGTTAGCTATCTGTATGTCTTCTTTGGAGAAATGTCTGTATAGGCCTTTTCCCCACTTTTTGACTGGGTTATTTTTTTTCTGGCATTGAGTTAGATGAGCTGCTTATATATTTTGGAAATTAATCCCTTGTCAGTTGTTTCATTTGCTATTTTCTCCCATTCTGAGGGCTGTCTTTTCACCTTGCCTATAGTTTTCTTTGCTGTACAAAAGCTTTTAAGTTTAATTAGGTCCCACTTGTTTCCTTTTGTTTTTATTTCCATTACTCTATGAGGTGGGTCATAGAGGATCTTGCTTTGATTTATATCACTGAGCGTTCTGCCTCTGTTTTCTTCCAAGAGTTTTATAGTTTCTGGTCTTATATTTAGGTTTTTAATCCATTTGAGTTTATCTTTGTGTATGGTGTTAGGAGGTGTTCTAATTTCAATCTTTTACATGTAGCTGTCCAGTTTTACCAGCACCATTTTTTGAAGAGGCTATCTTTGCCCCATTGTATATTCTTGCCTCCTTTGTCAAAAATAAGGTACCCATAGGTGCATGGGTTTCTTTCTGGACTTTCTATCTTGTTCCATTGGTCTATATTTCTGTTTTTGTGCCAGTACCATACTGTCTTGATGACTATAGCTTTGTAGTATAATCTGAAGCCAGGAAGGTGGATACCTCCTCCAGCTCCATTCTTCTTTCTCAAGGCAGCTTTGGCTATTTGGGGTCTTTTCTGTTTCCATATGAATTGTGAAATTTTTTGTTTTAATTCTGTGAAAAATGCCATTGGTAATGTGATAGGGATAGCATTGAATCTGTAGATTGCATTTGATAGTATAGCCATTTTCACAATATTAATTCTTCCTACCCAGGAGCACGGAATATCTCCCCATCTGTTTATGTCATCTTTGATTTCTTTCATTAGTGTCTTATAATTTTCTGTCTACAGTTCTGTCTACTTAGGTAAGTTTATTCCTAGATATTTAATTCTTTTTGTTGCAATGGTGAATGAGATTGATTCCTTAATTTCTCTTTCTGATTTTTCATTGTTAGTATATAGAAATGCAAATGATTTTTGTGTATTGATTTTATATCCTACAACTTTGGTAAATTCACGATTCAGTTCAGTTCAGTTCAGTCGCTCAGTCATGTCCGACTTTGTGACCCCATGAATCATAGCACGCCAGGCCTCCCTGTCCATCACTAACTCCTGGAGTCTACTCAAACTCATGTCCATCGAGTCGGTGATGCCATCCAGCCATCTCATCCTCTGTCATCCCCTTCTCCTCCTGCCTCCAATCCCTCCCAGCATCACGGTTTTTTCAAATGAGTCAACTCTTCGCATGAGGTGGCCAAAGTATTGGAGTTTGTTTCAGCATCAGTCCTTCCAATGAACACCCAGGACTGATCTCCTTTAGGATGGACTGGTTGGATCTCCTTGCAGTCCAAGGGACTCTCAAGAGTCTTCTCCAACACCACAGTTCAAAAGCATCAATTCTTTGGCACTCAGCTTTCTTCACAGTCCAACTCTCACATCCATACATGACCACTGGAAAAACCATAGCCTTGACTAGACAGACCTTTGTTGGCAAAGTCATGTCTCTGCTTTTCAATATGCTATCTAGGTTGGTCACAACTTTCCTTCTAAGGAGCAAGTGTCTTTTAATTTCATGGCTGCAATCACCATCTGCAGTGATTTTGGAGCCCCCCAAAATAAAGTCTGTCACTATTTCCACTGTTTCCCATTTCCCATGAAGTGATGGGACCAGATGCCATGATCTTCGTTTTCTGAATGTTGAGGCTTAAGCCAACTTTCACTCTCCTCTTTCACTTTCATCAAGAGGCTCTTTAGTTCCTCTTCACTTTCTGCCATAAGGGTGGTGTCATCTGCATGTCTGTGGTTATTGATATTTCTCCCAGCAATCTTCATTCCTGCTTGTGCTTCTTCTTGCCCAGTGTTTCTCATAATTAGCTCTAGTAATTTTCTGATACTATCTTTAGAGTTCTATGTGCAGTATCATGTCATCTGCAAAGATTCAGAGCTTAACTTCTTCTTTTCTGATCTAGATTCCTTTTATTTCTTATTCTTCTCTGATTGCTGTAGCTAGGACTTCCAGAACTATGTTGAATAAAAGTGAGAAAGTGGACACCCTTGTCTTGTTCCTGATCTTAGGGGGAATGCTTTCAGTTTTTCACCATTGAGAATAATGTTTTCTGTGGGCTTATCACATATGGCCTTTACTATGTTGAGGCAGGGTCCTTCTATGCCTATTTTTTGAAGAGTTTTAATCATAAATGTGTGCCAAATTTTGTCAAAGGCATTTTCTGCATCTATTGAGGTGATCATATGGCTTTTGAATTTCAATTTGTTGATATGGTGTAGCACACTGATTGATTTGTGTATGTTGAAGAATTCTTGCATCCCTGGAATAAACCCAACTTGATCATGGTGTATAAGCTTTTTAATGTGTTGCTGAATTCTGTTTGCTAAAATTTTGTTGAGGATTTTTGCATCTATGTTTCATCAGTGATATTGGCCTGTACTTTTCTTTTTTTGTGTGTGTTTTCTTTGTCTGGTTTTGGTATCAGGATGATGGTGGCCTCGTAGAATGAGTTTGGAAGTGTTCCTTCCTCTGCAATTTTTTGAAAGAGTTTTAGAAGGATAGGCATTAGCTCTTTTCTAAATGTTTGACAGAATTCTGTGAAGCCATCTGGTCCTGGGCTTTTGTTTTTGGGCGATTTTTGATCATAGCTTCAATTTCAGTGCTTGTAAGTGGGTGGTTCATAATTTCTATTTCTTCCTGGTTTATTCTTGGAAGAGTGAACATTTCTAAGAATCCGTCCATTTCTTGCAAGTTATCCATTTTATTGCCATATAGTTGTTCATAGTTGTCTCTTATAATCCTTTGTATTTTTGCCTTGTCTGTTGTAACCTCTCCTGTTTCATTTCTAAGTTTGTTGATTTGATTCTTCTCTCTTTTTTCTTGATGAGACTGGTAAAGGTTTGTCAACTTTGTTTATCTTCTCAAAGAACCAGCTTTTAGTTTTATTAATCTTTATTGTTTTCACCTCTTTTTCATTCATTTCTGCTCAGATCTTTATGATTTCTTTCCTTCTACCTTTTTTTTTGTTGTTCTTCTTTTTCCAGTTGTTTTAGGTGAAAGTTAGGTTGTCTATTTGATGTTTTTCTTGTTTCTTGAGGAAGGATTGTATTGCTATAAACTTCCCTCTTAGAACTGCTTTTGCTGCATCCCATAGGTTTTGAGTTATTGTGTTTTCATTGTCATTTGTTTTTAGAAATTTTTAAATTTCCCTTTTGATTTCTTCAGTAACCTGCAGGTTATTTAGAAAGATATTGTTTAATCTCTATGTGTTTGTGTTTCTTACACTTTTTTCCTTGTAATTGATATCTAGTCTTATAGTGTTGTGATCAGAGAAGATGGTTGATACAATTTCAATTTTCTTGAGCTTACTGAAGTTTGGTTTGTGACCCATGTTGTAGTCTATCCTGGAGAATGTCCCATGTGCACTTAAGAAGGTGTATTTTTCTGCCTTTGGATGGAATGTCCTAAAGGTATCAATGAGATCCATCTCATCTAATGTATCATTTAAGACTTGTGTTTCCTTATTAATTTTCTGTTTTGATGATCTGTCCATTGGTGTGAGTAAGGTGTTCAACTCTCCTACTATTATTGTGTTACTGTCAATTTCTCCTTTTATGTCTGTTAGTGTTTGTCTTATGTATTGAGGTGCTCCTATGTTGAGTGTATAGATATTTACAATTGTTATGTCTTATTCTGGGATTGATCCCTTGATTATGTAGTGTTCTTCTTTATCTCTTGTAATCTTCTTTATTTTAAGGTCTCTTTTCTCTCATATAAGGATTGCTCCTCCAGCTTTCTTTTGCTTCCTAAGTTGCATGGAATATATTTTTTCCATCCTCTCACTTTCAGTTTATATGTGATTTTAGGTCTGAAGTGGATTTCTTATAGACAGTATAAATATGGGTCTTGTTTTTGTATTCATTCAGCCAGTCTGTATCTTTTGTTTGGAGCATTTAATCCATTTACATTTAAAGCAATTATTGATATATACATTCCTGTTGCCATTTTCTTAATTGTTTGGGGTTGATTTTGTATATCTTTTTTCTTTTGTATTTCTCAACTATATGTCTGTTTAACATTGTTGTAAAGCTGGTTTGGTGGTACTGAATTTTCTTAACTCTTGCTTGTCTGAAAAACTTTTTATTTATCTAACAATTTTGAATGAGATCCTTGCTGGGTACAGTATTCTTGGCTGTAGATTTTTCCCTTTCAGTACTTTAAATATATCCTGACATTCCCTTCTGGCCTGTAGAGTTTCAGTTGAAAGATCAGCTGTTAAGTGTACGGGGTTTACCTTGTATGTAACTTGATTCTTCTCCCTTGCTGCTTTTATTCTTTGTGTTTAGTCTTTGTTAGCCTTATTCAGAAAACTAAGATCATGGCATCTGGTCCCATCACTTCATGGGAAATAGATGGGGAAACAGTAGAAACAGTGGCAGACTATTTTTTTGGGCTCCAAAATCACTGCAGATGGTGACTGCAGCCATGAAATAAAAAGACACTTACTCCTTAGAAGGAAAGTTGTGACCAACCTAGATAGCATATTGAAAAGCAGAGACATGACTTTGCCAACAAAGGTCTGTCTAGTCAAGGCTATGGTTTTTCCAGTGGTCATGTATGGATGTGAGAGTTGGACTGTGAAGAAAGCTGAGTGCCAAAGAATTGATGCTTTTGAACTGTGGTGTTGGAGAAGACTCTTGAGAGTCCCTTGGACTGCAAGGAGATCCAACCAGTCCATCCTAAAGGAGATCAGTCCTGGGTGTTCATTGGAAGGACTGATGCTGAAACTGAAACTCCAATACTTTGGCCACCTCATGCGAAGAGTTGACTCATTGGAAAAAACCGTGATGCTGGGAGGGGGCAGGAGGAGAAGGGGATGACAGAGGATGAGATGGCTGGATGACATCACTGACTCGATGGACATGAGTTTGAGTAGACTCTGGGAGTTGGTGATGGACAGGGAGGCCTGGTGTGCTGCGATTCATGGGATCTCAAAGAGTTGGACTCGACTGAGTGACTAAACTGAACTGAACTGAATTGAGTTTATCCTGTATGGGACTCTTTGTGTTTGAGGTCTTCTTTTCCCAGGCTTCAAGGTTGGTTCTTTCTTACTTTTGGTTTCTGCCCTCCTAAGTTTGGTCCAGTGGTTTGTGGTGATATTTGTGCTGAGTTTTGTTTGTTTGGTTTTCCTCTGATGGGCAAGGCTGAGTGAGGTAATCCTGTCTGCTAATGATTGGGTTTGTATTTTTGTTTTGTTTGTTGTTTAGATGAGGCTCATGCACAGGGTGCTACTAGTGATTGGGTGAGGCCAGGGCTTGTATTCAAATGGTTTCCTTTGTGTGAGTTCTCACTATTTGATACTCCCTACGGTTATTTCTCTGGTAGTCTAAGGTCCTGGAGTCAGTGCTCCCACTCCAAAGGCTAAGGGCTTGATCTCTGGTCAGGAACAAAGATTCCACAAGTGGTTTGTTATGGCATTAAGTGAGATTAAGACAAATATCCAAAAATGACAAGCCAAAGATGACCCTCAGACAAATGGAAGTTATAAAATCAGGCAAATAATAATTAAAATAATGGGATATACACATATACATATATACCCATGAGCAAAGTCAAAAGAGTCCAACACAAATACAGTAGATTGAACCAGCGAACAAAGGAAATAAAAAATTACATTTACCAGTTAAGAAACTAAAGCACAAACTGGAAAATAAAACTGGAGCAAGGTGTCCAGTGGGGAATAAAGCAATGAAAACAAAACTAACAAATATGTTGAGAAGAAAGAAAAGAAAGAAAGAATAGATATGCAAAGTTAAATAGAGGTAGGTGAAGAAGATTTATATACATTAAAGATTAACTGCAAAGGGAAAAGAACAGTAAGAAAGGCAAACAAAGGAATAAATGTAGAAAAAATATAATAGGTTTAAAAAAATTAAAAATTAAAATTATAAGTAAGAGAAAAGAAAAAAAAATGGAAGAAGAAAGAAACAAGGAAGAAAAAGGAAAACTCCAAGAACTGCAAAAGCCCAACGTAGAGGCAGAGGTTTAATAACAATAAAATGTGTGACTGAATATATACATAGACACCCATAAGCAAAATCAAAACAGGCCAACAAAAACAAGTACAATAGATTGACCCAGCAAACAAAGGAAACCAAAAATTATATCTACCAGAACAAAACTAACTAAAAGCACAGAATGGAAAACAAAACAAAAGCAAGGTGCCAATTGGGGAATAAAGCAATGAAAATAAAACTAACAAAATGTTGAGAGGAAAAGAAGAAAGAAAAGAAAGAATAGATATGCAAAGTTAAATAGAGGTAGACGAAGAAAATTTATATACATTAAAGGTTAACTGCAAAAAAAAACAAAAAAGATTAACTGCAAGGGGAAAAGAATAGTAAGAAAAGCAAACAAAAGAATAAATGTAGAAAAAATGTTAATAGGTTTTAAAAATTAAAATTAAAAAAGAGAGAGAGAAAAAAAAAAAAGGAAATCTCATAGAACTGCAAAAGCCCAATGTAGAGGCAGAGGTTTATGACAATGATAAAAAATTTGACTAAGAAAAAAAATGTTCAAAGCCTAATTGGATATCTTAGTGCCAATAAAATCAACAACTACAACAGAGTGGGGAAAATGGGGGAAAAGAAAAAAAATCCAAAGAATCTACAAAACAAGTCAAAACATAATAATAAATGTTTTTCTTGAGTCACTGCTGTCAGAGTCTTTTCCCTTCCTGGGAGTCACAGTCCACCTCACTTCTCTAGGATGCCCTCCAACACTGTGCTGATCTCTGGAGTTGCTGTGGGGGCAGCTCAGATTCTAATCTGGTCCTACTCCTCTGTGTTCTTGCCCCCAATATCTACAGCTATCACAACTAGTGTGTTTTCTTTTTTGGGAGCTCTCAATGACCTTTTATATATTTCATAGACACAGAGTCTGCCTAGTTGATTGTGTGGATTCAATCTGCAGCTTGTACAGCTGGTGAGAAGGTTTTGGGTCTTCTTCCTTAGACACACTGCCCCTGGGTTTCAATTGTGGTTTTATTTCCACCTTTGCATGTGGTTTGTCCCCTGGGGTTTGCTCCTGAGGCTGCGCTGGAGGACTTGGGTTTGCCCCTGTGAAGGCCGTGTGTGGAGGTGGTCAGCTGCTTGGGTCGCAGGGGTTCTGGCGTCTCAGGGGTTTGGTCTCAGGGGAGTTGGCGTCTAGGGCAGCAGGAAATATAGTGCTCTAGAAGGGTATGGCAACCATTATTGGCCAATACATGCCAGTATTCTTGCCTGGAGAACCTCCCTTCCTGACAGAAGAGCCTGGCAGGCCACAGTCTACAGGGTCACAAAGAGTTACGACCAAAGTGACCCTGCATGCATAGGTACAAGACTTTTTGCCTGTGGCAGCTCTGCCCTAGTGAGAGCTGAGCGTGAAGGTGGTGCAGCTGCTTGGATTGTGGGGACCCTGGCAGCGCCAGTTGTGCAGGGACAGGACTGCCTCCACCGCAGGAGTTACGTCCTATCAGAGTCTTTTTTCAAGCCTCTTGTAGCTGGTGATCAGAAGGCCTTTTTGGCCGGTCTTTCTCCGTAGCTCTGCCCGTTCAGGCACTTAGAGGCTTCCTTGCCTGGGGTCCTTCTCTGTTGGTTGGTGCATCAGGCACTTAAAGGGGCACCCTGGGTGGGGGCCTACTCTGTAGTTCAGTGCCACGCATTTGATGGCCCAGCCTCTCTATTGTTCAGCTGCCAATGCTGGCATGTAGGGGGAGAGAGGCTATGGTGGATGGCTCCACCGACTCAGCAGTATCAGCTTGGTTCCATGGCTGCCTGGCTTTCCTCCACAGGCATTTCCCACCACAATCTCCTCCCTCACATCCCCTCGATCCATCTCTCTGCAGTCAACAGCAGCCCTCACCCTGGGATTGCTCCACAATCCCTAAACTCCAGCTCGCAGCCACTGTGCCTTCCAGGAGATCTGCATACCTGTCCAGGGTGGTATGTATGGCTGTGACAAGGACTGTCTGGTTCTCATTCTAGTTAGGCTGCCACAGATCACCTGTTTCACTCTCAGGCTTAAATGTTTCTCCTCTGACTCAGACAGTTGCCCCGATGTGGGGATCGGACCCCTGCTTCAGTTCTCCCACCTGTCGAGGGAAGATCCTGTCTTACTAACACTCCTTTTTTCCCCCTAGTTCCTTCATCCTACCGAATTTTGGGTGGGTCTATATATTCTTTTCTGCTGGTCAATTACTCCTGGCTGCTCTCAGCTGGTATTCTGCATGCACTTCTGTGTTTGAAGGTGTATTCCTGATGTGTCTGTGGAGAGAGATGTACCCTATGTCCACCTACTCCTCTGCCATCTCTACCTATTGATCTTTATTAATCCTGGTGTGGCAGAACTAGGAGATACCTTGCTAGGGATGACAAATGCCAAAGGAGATGTTGGAGTCTCCTAGAGATGGCTGTAACATCAGCTCCCACTCTACACTCTTCTGCAAGGTTACCTTGCCATTCTTCCATCAGGAGATGCAATCTGTTTCTCCATTCCATTGGATCTAGACAGCTCTTGTTTCTTCTTTGACCAGTAGAGCATGGCAGAAGTGATACTGTGCCATTTCTAGGTATAGCTGTTAACCAGGGCAGCAGCTTCGGCTTCCTGTCTTTTGGAAGTCAAACAGCGTGTAATAAAAGGACCTACCTTGAGACCACAGTGATGTGAGAGCCCTCAAACATGGAAGAGGTGTTGGAGGTTGAGACACCAACACCTGTGGTGTGGACAGAGAGAGTTGCCAAGGAGCACTGAGGTTTCAGACATGTAGAGAAGAAGCCACCTTGGAAGTGGGTCCTCTAGCCCCAACTGCCTGGATATGGCAGAGATGAACTGCCCCAGGCAAGACCTTCTTGAATTTCTGATTCATAAAACTGTGAGCAAAAGAAGAGGATTGCTTGAAGCTACTATGTATTTGAGGGGCTTGTTATGCAGCCAGGGATGACTAAAACAGAAGTAACTTTAGGCTGTTCCTGGTACTAAACCCTGAGTAGTCAACAGTAGCGGGCACAACTTTCCTGTCTGCATGGGGTTACTTTTCATTTAGCAGAATGGACCACAAAGGGAGTAACTACTGGTCACTGATGACCATTTTCAGCTCTCAGGTGCTTAGGTCTTTAAAGGTGGTCTGTTTTACCATTAGGACAAGATAAAAAACAGAACTTATACATATCTGAGCTAAAATTTCATGATTCATTTTGAGCAAGAGGAAAATAATTCAAGTATGTGATTATATTTACCTACCCTTTTGCAGTTTCCAAAGTGCTTTTCCATGTCTATTTCCACTTTCAATCTTCCCATTGAATTTGAGATAGATAGAAGAGGTTCTATTTTTTCCACTTTTTAAATAAGGGAATAGAGGCTTAAAAAGGTTATTTGACTTGCCTATAGTCATGTGAATAGTTTCAGAGGTAAGGCTAGAATCCAGATGTCTTCACTCACAGCCTATTTCAGGTCTAGCAGCCAATCATCCTCTTGAGTTGGGCAAAACAGAGAATGGATTGTGGGGGAGTGATGCCTCTAGCTGATGTTTTAACCATTATGGTAGGTGTATGTTCAATGAAACTCACTTGTTTCCAAGACAACAGGATTCAAAGGAAAACCTCAATTGCTCGGGAGGAGGCAGATTCACTGTCATTTCCATCCCTTTGAAGAATTGCACATTTTGATGGGCAAAGTGCCAGAAGTAATTAAACCGAATAACTCCACAGTGCTCTGATGGAGCAAGAAAGCAGAAGAAAAGCAACATATATATAAATGTGGGTGTTGCTTCTGCTGTGAGAGTCTTTCTACAGAAATCATGACAATCCAGGAAAATCCAGGGATCAACACTCTGTAGAAAAGAATAACAATCTAGAAAGAGAAAGAAGGAAGCATTTTAAAATGGAGAGATGGGGAGGAGGGAGGAAGAAAGAGGAAGAGACAGGCAAGGCAGAAGCGCAGTCCTGGCCCCTCAGTGCTTTCCCCGGTCTCCAGGGGAAAGAAGCAGTGGACAAAGCAGTCATATTTTACCATGAATTCCCTAAGTTGAGTCTAGTGACTCAAAGCATTCATTTTGTCTTTATTTGCTTTTCTTGTGAGGTGTCTGCTTGGCTCTAATTTCCCATTTTTGCTGTGGAGATCAAGAGATTTGGAACAGAGCAGATATGGAATGCATTTTTCTGTACTGGCTGCAGCCATATTTTATTATAATTTTTTGTTAGCTTATTATGGGATGGAAAATTTAATCTCTCAGGCATGTGAGAGGAAGGAGATTCTTTTTTTTAAATTGAGGTATAGTTGATGTACAATATTATATAAGTTACAGGTGTACAACATAGTAATTCAGAATTTTTAAAGGTTGTATTCCATTTATATTATTATAAACTATTGGCTATGTTCCTTGTTTTCCATAATATATCCTTGTCACTTATTTTGTACATAGTAGTTTGTACTTCTTAATCCCCTACCCTGGTCAAGGAAGAGTTTCTTTTGGTTTTTTCCATTCTGATCTTTAATTCATTCAACATTTACTGAGCTGCTATTTTATAGAAGGCCCTGTGCTAAGTACTGGGGATTCAGAAATGATAGGGCACTCCATTTAATGGTTCATACTTAATGTGCTCACTTGCCTGTTCTTCCCAGCTAAATAGTTAAAGTGCCATTGCTCTGTTGTAAGCTACAGAGTGATTGCCCAATGTGTGGTTTTTATGCAACATTCATTTATTAATGACCAACAGATAGTTATTACCTCTTAATAAGAGTCAGACACTCTGCTATGTTTTGAAGTTACAAAAAGTAACATGTATAACAATGAATTAATAATTTGAATTTATTAAGAACTCTGAAATCAGTAAGGACAAATAAACCAACAAAAAAATGTGTAAGTGATATAAACATGGGATTCACAGAAGAGAAAAATATAAAAGGCTAAGGAACAATTGAAAAGATGTTCACCTTCACTAAGCTAGGGAGGAAAAGCAAATTAAAATCAGCACAAGATACTATTTTATTTTTACCTACTAGTATGACAAAAATGAAGTTTATTAATATTCAATGTTGTTGAGTTGTGGGAAAAGAGATGCTTCCTGTGCTTCTGGTGGGAATGGTAAATGATCCCTGGCTTCAGAGGGCAATTTAGTATCTATTAAAATTGTTTCTATCAAGAACAATTGGAAACAACCTACTGTCCTTAGAGTGGATAGATAGGACATGGTCATTAGATGGGGAAATATTACTCAGAGAAAAAAGTTAGAGCTATCCACATCAACATAGATCGATTTCAAAAATGTATCATAGAGTGAAAAAAGCAAGCTATAGAGTTGAATGTATTTTATGAGCATTTATGTGAAAAGACCCACAAAAATTAATACTATCTATTTTCTATGGCATAGCTAAGCAGCCTAGTAAAGACACATATTAGATTATAGTAGAGGTTATCTCTTGGGTTTTGGTTATCTTGGGTTTGGGGGAAAGGATTGAAGAAATCTAGGGGACTTCATTTATAGTTGTAATATTATATATTTTAGGCAAATATATCATATAAAATTATATTTTATTTCTAACAATTATCTAGAGAGAAACAGTGTGCAGAAAGCAATTCTTGTCTTTGATTATGGACAAAGCTGGGATTAGAACCCGGGCCTCTAATTTTCTGGTGCAGTGATTTATCTCTTGGATGTATGATACATTTAATTTGACTTGCTCTCTGCAAAGTGAGATCTTTTCCAGTTGGCATGAAAGTTAAGGCACTTTATTTCTATCTTTGTGGGGAGTAGATTTTTTTTGTCTGAGCCACATGACATGTGGGATCTTAGTTCCCTGACTAGGGACTGAACCTGTGCCCCCTGCATTGGAGCATAGAATCTTAACCACTGGACCACCAGGAAAGTCCTAGATTTTTCATTTAAAGGGATTTTTAAAATTGAAAAATGAATAGATGTCAAGAATATTTATAATTTATATGTTAGGTATTATTGTTGTTTCGTTGCTAAGATCTCTAGGAAAGACTAGAGATCTCTTCAAGAAAATTAGAGGTACCAAGGGAACATTTCATGCAAAAATGGGCTCAATAAAGGACAGAAATGGTATGGACCTAACAGAAGCAGAAGATATTAAGAAGAGCTGGCAAGAATACACAGAAGAACTGTACAAAAAAGATCTTCATGACCTGGATAATCACGATGGTATGATCACTCATCTAGAGCCAGACATCCTGGAATGTGAAGTCAAGTGGGCCTAGAAAGCATCACTACGAACAAAGCTAGTGGAGGTGATAGAATTCCAGTGGAGCTATTCCAAATCCTGAAAGATGATGCTGTGAAAGTGCTGCACTCAATACACCAGCAAATTTGGAAAACTCAGCAGTGACCACAGGACTGGAAAAGGTCAGTTTTTTTTCCGATCCCAAAGAAAGGCAATGCCAAAGAATGCTCAAACTACCGTACAGTTGCACTCATCTCACATGCTAGTCAAATAATGCTCAAAATTCTCCAAGCCAGGCTTCAGCAATATGTGAACCTTGAACTTTCAGATGTTCAAGCTGGTTTTAGAAAAGGCAGAGGAACTAGAGATCAAATTGCCAACATCTGCTGGATCATGGAAAAAGCAAGAGAGTTCCAGAAAAACATCTATTTCTGCTTTATTGACTATGCCAAAGCCTTTGTGTGGATCACAATAAACTGTGGAAAATTCTGAGAGAGATGGGAATACCAGACCACCTGACCTGCCTCTTGAGAAATCTGTATGCAGGTCAGGAAGCAACAGTTAGAACTGGGCATGGAACAACAGACTGGTTCCAAATAGGAAAAGGAGTACGTCAAGGCTGTATATTGTCACCCTGTTTATTTAACTTATATGCAGAGTACATCATAAGAAATGCTGGACTGGAAGAAACACAAGCTGGAATCAAGATTGCTGGGAGAAATATCAATCACCTCAGATATGCAGATGACACCACCCTTATGGCAGAAAGTGAAGAGGAGCTAAAAAGCCTCTTGATGAAAGTGAAAGAGGAGAGTGAAAAAGTTGGCTTAAAGCTCAACATTCGGAACATGAAGATCATGGCATC